>CM060915.1:549370076-549970076 GCA_030737875.1 Allium sativum | reverse complement strand
TCCTGGGAAACTCTGCTTGCAAAATATTGTCGGTGAATGGTGTATGGCTTCGGCCGACCCCTACAATCCTCGTTCTTGTGTCCACGATTGTCATTCATAATCTGTCGTACAATGGCGGCTAGATTTAGGGGGACGATCGTGTTGGGGTTGGCTTCTTCAACAGGCAGACTTCTTCTGGCCCCTTCACCAAGAAATGTCGTCCGGGCATTCCCTCTTCTCCTTCGGTTTCCCGGTCAATCACGAGATTCTGAGGAGGACGAACTGGGGCCTGATCTCTTCGAGCAGCATTTTGATTCACAGGAGGGGAAGCCTTCCGATTCTGCGGAGCTAGGGGATCAACAATTTCCACCTTGGTCTGGTCATCCTGCTCTTGATTGTGTTCATCTGGTGGGCTTTGATGTCTTTCGAGATGGAGTTGACGGACATTTTCAGCTCTTTCTAACGGGCGTCGAGATGGACGCGGGTCTCTGCTTTCTCCCGATGAGGAGGAGCTTTCTGACATATGATCCAATTGGGGAGGTGGGAGTCGATGATCCCGAGCCTCCTGGGCTTGATTTCTAAATTCTTCCCATTGTTTCGCCATGCGAGTCATTTCCTGTCGCATCGCGGCATTCTCTTGAGCGTGCGCTTTTAAGGCGTCAGCAGTTTCCTTAAGTCGATCGACCACATCCATAAACTCGTCTCGGGTGGCGAAAGCAGAAGATGGAGTTGTGTCTCCTCCGGAAGGTAATGCAGATTGACTTGGAGTAGTTTCAGGGACGGTAAACCCGCCAACTGCATATGCAAATGTTCCTACTTGCGGATTCTTTCTGGTATTGCGGACCGATTTTCCAGCCATTTGAAAATTAAAGTGGTAATGAAAATGAGATTTTTGTCTCGGACTTGGTGATTCGAAAGTAAAGCGAGAATCTGAATTGATCTGAGAAAGTCACCGTTCTCAGTGAAAGCACCAAAATGTTGACACCAAAAATTGGTTCAACACCCAAAGAGGAAAATTATGTAGAGAACAAGTGAAGATTAACAATTATAAGCAGTAAAAAATGGAAGGGGTCACACAAGAATTTATAGTTGTTCGGCGTTAACGAGCCTACGTCCAATTTATAATCTTTATATACTGATTAAACTATCAACCAGAATGATTACAACAGGGAATAGAATGATTTAGAAATTCACAATAAACTTCCATTTTCCTTCTGTACTGGAAAAATAGGTATTTATAAGTGATACAATACTTGGCTTCCTTTATCACGTGTTGCCAGATCCAAAGGAATAGTTATGGCTGAATCAGTCAGTACCTTCTGAAGAATTGGTATTCTATTTTAAACCATTGGTGTGAGTTGGCATATGACTCACCCGCCCTGGATGATTTGAACGAGGAAGATCTGTAGCGAGCTAGTATGTAGGCTAGCTTTTTGGTCATATCATAGCTGATCATGCTTGGTCATATCGGGCTCCTTCTGGGCCGTGCCAAACGGGGGAGGTGAGCTAAAATGTCGGGCTTCATAGATTTTTCCAACTTGGATACTTCGGATACGAATCTGTCATATTAGTATGCCTTGGTGGGCGATCCAGAAAGGCCCATCAACAGTCGACATGTGTATATATATATGTATGTATGTTGACATATACATGTGTAAATTTGAAATTTGAATATTTTCCAAGTGTTTTGATATATATATATATATATATATATATATATATATAATTCTGGAAATTCTTGAATTAAAATATAGTGTTATAAATAAATATTATAAAGTAGAAAATCATATGAATACATAAATATAAACATACACTACTACAAAAGTGGGCATATTCGACACTATTTTTCGGTAGCCGTAGATCAAAAAAGCATTGCCGTAGGCCATTTTTTCCAATAGGCAACACCAGGGGGGCATGGCATCCGCGGCCGTTGCATTAGCCCTCTAAACCAACGCTTTTGCCCATCTACTGCCACGAAAAGAAAGTGTTGCATTATAACCCTAATGCAACAGTACTTGTAAGTAATGCAACAATATATAGCGTTGCCTTTAAGCATTATTTTGAGTCTGGCTGTCAGGTCATGACAGTGGAGCCACGTCAGCTTTCCATGTAAGCTGCCTACGTGTCACACGACACGTCAACTCTCCATGTCAGCTGCATACCTGTCATACGCCATATCAGCTGTGGGGCCCACGTGCCATGTGGAATTAATAATAATTTATTTAATGCAACACCACTGTATTATGTAATGCAACACCATTATCTTAAAATGTAACATCAGAAAAAAGGCAAAGCAATAGTAAAAGAGGCAAATACTACAGTAGAAGAAAGAAAATATAGCGCTTTAATTAAAAAATAATTGCAATACCATTTTTGTACATAGAAGAAATCCAAAACATTAATCATCACATTCAAACCATTAATCATCACATTCAAATCCAAAACAAGACACAACTCCTAGACATGCAGCTTCTACTTGAGACTTTGCATCCTCTATAACTTCGAATCCTCGCTCGCTTCAATGTGTTCTTTCACAAATATTCCGACTCTGTGATCTCCAGCTACTACCATGACCTATTTGTATACACAGTTTAACATTAAAAGAATTTCAAAATAATAACACATTTTAATGAAATAAGCATTATATACTACCTTGGCATAGCAGTTAGGATTGGATGAATGATTTGCAAACTTCAGCTGTCACCTTTACGATATGCATCTAGAACATACTGTGCATTTCGTATAAGTTGAGAATAAATGATTTTATGTACTGACACATATTTAAAAATTAAAAAGCAAAAGTAACAAAATATTAACACTTTGAAGCCGATGTAGTGTAGTGTTTTCTTCTAACTTTGAAGCGCGGTGGTAAGAACTAGATTCAGATATTGTAGTGTTTTCTTCTAACTTCCTATTAGTCCTTAAGATAGTAAATTTAGAATAAAATGAGACCATGTTTAGCTTGTTATAATAAAACGAGACCATTAAAACTATCAACTATCTGCTAAAATGAAAACAAAGTAGCATAGCATCCAAGTCAGGGTCAGATTCAAATCAATTTTGTATGATCGGGCCAAACAACAAAAATCAGCAAAGCACTCAACTCAGTCATGTATAAGGATTTTCGGTTCAAATAAAAGCTAAGGCCAACACATAGAATAGATGCAAGACAAGTGAATTGCAGTGACGAATACATGTAACATACAAGTAAGCATTTCAGCTAATAACTCAATGAGGCACATGCACGTAAGAGCTTCACCTATTTAAGATAAACTAGGCCACAAAACCTGGAAGGACACAACATTGCATACATCAACAAGGGACAGTTAAATGGGATTAAAGTGAAGCCAAACCATAGATGAACGTGCAGATACCAATGGCCAAATGGGGAAGTAACCTTGGCTCAGTTTGTGCAAATCGTGTGTAGTTTGCGCAAATTGATCATCAAGTTCAATTATGGCTCAATTAGTGAAGCTGAAACCCGGGATCGGTTTGAGAAATTGAGTCTGGGTTAAGTTTATAGATGTGTTTGCCATTATTAAAGGTCACAAAATTTATATATAGGTCACAAGTTATAGTAGAGATGGGTCACAAAACTTACAGATAGGTCACAAGTCATAGTACTATTTACTTAGGTTTTACAGACATAGTAGAAACTTGATTTAATAACTAATCAATGCAAAGTATATAATTTTCCAGCCCTATATTTGGCACATAGGAAACCATTCAAAATGTTACTGAGCAAATCTTGATGCACAATTTAAAAAATAAAATAGAAATGAAAAGTACCTCTTCTGGGAAAATAGCAGAAGCACATTCAGGAAAACTGCTTGCTACTCCAAGCCATGAACAACAATATTGTGGACGTCCTTCAGGACCAAACACGGTGTTCCTAAATACCTGTTCAAATAACAAGACATGTCAAATATTATGTTAACAACTTTTTAAGAAAGACATGGCACTGAAAGATAATTGTCAAAATTAATTAATTGAATCGAAACTGAATACTTACTGCTGTTAGATGATGGTGGTAGAAATAAAGCTTTTTTAGGCTTCCATTCTTTGACAGCTAAGATTCAAGTTCATCAAAACACCTAGCAAGTGTTCGTGATTGATTGTGGTTGAATTCAAAGTGGGTACAGTCAGACGAAGTTAAATGCAAACCTTGTTTTGTTATATATGTTCATGATCATATGATAATAAAAATGTCATATATAATTGGTTGTAGTCATATTTTATTCATTATATAACCAATCCTTTTTTCTCTCGGTAATTTAAGAAGTATTCATATGTATCCACACGCATGCACAAACATTACACACACATGCACATGCATGCGCGCGCGCACACACACACACACTAACGCTAATGTTCACCTGGACCAATGGTATGCAGAGTTCCCTTCAGACGACAAGCCTTCCTTTCCAGTTGACACAGTTGCCTTTTCCAAGTGTCTAATATTTATAGATTATCTTGAGGATGTCACCATCATTAAAATGGACAACCAATGTTTCCACAAATCCTGCAGTAACACATATATATATATATATATCAGTGTCTAGTGCCAAGTAACAGGTCAATATGGTATCAAAGGCATTTGGATTCACAAAATTGTATATGACTCATAATAATACTTTGTAAAAAGTAAGCTGAGATTGAACTCTAAATAAAGGATTTAAAACTTCACAATTCAAGTTCAAAACTTCGAAACACTCAAAAAGTAGACCTTAATTATCTATATGTTTTTATGCAATAAGCATAAGGCTGCCCCTAGATTAGAAAAATCGAAGTGCAAACCAAATATCTATACGTTCAGGAGGAGAACTTGCATAGAATCAAGAACCAAATAATGTCTATTTAACAAAACTTACAGATAAATCAGAAGTTATAGCAGAGATAGATTCGCCTTGCGGCTTTGGTATATTCTCAAGATAATTAACCACTTGTTGAAAAAGCTTCCTCAAAGTGTTATCGAGATCAAGAGCAACCATTCCAGGAGTACCGAGTAAAAATCTAATTCTCCCAGCACAAGACGATAGGTATGACAGTGCATATCCCTTAATTGCTGGAATCAAGAATTCCATCAACATAAATTAAGGTATATGACTATTTGCAAGTTTTCAATATGTGATGTGAAGTTTTAGGCTTTTAGCATAAGGTTATTTTGTACTTATAAACCAATTAGTCTATAATATACTTAAATGAATCAGTTAATGAAGTAATGTTATGCAGGTAATGCAAAGTAGTGAGAAGCAACTCCTATGCATGTTGTAACAATTGTGCATCATAAACTTCACCACTGTTAGATAGAATACAAATAACACCTGCAATGTATTTGCAAACTGAACTGCTAAGTTTATCCATTCCATCTAGCAAAAAGCCTATAGTTGGATCAGCTGCATCCTACATAAGAGATAATAAGTTTCCAGTTTCAAATAGAAATAGAAACCAGTGTTCGAACAACCAGCCTTAACCATATACAACAATTGAATATAGCAATCAAGAAATTTTCATGGATTAATCAATTAGATATGAGGAGTAAGACATTGACATAAGCCAAGATGCCAAGGCACTTATAACTAAATCAAGGTCAAAACCTCTTTGAGGTATGTTATTTCCATGGATTAATCAATATTTAATAATAAGAAATTCACTGCATAATAAAAATTAATCAAAACCTCTAACAGTGAAATCCATATACCCTATTTACAAGTAAACAGCAAATTAATTTATCAAACAAAACCAAGATCGTCTCAATTTTATAGCTCTTTAACTTGTATTAATACACTAAAATCTTGTTGCAGAAGATCAAAATCTATTATAAGGTAGCACCAGTTAACAAATATCCCCAAATCACAGTCAAATCCAACACAAAACCACACTAAACACTGACTCCTACATAAGGAATACGGTGAAAAATCCACCATGAATATGAATCGATCAACATGATTGAAAGCATTTTGCAACCTGATAGGACTTTTGATTCGCGAGGTCCTAGAGTTTACTACATTCGCTCTGTTAACCGATATCGTAAAATTTTTTATCTAGAACTGGAGATCAAGGAAATTAAATATACCTGATAAAGAGCAGCTGGAACCACGAAGAGGTGGAGAGGATGATAAACACAGATCATATCCTGGGGTGAAAGCTCTAAAAAGAGGAAAATGAAGGGTTCCTAGAAAACAAAGACTCATGGTGGCGGAGAGGGTGATAAAGGAAGAGCTTAGGTATAAAATTTTGTCAATGGTAAAAAAGAGGAAAGAAACGATTGGATTAGATGATGGAGAAGAAGAAGAACGTGACCGGATTATTTTTACATTATTTCGTGAAAGGGGGGAAAGATCGCGCCAAAATTTCACATAGCAGGTGGTTGTGATTGATTGGATGACGAGTAATGTTTAGATGAGAAGCATGGATTGGTTTGAACCATTGGATTAATCATGCATTTATGGCTGAGGTTTGTTTATTCTAATAACGCGGATCGCTGACCTGGATTGTATATATATGTAAAGCTATGCTTTTAACTGGTGTTGCACGACAAAACACTAGAATTTCCACCGCAACAATGCATTCACATATAGTGCAACAACATATGAATATTGTTGCAAAAGATCGAAGAAAGCATGGCTTTTGCAACGCTTTTCGTGCAACGCACTCAAATTAGTGTCGAATATGCCCACTTTTGTAGTAGTGCTATTTATAAATTATAGAGTTTAAAACTATATAAATATAAAGTTTATAAATATAAATATATAAAACTTATAAAGTATAAACTTATAAATCTTAAGTTTAAAATCAAATAAAAATAGAGAAGAAAGAGATTGAAGATAGATTTTGAAAACAGAATTTGAAATCAGAAATTGAAAAACAGAATTTGAAAAAAGAACTAGTAATTATTTTGAATTTGAACCTGGAGTGTTATTCAGAGTCTTACATAATATAGACTCTATAACTGTATTTATCTTGAACTCTTGACTTCTTGAAATCTCGAATACTCATGAGTCTTGAAACCTCTTTAAATTCTGAATCTCTAACATCTTTAAACTGTACAGTCTTCAGTAATATTTCCTGTATATAAATCCTACAGCTGTGTATATATATTCTAGATAGAAGTGTTAGTATATATTTTATAATCAATTAATATTGAAATAAGGTTGTTGTCATCAAAACTCCATTCTCCAACAATCTCCCCCTTTTTGATAATGACAACCTTAGTTTATAAAATATCATACCAATATATACATGTTGATGATGATCCTTCAAATAATCCCCCTGTCTATATGAATCCTATAAATTATGTCTATATTTTATAATTTCTCCCCCTTTGGCATTATCAAAAAGAAATTCTAAAACTACTCCCTTTAAATCATATAACTCTTTAAGTAAAAACCTATAAGTAACTAAGTAACTTCTAATACAAAGTAGAACCCCCCCCCCCCCAAGTAAAGAATCCTTATACACCCCATTAATCCGTATAAACCTATAATATTAATTCCTAACACTATGATTATCAAATACAAA
This sequence comes from Allium sativum, assembly GCA_030737875.1. Lineage (NCBI taxonomy): Eukaryota > Viridiplantae > Streptophyta > Magnoliopsida > Asparagales > Amaryllidaceae > Allium > Allium sativum. The sequence goes on along the minus strand of CM060915.1, from coordinate 549,962,576 downwards.
CCAATCCAAGTATTATATTTGCATTTGTTTGATATTAATTATACAAACAAAAGCAAATCAAAGCACACCAATCAATTATGTTTAACATATGCAAGATTCAAGTTATAAAATCCAAACGAAATTCAAACAAATCAATCAAATCAACCATACCAATCAATTAAATGTTTCTTAGACTTCAACTCAACCATCTTCTCCAAAGATTGGATCCTTCTTGATGACTTCCCAATCCTCATCTTCTTTGGTTGGTGGCCTTTGCGAGAATATAATCTTCATCTCTGAAAAGAGAAGAGATTAGACATCGAATTGCATCAAAAAAATTCTCTTGCTACTCAAACATCTTAATTTGGCTAAGTTCGAGATGATGTTTGTTTTGTAGAATTATAGAGAGAATATTCTTGATAGAATTCAAGGTTTCTTTGAGATTTTCACTAAGATTATGAATTGGATTTGCCATAGATTTGATAAGAAATGAATAAGTAAAAAGGAGAAATAGAATAATGATTTTTTCTAGAAGAAACAAGCTTAAATAGGGTCTTGAATTCGTTGGAATTTGAATAGACATGAGTAGTTATTTAATTTTAAAATTTGAAACAGTTTGAAAATCTAGTAATTATATGTCGACATATACATAAATGTATGTTGACATATGCTATCGATAATTTTGAAAATTTTCAAATTTTGAATCTTATGAACTTATTTTAAACTATAATCAATTTTAAAGTTTTTGCAGTAACTTAAAAACAATTTTAAACATAAATAAAACTCCATTCAGTACTTCATAAAAAGCAAATACATCCAACTAATTGAGACACACTAAATACGAGATTCGAAAGCAAATACAAGAGAATACATAAAGATAAATCAAACTAGAAAGGCTAACTCTCAACAGATGATGATGAGGAAGATGAAATTCCAAGATTTTTTCCTATATTGACCTTAACTTGGACATTTTGGAAAGATTCTTTTTAAGCTTCTTTTGATTATTGACAATTTAGTCTTGATTTTGAACAATCGTCTCTTTGGAAATGCGTCTAGTGTTGGTTGGACACTCAACACTTTCTAAAGAAGTTTCTTCTTCTTCGACTTCCATTGGTGCTTGTTCTTGTTGCATTCGAGCTTATTTGGCTTTGTATGTATCATATGGCTTGAAAGTGAGATGAATTTGCGTGAGATGTATGTTTGATGAGCCAAACACTTTTCTATGCACAAACTCTTCTCCATGAAGATCAACTCCAAAGTATTTAAAAACACGAGTGAGATAAACACCATAGTAGAGAGTGTTTTCTCTTGAGGACAATTCTATGAGCTTAATTTCAATTAAAATCATGTTGGCCCAATTGATGTTATAGCCACCCGTAGTAGCAAAGAGAACATTCTGGACTTTGAGAGTTGGATTGTTGAAATTTTCGGAATGAGGAGTGATGGTATGTTGAAGGAGAAGGTTTACGATTCTTGTTTTTTGACTAAAGAAGCGATTTTTGAACTCCATAGGAGCATCGTCTTCAAATATGTCGTGGTAGGTCTCTGAATCGGCTTCTTCAATAACAAAATCCGAAAAATGCGAGCTCATGCTTCTACAATTTAGAATAGTGCCTAAGAGTTCAGCACCGCGAACGATTTGCGTGCCTTTGACGCTATTCCAAATTTGGTCTTTGTTGCCTTCATTAAATCCACGATTAAGATTCACATTGAACATCTTGACGAGTTTGGGATAACACACTTCGTCATTATCACGAGAGTCAACTAGGCTCAAGACTTCGTTGTGTTGAAAGAGAGAGGTAAGATCATAGGAAGGAAAATCTCCAAAGAAGGCGAAAGCACCCATGTTAATCTTAGCATTTGGTAAATAGTTAGCATAGGTTTTGATAGCCTCTTTATCATTATAAAGATAACCTTTGATGGTTTTGGTTATTTTCAGTTTTTGGGATGAACGTGAGGAAGCCATTGAATTGATAATTATGAAGATAATAGATATGAAGAATATTATTTTGAATTGTGTATGAAAGGTAGAGAGAATAGATGTATGTATAGAAATTAAATGGATGTGAATTAAACAGGCATAACTTTTCAGACTTGAATAACACCTTTTCAGACCTTGGGAGTTGGTGAAAAGTGGGAGGGAAGTCTGAAAGTTTAAACCTTTGACATTCAAAATTTGATTTTCAAATTACTAGTTAGATATGTCGACATATGTATGTTGACATATGTACTCATTTTCAATGGAAATTTGATTTTTGTGAAATGTGATTTATATTATCGATTTATATTTCAGGTTTAACGATTTCCTGAAATAATTCTAATCCTATCAAACACACAAACAATTTATTTTATTATTTCATTAATTCATTTTTTATTTATTATTATATCATTATTTTGAATTTCAAATTTTGAATTTCAAATTTGATTTTCAAATTTCAAGTTTAAATTTTAAAGTTTTTAAATTCAAATCAAAGCAAACACACAAAGCAACAATTCAAACAAATAAAATTAAAAATTAATTAAGGCGTACCCGGTTTTAGATCTTTTTCTTTGAAATTTTCTGAACTCTGAATTGTCGTAAAGCATTTATTCGGATTTTCGGTTTCTGGCTCTTCATCACTTGATAATGAATTTGAATCATCTAACGTTGATGCGTATGCTTTCTTTCTCTTTCTCAACGAATTGTTGTTGTCTATTTGTTGAGTCAATTTATCTGGATATGGACACGCTTTCTTTATATGGCTTGATTTGTTGCAGTTATAAAATCGACCATCATTATTTTTTGAATTTTCTTGTTTATAATTTTTCCTTCTATATCTCAGAAGTTTACTAAAATGATTTGTCATAAGAACTGTTTCTTCATCATCTTTACTACTCGAGTCAGAATCCTTTGATGTTGCTTTTAATGCAATGGATTTCTTCTCAGTTGGCTTGTTTTCTTTTCTCTTCTGTAATTGGACTTCATAAGACATCATATTTCCGATTAACTCCTTAATCTTCATTTCATTGACATCGTTGACTTCTTCAATTGCCAAAGTTTTCTAATCCCATTATCGAGTTAACGAACTTAATATTTTACGGACTTGATCAGTAATAAGTCTTTCCAAGTGCTGTTAATGAATGCACTATCTCTTGAAATCAGCAATACATATCTGAAATAGACTCATTCTCGTTCATTTTGAATAATTCAAACTGATTAACTAACAAATCTATTTTAGTTTGTTTAACTTTACTAGTTCCTTCATGAGTAACTTGTAAAGTTCTACAAAATTCTTAAGCAGTTTTACATATTGACACTCTATTAAACTCATTCCTATCTAATAAACAAAATAACGTATTCATGGCTTTAGAATTGCTTTGTGCAACATTCTTTTGTTCATTTGTCCATTGTGCAAAAGCAGTTATGGTTCAACAAATTCATTTTGTGTACTATTCCATGTGTCTAATCCTACTGATTGTAAATAAATTTTCATTCTACATACCCAATATGAATAATTACTACCATTAAACAGTGGTGGTCTGACAGTGGACTGACCCTCTACAAAAGAACTATTATTTCTGCCAGTATTGGTTGCCATTATCACTATTTTCAAAAATCAGATTATGAACTTTTTGAAAGACCTTCCTCTAATACCAATTGTTAGGGATTTCGGAATAGATCGTTAAGGCAAAACAAACACTAAAGGGGGGGAATTGATACCAAATGTAAAGACCCGTAACTTCCCCGTAAAGGAAAGAGCGGATAGTTCGAGAATAAGCCACAGAAAAACGCACGCAGACGGAAGAACATTTTCATTGTTATTACAACAATGCATCAGATTACAAGAATATACAGAGTATAAATGAATATTACACAGAAAATATCAGAGATTACAATACATTTAGATACATAGCAGCGGGAAATAATACAATACACAACTAGAAGTAGATATGCGGATACAAAGCTTTCCGGATATCATTCCAGCTGTAAACCAGGATCCTATGAATATAAATCTGCAAAACCAAAACTACTAGCTGCCCGTGTCAAAATAAGGGCACCCAGAGTTTAGGTAAAAACAATGAACTCCAGGTCAGTCATGGGACTGGTGTGAGAACTAAAACAGTTGTTAATCTTTATTTTAAAAGTTAGGTGAATCAAGGGACCACGCCGTATAACACGGAACGGGTTTCCTCCCAAGAATACCAGTGCATAAAACAAACAGTGCAATGCTAAATAAAGAAAAATGAAGCTGTTATAAGACCCAGGTCCTATCACACAATGCAACGCAAGCCGGGGGATAGGGTTTTCCCTTATAACAGCCAAAGAATGCTTGATACGTTTAAAAACAAATCATTTGATACTATAATAAGTGTATAGTGTTTAAAACGATTTCAATCATAAATATCAATCATAGGCGGCATGGGTACCATATATCATGTCGCCATACTAGTTCTACAATTAAAACCGCAAATGTCACGTATTTGGAAATTGGATCGTCCTCTACCGATTCGAGACTCTCTAGCCCGAGCCTCGGGAACAGCCGCAACTGCCCCATGGAGCGACAGGGCCGGTCCACCGATGTGGATTATAGTGCCTGAACAATACGTTTCCCCGCCCTTTGGGGCGTAAATGAGCCAACGAATGACTCCATCGGACCCGGATCGTCCGATCAAACCGAGGCGCCTCGCAACAGCAACAACCACACAGGTGAAAAGTATATAAATGTCAGGGCTGGTAGGTCACTGACACCACCCTAGCTAGAAAGAAACGCATGCCCTCCCTGAGGTCCTCTCCCGTTTTTGGTTCACAACCGGGGTGCGAAACTCGCGAAGTAAACGTTACACAAAGCTACGCCACAAAGGCCGTGCTTCGATCATCAACCACAAGACTTTGCTTTTCAACAGAAGCCTTGATCATTTGCATCTTAGCATGCCACACAGGCAATTCACTCTATGCGTTTGATATCCATCAGTATATAACCCCTGAGCTCGTACGTCTCAGAGAAGGGCGTTAAGCAAGAGAATAAATTCTCCGCCGCCAAACAGATATATATTTAATAGAGATCAATCACACAGGCTAAAATCCAATGTTAGACACACAGTCCATTTACAAGTCCATTCTGGGTCTGAACGAAACTGGAGGCACCTAGTACCCCGCATATCCATCGATCTCCAAGTACGTCTGGACGATCACCAACTGTTTCCATCTTCTTGGGTGTACAACCCAATCAAGATCATCAGTAATCACCCAAACGACGTGAAGACTTCCGGTCTTCGACCACCGTCTTCATCTTCGACTTATCGTCGTATCAGTTATTCAGAATGGGATAAACCCGGTCTTCCCGAATAACTCGCGTATATTTTAAATAAGTGTTACACAACCACAACATACGCCTCATTCCAATTTATCAGTCACTAACCGTAAATTAATCAAGAGAATAATTCCCCAAATATTAACCCCGAAGGCCGAAACCAACATCAGATCAATATCCAGAAAACCATTCTGCTTGGCTAACCGACAGTTAGTTTCTAAATTTCACATTCATAGGGAAAGGTTCCCATTAATTTTATCCAAGATAAATTCCTTGAATTTATTCTCTAATCTTCTTTTGAATTTCGATTCAACTAGTCGGGATTAACGAATCTTACCGAAGTAATCATTTGTTTTAATTTCCCAATCCCAACCTATTCATCCCATGAAGTAAAACTGGTAATACTTCATATCTAACACCACGGTGTTATCGGTAAATTCAATTACCATTTCACGTTTAAATCCAATTAAAGATTTAACTATCGCCTGGAGCAAAACTGGTGCTACTCCATTCTCGGTCATTTCAATCTAATTAAAGATTCATTAAAACTCCACTTAGTTTTAATCTTTGACTGGGTTAAAGAATCAGTGTCATTTAAAACACGGTTCACGGTAAACCCAAAATCACCTTCCATTAATTATCGGGTTAAAGAATGAGTGTTATTTAAAACACCATCCACGATAAACCCAAAAATCAATATCGATTCAATTTCAATTAAATATTATTTAATTGGTACACTTCATTAAATCTAAATAAAAAGATTTAATCTTTTCTCAACTAGGTTCAAGAACAGTGTTAGTCAAGACACCATTCACGACAAACCCAAATCACATTTGATATTAAATACAAGGCTCTGAATAGAAAATATCCCGGCTTATATTCAATATCAAATTCTGCGACCAACAAATATCGTATTGGAAATAACGATATATATATATCTATATCTTTCAAATTTCCATAACAACAACTGTATAATCACGAAATCCAACATCGAAATATTCCGAAGACAATTTCGATTCAAATCCATTCCAATGCAATCATTGGAAATTCTGGTTATTTTCAAAACCATTTCAAATCAAATTTATTTATTTAAAAATAAATAGAATTTTAATTCTAGTTCAAAACTAGTTCATTTCGATAAAAATCTATTTTTATCTTTTCAAATATGGAGTTTTTCATCCCAATTCTTTCTAAATCATTTCTTATGACTTTACACAAATTATTACTATTTTTAATAATTTTATCAAGGCCCGTACAGTCGATTTCCATCAACGGTAATCGAACTGCACTTACAACGACCTTTTTCAAATTTGATTTGGACATAATTCCAAATCGAACCGTTAGATTTCTAATTTCTAATATTCGTTAGAAATCTCTTTTCGATACGAACCCAACGGTTCCGGTTTTAGGAGAATCCGACGGTCGGATCTCCCGTAATGTCCGTTTGAAATAAATGGTCGAAATTCACGAACTGCCGCGGCGCGGCGCGTTCTATTCAGGCCATTATATTATATATATAATATATATATCGTCGATTTCTATTTAAAACGAATTATATAAATAGTTTTAAATTCGTTTCAAAAGCAATTTCAACTTCCATTTCAATTCAAATCAAAATTGAATTCTTCTTTATAAATTCGTTTTAAAATTCATTTCTATTCAATTCAAATTTCAATTCAATTTGAATTCATTTCAATTTGAATTCATTTCAATTTGTTTCCAATTCAATTCGAATTCGTTTTCAATTCAATTCGAATTCATTTTCAATTCAATTCGAATTCGTTTTCAATTCAATTCAAATTCGTTATCTATTCAATTCAATTCGAATTCGTTTCGTTTGCTATTCAATTGAAATCAAATTCGTTTTCCATTCAATTCGAATTCATTATATATTCAATTCATTTCGAAATCGTTTTATATTCAATTCATTTCGAAATCGTTTTATATTCAATTCATTTCGAAATCGTTTTATATTCAATTCATTTCGAAATCGTTTTATATTCAATTCATTTCGATTTCATTTCAAAATATGCGTTTTCGAAATCACTTTTCAATATGCATTTTAAAATGAATAAAATCGATATAAATATCGTTCACGTCAAAATGGCGTCAATCTAACCAACACGGCTTCATATATTTCTATTTTCAAATATTCTATTCAACAAATGAATATTTATTTTTGTCAACACACGACTAATCTCAACGAATGAGTACTGTCCACGTGTGACAATTTTTGTTAAATTATTTCGTTCAACACATGACTAATCTCAACGGATGAGTACAGTCAACACATGAACCTTTATTTTATATTGATAAAGATGCAAATTTTATTATTAAAATATTTCGTTCAACACATGACTAATCTCAACGAATGAGTACAGTCAACACATGAACTTTTATGTTATAATATTCTTTATTTTCTAAATTGGAATGAGGCCCAATCAATCACCATATAAAATTAATTATATGGATTTCCATACATCACACGCATATAATAGCATTGAAAAATAATCAACCATCAACCAAAGTGCACTACACTGTATAAGCATCAAATATAGATATATAACGCTTATAACAGCCTGTCAATCAATCGATCGACATATTAAATCAATCAGGATGAGTGAACTTCAAATTTCATCCCAACACTCGTGTGGGGTTTCAAACAATCAAACACAGATTTTATTTGTGCAGTTGGGCGATGTGTGAAATTTATCGTCCCAATCTATGTCCTTCAAATAGGTGTACATAAACAAACCGTCCGGTTTGTAAATGAATATTTTATTTTATTCACTTCACGTTAAAAATTATATTTTTAACGATAAAACATTTTATTTTAACATATGAATTTCTATTCAGTTCATTCTTTAAATAAAATGATATTTTTATTTTTCTAACTTATTTTAGAAAATTCGGCGGCATAACGGCACGATACTAGAAACGGGACAAGGCCTAGCCTTATCCCCGGTCTAGTGAAGGCCCACGCCATTCACACATCAATCAAATCAATTCCATTTCACCAAACAATTCAATTCAAACCAAATAATCTAACCAACTACACAACCAAACAATCAAACAAACAAGCCATCCATGGTCTGTGGATGACGGGTGTCGGGTGCTACTAAACACCATCTGCATCCTAGTATATATATAACTAGAAAAAGAAATTGAAGAGTGAGAAGTTCTCACCGATAGCTATCCCAACTTCACGACACTTCATTTAGAAATCTTCACCGTTCTCGCCTTTTTGTCATCTTCGTTGCCCGTAGCCACTACATATGTAAAAATCGAATTTTTACTTCGCTATTCAATATATAAAAATCGAATTTTTACTTCGCTATTCAATATATAAAAATCGAATTTTTACATCGCTATTCAATATATAAAAATCGAATTTTTACTTCGCTATTCAATATATAAAAATCGAATTTTTACATCGCTATTCAATATATAAAAATCGAATTTTTACTTCGCTTTTCAATATATAAAATCGAATTTTTACTTCGCTATTCAATATATAAAAATCGAATTTTTACTTCGCTATAAATAGAGAAAAGATTATATTTTTCTTATCATAAAAATCCGACCTTTAACACTTTAAAAATCTAATCTTTATTTGACTAAAGATCTAAACTTTTTGTTTCTAAAAATCTATAATTTATATGTTCATAAATCCATACTTTTTGTGTTCAAAAACTAATTACTAAATTAATTAAACTAAGCACATAAGAAAACACTCACTGTTAATTTTCTTTCTAGACAATGCTTCATCTTCACTGTATCGCGCTACAGGTTGCTCGCTTCCTAGGGTTCGGTATTGCACCACCCTGAAATGACCGGAGGTCCATCGAGCGGCGGCGAACGAAGCACCGGACCCTCCTCCACGAACGCCTAGAAGGGCGTGCCATTCGGTGGTCCCATCGGTGGTTGAGCCGCCTGAACTGAACGGAGCGAAGGTGGGTTTACGATTTGAGGCACGGTGGAGGTTCACGGTGGCAGGGCGATAAGGAGGAGGGCTTGGTCGAACGTCGATAGGCGGAGCAGGTGGTCGGTCCTTCACGCGATGGATTTTTCGTTGTGCCCCCCTTTTTTTTTATTCGAAATCGATTTTAATTTGGGGGGGGGCCTTGGTCAACGTAAGGAGAAAAGGGCAAGGGGGGGTTTTAATTTTATATTAATTAATTAATTTATATTTTATTCTCCAAAAGGTTACTTTAAAAATTCGAACTCAAAATTGAGCCCACCGACTGTCGTCCATAGCAAATTACCCCCATTCCGAACACAATGGGATATGTATCGTAGGCTGATTCGATTGTTTCGATCAGTTTTCGTCAAAATCAAATTATAACTCTATATATTGAATTTGAACGCGCATTTCAATTTACTAGGGTCACATACTAACTAGAAAAATTCCAGAAAAATGTTTTCTAGCTTTGTATTGAGGATACGGTCCTAACAAAACTAATTTCGTCGAATTCTGAGACCATTTGAAAAATGGCCATTTTCCAGTCGATTAAAATCAACTAAAATTGGTCAAACGCGTTTTCCTTTGCCACGCTCACATATTGAATTGAAAAATTATGAAATTTTGAATCTAGCCATAACTTGACATCACGGATCCAACAAAAGTGGTTTCGTCGAAATCCGAGGTCATTTGCAAAATTTTCATTTTTAAGGGCCTGAATTCCATAGCGACTATTCAGAAATTTCAACTGGGCCTATCTTTTTACCCCCGCTATGAAATTTCGATTTTTCGGATTCGTTGGAAAGATATCATCAATTAGATTCCATTATTTTTGGTTTCACTAAAATCCGGATTATTTTGCACCCGGTATGTTCAATTGAAGTTTGAAATCGAATTATCGAACTACCGCGCCATTTTCAATTCTATTTATAATTATATATAATTATTTATATTCTAACGACGACGTATATAATATATACGTTCTAATTATATTCAAAATAAATTTCTCGTCGATTTTATTTAAAATAATCTATTTTAAATATTCAAAATTCGCTAAAATTTCCAAAATAAAAATTTTAAACTGGCCCAGATTTTCGGGTTGTTACAATAGTGTTTTTGAGAATTTAAACAAAATCAAAAGTTTATGTGAACTACTATATGAATCAAACACCACAAAGACAATCACAGACGCGTAATCAAACACAAATGCAAAGATAAACAAAAAAGTGAAGAAAAGGAAAGAACACACCGGATTTCATACTGGTTCGGAATTGCTCCTACGTCCAGTCCCACACGACGCTGGATTGTGCAGAGTTTAATTATTATACCAATATCCAATTACATCCCTCCTTGATTTCACGGCTACAAGGGATACCACTGATTCCACACACACTTGATCAAGTATATCTTCCTTGATTTCATGGCTACAAGGGATACCACCGATTACCCATCCTTGATTTCATAGCTATAAGGGATACCACCGATTCCTTTACACAACCCAAACAATTACAAACATCCATATAACCCTTCAATAGAACTTTATTCAGAGAGTAATGAGTAGAGAGTGTAGAGAGAAGAAGATTAATGAAAACAGAATTGAATTCGACAGAGTATAGGTGTAGAAATCATAAAAATGATAAATAATAACGGTGTAATGTAAGGGAATGAAGTTAGAGAAGAAGAAGTAACTAAAAATTCGAAATCAGCCCCTTTTTATAATGTGTGAAAGGTTGCAACGTCTCAGAACCGTCACAAATAGTGAAAAGACACTTCCTTTCAAATTTAAGAAAATTACAATTATATGTCGACATGTATATATATGTATGTCGACATATACATGTGTAAATTTGAAATTTGAATATTTTTCAAGTGTTTTGATATATATATATATACATAATTCTGGAAATTCTTGAATTAAAATATAGTGTTATACATAAATATTATAAAGTAAAAAATCATATGAAAACATAAGTATAAACTATATAAACATAGTTATAAAATATAGAATTTAAAACTATACAAATATAAAGTATATAAAGTATAAGCTTAGAAATCTTAAGATTAAAATTAAATAAAAATAAAAATAAAAATAGAGAAGAAAGAGATTGAAGATAGAATTTGAAAACAGAATTAGAAATCAAAATTTGAAAAATAGAATTTGAAAAACAGAATTAGAAATTATTTTGAATTTGAACCTGGAGTGCTATTCAGAGTCTTACATAATCTAGACTCTATAACTATATTTATCCTGAACTCTTGAAATCTTGAATACTCGTGAGCTTTGAAACATCTTTAAACTGCACAGTCTTCAGTAATATTTCCTGTGTATAAATCCTGCATATGTGTATGTATATATTCTAGATAGAAGTGTTAGCATATATTTTATAATTATTTAATAGTGAAATAAGGTTGCTGTCATCAAAACTTCATTCTCCAACATTTATTTCCCTATTAATGCTTCAAATTTGAAATGAAAATTTATGTGTTGTGTTATGGAATTAGGGAAATACAACTTATATACCTTTATTTGGAGAAAGGATCAACATTTTAGCGCTAAGTACGTTTTTACGTACCCCGCCATATACACCTTTATTTATATTAATCGAATAATGTAATTCATGTCTCTTAAATGCATATTTATTGTGTTAAATTAGGAAGTTAGTATTAAATATCCCTGTTAGGAAAATTTGTGTGTTGTGTTTGTTAATGGACTTTGAAATATTAAATGACATGTGGAAGCGAGATTATCCCCTACTTGTAGTAGAATTCTACCTAGACAGGATGATAAATCCATCAATTACAAGAAGTCAGGTTAATGTGAGACGTCTAGTGTCATGGGTCATTTAGCGTGTGATAGGCCTGCCTCGAGAAAGTATTAAGTGGATGACCAACATAATTTAAGTATTAAGTGGTAAGGACCTGGTCCGCTCCGGAGGGTTCATCCCTAGGGTGTGGGCCAAAGTCATAAGGCCCACATTTATATTAGGACAACCGTTTTTGATGGTGATGATTCTTGATATATAACGCTATTCCTTCTTGTAGTTTAATTTATTGTATTAATGATATAAATATATAATATATCTGTAATGCTTATGTTATTTGAAAATGTACAATCGAGACTGTCGTTTTAATTGCAAAGAGTGGTTGGACTTCTTTGAATTAGAAAAGAAACGAGTTAGTGAAATACGAATAGTTATATTTGAAGGTTATGTTTAGCCAAATTTCATAAGAACAATTTCTATAATAATTAACTCTACAATTTTGCAGATTATCTATGTTGATGGGGATTCAGAAGTATCATTCCTTAAGAATGAGGAATGCGAGTGATTTTTTTATTAGGGTCCAGCAATTTTTGTTTGACTTACCTTCGATATTTAGGTTTTTCTCTTTTCGTTCATTCCTTTTCAAATCGCATTATATGAGTGATAAATTTTCATATGGTAATGCATGTTTGCTCGTATGCTGCAGAAACTAGAAATCTAGTTATCTCAAACCACAAAAATTAGGAGTGTTAGTAATAAGAATAGCATTAAACTTGGATAAGTTCATGCTTGTAAGTGGACTATAACATTCATTCATGTTGATATTTGATTACATCAAGGCTCTCTCATTCCCATACACTAGGAATATAAGATTTCAAATTAATTTAATTATTATACTGTTAGATCGATCCTATTCATAGCTAGATAGTTCTTGAATTAATAAGCTTAATCCTATCACTACTGCTGATTTCTTATATGTCCTTCCCCCTACATCCATAGAGTTAGCACATAACAATAGATATACCCTATTCTATGTTAAATATCGGGTAAAGAGGGTGTGATAGATGTCAAAATACGGTACCCAATAATTTAGCCATCCGATCCGTCGAAGCAAAGGTAGGATAAAACATTGACAAACACTACCAGACTATCAGCCCATCATAACATCACTGATTAGAGATAATAACCTTACCTAGGACAAAACATCGACTGACTTTGGGGTTTGGACAGATCAGGTCTAAAGCATCGATTGATTCTAATCCATTAATGTGTCACTCTTTCAAGGGTGTACTAAAGTCTCTAACACTAATAACACCTTTGTGCACCTTCTCCGCGGCAGAATCCATCTCTAGACTATCCATAAGATCCCATCTAAAGTTATCATGATTTGGGGACTATCCCCAATTGTCATCATATGTTGTAGGATATCATAATGTGTCTCCATCTCTTTCTCTCCGACAATCACATCAATACGACTTAACGTCGCCTTTTCTACATCTTGGAGAAAGAGTATCCTTTGCATTAGCCTCATCTCCATAATAAAATCACCACCGTTGGATGACGAATCACTAAGTACAAGTACCACATTCTTGCCTCTTGCTGAAGCAACTTATCGAATAACCATCATGTCGAAATCACCATCAAATGAACCATCATATCGTGTTACTCAAAATCGCACCATCATCCATGTCAGACTGGCCAAAATGGCCAACAACAATAGTAGTAGATATCGACTACTCCATAGTAATCTATGATGTCTACTCTTGTAACACCCCACACTTTTATGAGCCTAAATTTCGATAAAAATCGAAACTTAAACATATCCAAGCATGTAACGTGTATATCTGTTATCTACAATTAAATGAGCATGAGTATAATCAGAGTACGATAAAATAACCCACAGTGGAAACAAAATAGGACAATCCAATATTAACTTAAGTAACTACCTTTTTAAAAGCGAGTCACCGTGTCAATACTGGAATGAGAGAGAACGAGAACCGAAAACCAAACTCATACACCAGTGAGAACTGACCTTCTCTAGTAAACCTGGGAGTAATGAGGAGGGGTTCAAAACAACAAGTTCTGGTAAACAAGAAAAGTAAAATACAGTTTACAATACGTAGATGTATCCCATTTGGTTCAACCCAAGATATATGCCTACCAAGGCTAATAATTCTAACCTAACCTCGTAAACATTTACGCGCGACTGTAACTACCATTCCCAAGGTAGTATTCCCAATAATATTGATACTGAGATAGAACATTTATGCATACATTTGTGAAGCCTTTATACCATTATCTAACTAATTATTAAACCGATAAGTGAACTCCTAATTATGGAGTTTATTTACTCATATGTGTATACTTAGTCACTTAACGCCTCACTATCGAATGATAGATATGGTGCATTCTCTCGATCGCTTAAGATCCTAGGCCGACCTATTGGTCATTTTACATCTCGATGATTTACTCGACGCTATTATAAACTAGATGACACTAGCTACAGGTCCTACTAATCAAGACTTCCATCATTCACGCACAAAAACTCATGCCCCGCATAAGGCGAGAGATAGTAAGCAGCCACTTATGACCACTCGGTGGAGGGCCATTACTATTTAGCTAGCCTTATTGGGTAATCTTCTAGACGCTTAATATTTCCCGTAGGTTAGGTAGCCGTTTGGAATGACCATACCAGACATTTTTAACTTCAGATTTAGGTAGGATTCGTATACCATTTAAGACCCCTAACTAGAAAACTTATTCCCAGGTGGACTCCTCGACCTAAGTCACTTAGGACTCAAGGAAGCGGACTATTCACGAAGATTTTCAACCTCGTACCTAATTAGCCTTTAATGCTTCCATTTATGGGGAGGGGGCTACGCGATTGCTTAATACCTTTTTATAGATGGATCTAACCACTTAAGACCTTAATTCCAAACAGACTACGTTATTGAGTTATTCCCGTTTAGTTTCTTTTTATGGAAATACCATACGTACACAAACTAATTACCGTCACGAGTTCCCATGGTTAATTGTAACAGCCCGCATTTTACGTATCGGAAGATTGTAAAATATTTTTATTTCATTCTCTGGGGGTTGGATCATACTCATCTTTTAATATGTTGCTTATGGGGATGTGAGACATGTCCATAAGTTTTACCGATTTTGTTTATGACCATTTTGCCCCTGTCAACCTTGTACATGGCATAACTTTTGACTCGGATCGAATCAGAGGGTGAGACCTGTGCCATTGGAAAGGAATTGATGGTTACCTTTCCGTAGATGGTTACATTAAGGATTTGGCTCAGCGGTTCGGGAGAAATCACTATTTTAAGGTTTTTCAGTTGGCTGTTTAGATTTGGAGAGCCTTATGGGCTGAATTGGGGAGGCCCATTAGTGGGATGGTGGAATCCTATAAATAGGGGGTGAGAGTGGAGGGAAAAGGTTTACTTTCCCATTCTCTCATTTGGAGGCATTGATCTCCTTCTTCCTCTAACACCTATCCACCATTAAAAATTCAAATCTAAGGAGGGAAATCATAGATCTACACCATTCGAGGCTAGATCTACATCATTTCAAAGGTGAATTCATCGGATCAAGGAGATTGGTTCGAAGTGCTCGCTGTTCGGATTCTTATTTCTATCGTTTTAGATTGCTTTGGCAAATCGGTGAGTGATTTACATCTCTCACATGAATGCAATGAAGTATATGAGTGTTTGTTTATGTTTCTCATTAAATTGGAATGTTTTATCGTAAATTATACCATTACATGTCCATTTTCATATGCATCACCCTATGATCTTATCTAGAAAGTTTTACTCGATAATTTCATGTCATTTTACGTGTTTATGTTAGTTAGAACTCTCATTTTGATCATAGGTTCATTTTAATGGTTTTTGGTGAGATTTACAATATTTTTTTGTAATCTTCATATTCATGTGGTTAGTAATGTTATGATATGTTTATGATTGTGTTTTATGATTTTGGTTGAGTTGGTTTCGTCGGATTCGTCGTTTGGCGAAGTTTTGATCGAAATCGGAGTAGAATTGAAGATGTGCAAAAAGTGGCTCGGGTCGGACTAAAGGAAGTCAGGTCGGGCTCAAATTCTGTCGTGGAGGACAAGTCAAAGTTGGCTCGGGTTGGACTAAAGGGGGTCGGGTCGAGCTCAAATTCTGTCGTGGAGGACAAGTCAAAGTTGGCTTGGGTCGGACTAAAGAGGGTTGGGTCGGACCATTCTGGATTGGGTTAAAGTGAATCAGACTATTTTGGATTGGGCTAATGTGGATTGGACCATTCTGGATTGGATTAAGGTGAGTCGGGTCGGACAAAAAGGGGGTCGGGTTGGGCCTAAAGGGGGTCGGGTCGGACCAAAGTGGCTTGGGTCGGGCTATTCTGGACAGCCATTTTTGCCATTTCTGGTCAGTTATTTCTGGTCAGACACTTCCGGTGATGATGTGACTTCAAAGTGAGATCAATTGGGAAGTTAGGAAGTTTTGAAATAATGCTATGGATTGCTTCGAACCATATAGAGATGTTAGTTGGTTCAACGATGGTGGTGGCTTCGACGAGAATCCAGAAGGGGATGTTCGAAGTGATGTGATATGTTCGTTGATCGGTGAAAAGAAATGAATAGGAAGACAACTCAAAGGTCGTGAGTTGGTGGATAATGGTTGCTCGAGAAGGTCGCTTGAGCAGTAAATAGCTGTCAAGGTTGGACGGCTAGAGATGCGAAGGCCGAGAAGTCGTCGTTGTCGTAAGTTCTAGCAGGCTCAAAGCAGGGGTACAATGGAGGCACCCAATAGACTGGAAGGTTGCTGGTCGAGTACCTTGGGTATCGTTGAAAGGCCTAGTTGTCAAGGTTAGACATATGGAGTTTATGCTAGAACTGGGGTTATCATTAGCCCTTGACATATGTCAAGGTTGGCCGTCATACGATTAACGGTGGTTTCAAAGCAGGATTGGAGGTGATAGCCGAAGTCAGTCATGGATGATTGGTTGTTCTATTTGAGACTTATATAATCTGGATGTTATGTGTGTTTTCCATGATTGAATGGTTGCTCTGGTTTCCATGTATGAATTGTTATTCCTTTGGTTGAATGGATTGTAAAGGCTATCATTGTCCAATGTGGGGAAGATAAGGTTGAGTTCTTCTCTGGTGTCAAAGGTAGATTAGTGTGTTTATCTATTCCCTCTCATACACTTTATTGTTGAAGTTTGTTAGCTATTTTATCGCCCACTAAGACTGCTATCTGACTCAAGGTTTTATGTATCCTCTTATTACCTTGGGCTGTTCATCCGATAGTGGATGGGCAGACTAAGTAATAGGTGACAGGTAATGCTTTATTGAGGACGATGATGCTGATCGATGATGAGCAGGAGGCTCACATACCAGTTTTACTACTAGCTAATAATTGGATTTCCGCTGTTTGCTTTTCTGAGTGATGTAGTGAGGCAACTTTGTATAAACACTATTTCCAAGTTTGTGGATCTTACTTTCTAGTTGTATGAAAGTCCAGTGTTTCTGCTTCACTATTACTACCTGTTGTATATGTTCTATTATATTTTATCCTTGCGCTCTGAGTTTTACGACAGGTTCTGCTTGTGTTTACCTACTCTGATGATCGTCCATGACAGCCTTGCACATCTTTTAACGCATTATTTCCCTTGTATAGTGCGGGGGTTATGGGCGGTCGTCACATTTGGTATCAGAGCTCTGGCCAACGATTTTTGGCCAAAGTTCAAGGATGTAATCACGTATGAGAGACGTACTTGTAGATTTCAGTTGGATGCTTACTATATATAGTAGCATATATAGTAGTAGCGGTTGTTTTCCTTTAGTAGTTTTTCTTAAAGTGGCTAATTATTTTGAATTGAAGATTTAGAATGAGTAGACGAGAAATAAGACACGCTGCTAGAGGAGCCAATACTGGAGGGGGAAATGGTGGTGAACCTAATTACCCGGCCATGTTTGAAGCCGTGGCAGAAGCAGTTATGCGAAGGGTAAGCGCTCCAGTGGCGGCAACAGTAGATGTTGGTGTGCGAGTTCCTAGAGTAGTAGATTTTGCAAAGTTGTGCAAGGACTTTACATCTCTAGGGGAAAACCATTCAAGGGAATTGAACCAGCTGAAGAGGTTCAGAGGTGGATGGATTCATGTGTCCGAATATTTGGAAACTTGGGTATTGAGGATGCAATAAAGAGAAAGCTTGCATCAAGGCAACTGCAAGGCAGGGCCATGGAATGGTGGAATTATGTTACACTTGAGACTCCAGAGGAAGAAATTTCATGGGAGCTATTCCAAGCTAAGTTTGAAGCAAAGTTTATCTTCACAGCTCAGAAATCTACTCTATTCAAGAAGTTCGTAGAGCTGAAACAAAATGGTCGTTCTGTGCTTGACTATATTTCTGACTTTGAAGCCTTTTCTAGATATGCTCGTTCATACGTTGATACACCATACCAGAAGAGCAAAACATTTGTCTTGGGTTTGGATGCTTATATCGGGAAACCGCTAGTGGACCATCTTGATGATTCATTTGAGAAGATTGTGGAAAAAGCTATTCGTCATGAGAGCTTGTTTCCTAAGGAAGCAAATGTTGTCGCGGCCACCAAAGATGCTCAGAAACCACAATAGGGTGGTAATAATAAGAAGAGGAAGCAGCAACAACAAAAGGGAAAAGATGGCCAAAAGAAGCCGAATAGTGAGGTGGTTTGCTTTAACTGCCAACAGAAAGGCCATTTTGCTAATGAGTGCAAGAATCCCAAAGTTGAGAAGAAGTGCTTCAAATGTGGGAAGCCTGGGCATGAGAAGAAAGATTGTCCAGAATCAGCTAAGGGCAAGCAAGTTGTGAGGGCATATGCTTTGGAAGCCATTCCAACTTCTTTGAAAGGTCCTACTACAGAGGAGAAGGGAAAGGGTGTCGTGGTGCAAGGTACTATTTCAGTTAATGGTGTTCTAGTTCATGTGTTTTTCGATACTGGAGCATCGCATTCCTTCATTTGCAATGAGCATGTGTGTCTCTTGGGTTTAGAACCTGAGATTTGCGATAGACCCTTCGTAGTGACTAGTCCAATTGGGGGTTCGTCAAATCTTTACATGATATGTCGTGGTCTAGTGTTGTCAAGTCATGGTTGCTCTTTTAAGTGTGATTGCTTTGTTCTTAACTTCGCTGGGTTTGGGATCATCTTGGGCATGGATTGGCTCAAGAGGTATGCGGCAAGGGTGAATTGCGAGAAGCTAGAGGTGAGGGTCGGGGATGAGGAAGGGCGAAAGGTGTTGATTAGATATAAGCGCGAAGATGGGGTCTTCGTAAGTTATCTATATTTGCTTGGGATTCCACAAGAAGACCTGTCATCAGTGCTGATCGCTAATGAATATGTAGATGTCTTTGACGAGGTCAAAGGGTTGTCGCCGCATCGTGAGATCCAGTTTAGGATCGATTTAGTCGAAGGTGCTAGACCAATCGTTATGCCTCTTAGGCGGATGGCGCCTAGGGAACAGCGAGAGTTAGAGGTGCAAGTTCGAGACCTTTTGGGAAAAGGATTCATTAGGAGGAGTGTATCCGAATGGGGTGCACGGCCGTATTTTCAACCAAGGTGGATGGCTCGTTAAGATTGTGTGTGAACTATCGTGAACTGAACATGGTAACAAAGAAGAACAAGTATCCGTTGCCAAGGATAGATGACTTGTTCGATCAGCTTCACGAAAACAAAGTGTTTTCTCAAATGGATTTGGCAACGAGATTTCACCAGTTGAGGGTGGCTAAGGATAGTGTGCCAAAGACTGCTTTTAGGACACCATCTGGTTTCTTCAAATGGTTGGTGATGCCATTTGGGTTGACTAACGCGCCAGCGTATTTTGTGGATCTTATGAATAGAGTGTTCAGAGATCAGTTGAACAAATTCGTGCTTGTGCTCGTGAATGATATTCTGGTTTACTCCAGAAATGAGGAAGAACATAAGACGCACTTGAGAGTTGTGTTAGAGATCTTGCGGAAGCATCAGCTTAAGGCTAAGTTCTCAAAGTGTCACTTCTGGAAGGATGAAAAGTGAGGTTCTTAGGTCATGTAGTTTCTGGAAAAGGGATAGCGGTTGACCCCGCTAAAGTTGCAGCAATCCAGGACTGGGATCGACCTAAGAATGCGACGGATGTTTGGAGTTTCCTTGGATTGGTAGGATATTACCAATGGTTTATCAAGGATTTCTCCAAAGTAGCTGCACCGTTAACAGGATTGACGAAGAAGAACCAAGTGTTCACATGGGATGCAAAGTGTGAACAAGCGTTCGGAATCCTGAAGGAGAGATTGACGAGTGCTCCCGTGTTGACTATTCCAAGTGGGAATGAAGAGATGGTGGTGTATACCGATGCGTGTGGTACTTGACTTGGAGCAGTACTAATGCAAAAGGATACGGTTGTGGCCTACGCGAGTCGGCAGCTCAAGCCGCATGAGAAGAATTACCCAACTCATGATTTGGAGTTGGCGGCGATTGTATTTGCTCTGAAGATGTGGAGACATTACCTGTTGGGAGTTCGATTCGAGTTGTTTACGGATCACAAGTCATTGAAGTATCTTTCTCCCAAAAGGATTTTAATCTTTGGCAGCAAAGATGGTTAGAGTTTCTGGCGTCATATGATTTTGGCATAGCCTATACTCCGGGCAAGGGTAACGTAGTTGCAGATGCGTTAAGTCGAAGACATGCAAGTTTGGGAGCGATATTTTTGAAATGGAAGAACCTCGAGTACTTGGCAAGATTCGATTTTAGGCCAAGGTGTGAGTTGGAACCTGAAACGTTGGCAAGCTTGTCGATAAGACCTACTCTTATCGAAAGGATTGGAGAGAGCCAAAAGAAAGATGTGAAGCTCTTTGAGTTCATTCAGAAAATGGAACCAGAAGATAAAGAGTTCGGGGTCGATCGAGAAGGTTGGCTTCGAAAGTAAGGGCGATTAGTTGTTCCTGATATCGACGGATTGAGGGATGAAGTTCTGAGAGAATATCGTCACTCGAAGCTGAAGATTCATCTCGGTGGAAATAAGATGTATCAGGACATGAAGAGAGTCTACTACTGGGAAGGGATGAAGCAAGATATTGGGAAGTCCATTTCCAAGTGTATGAACTGTCAGTTGGTGAAAGTTGAATAGAAGAAGCCGAGTGGTTTGTTTCAGCCATTGGAAGTTCCTATGTGGAAGTGGGGGCAAGTATCGATGGACTACGTAGAACCAGGGCAGGAAACGAAGGGATTTGGGTCATTATGGATCATTTGACCAAAAGTGCGAGATTCATTCCTGTCAAGTCGACTAGGACGGCATCTAAATTGGCTGAACTTTATGTGATATGGATAGTTCGATTCCATGGTGTCCCAAAGAGTATAGTAAGTGGCCGAGATCCATTATTCACGAGTGGATTTTGGAAAAGTTTGCAAGAAGCTTTGGGAACCGAGTTGTGCTTAAGTACGACATATCATCCCCAAACTGATGGTCAGACCGAAAGAGTCAATCGAGTTTTGGAAGATCTCCTGAGGGCTTGCGTGTTAGACTTCGGAGGATCATGGGAATACCATCAACATCTAGTTGAGTTTGCATATAATAATAGCTACCATTCTAGCATTGGGATGGCACCATACGAAGCATTGTATGGAAGGCCATGCAATTCTCCATCATGTTGGTTAGAAACTGGAGATAAGATGGTACTTGGGCCTGAGATGATTAGAGAAACCTCGGATTGTATCGAGATAGTTCAGCAACGAATGAAGGCAGCCCAGGACCGTCAGAAGAGTTACGCCGATAAGCATCATAATGACTTGGAATTCGATGTGGGCAATATGGTTTTCGTGAAAGCTTCTCTGTTGAAGCACATGGTTAGATTTGGTAAGAAAGGAAAGTTAGCTCCTAGGTTTGTTGGACCATTTCCGATAGTCGAGCGAATTGGAAAGCTCGCATATAGATTGGAGTTACCTAAGAAGATGTCGAGTGTGCATAATGTGTTCCATGTGTCATTTCTACGGAAATTCGTGCATGATTCGAATGTGGTGGTATCTCCAGAGCAGTACGAAGACTTAGAAGTAAAGACCGCAGTTCCGAGACCTCGTAAGCCACTTCGGTTTGTGGGGAATGACATGAAACAGCTCAGGAGGAAGATGGTTACGCTAGTGAAGGTACAATGGAGTGAGGATGGAGACGATTGTACGTAGGAGACGGAAGAGAGTATGAGAGCAACTCATCCAGAACTCTTCGTCGGTAGGACCCTTTGATATCGTGTCTTCGTTATATCGTAGTATCTCGTTATGGTTTGTTAGAATTCTGCGTGCTAGGATAAGGCTATGGATGTATGGCTTGATGGTTGCTAGTTTGGATGATAGAATTGGCTTTTCCTGGATGATAGGCATGCGGAATTGTTGTGATTGCTTGGAATTTCAGGGGCGAAATTCTTAAGGGGGGGGAGAGAGAATGTAACAGCCCACTTTTTACGTATCGAAAGATCGTAAAATATTTTTATTTCATTCTCTAGGGGTTGGATCATTCTCATATTTCAATATGTTGCTTATGGGGATGTGAGACATGTCCATAATTTTTACTGATTTTGTTTGTGACCATTTTGCCCCTGTCAACCTTGTACAGGGCATAACTTTTGACTCAGATCGAATCAGAGGGTGAGACCTGTACCATTGGAAAGGAATTGATGGTTACCTTTCCGTAGAGTGGTTACATTAAGGATTTGGCTCAGCGGTTTGGGAGAAATCACTATTTTAATGTTTTTCAGTTGGCTGTTTAGATTTGGAGAGCCTAATGGGCAGAATTGGGGAGGCCCATTACTGGGATGGTGGAATCCTATAAATAGGGGGTGAGAGTGGAGGAAAAAGGTTTACTTTCTCATTCTCTCATTTGGAGGCATTGATCTCCTTCTTCCTCTAACACCTTTCCACCATTAAAAATCCAAATCTAAGGAGAGAAATCATAGATCTACACCATTCGAGGCTAGATCTACATCATTTCAAAGGTGAATTCATCGGATCAAGGAGATTGGTTCGAAGTGCTCGCTGTATGGATTCTTATTTCTACCGTTTTAGATTTCTTTGGCAAATCGGTGAGTGATTTACATCTCTCACATGAATGCAATGAAGTATATGAGTGTTTATGTATGTTTCTCATCAAATTGGAATGTTTTATCGTAGATTTGTACCATTACATGTCCATTTTCATATGCATCAC
This sequence comes from Allium sativum, assembly GCA_030737875.1. Classification (NCBI taxonomy): domain Eukaryota; kingdom Viridiplantae; phylum Streptophyta; class Magnoliopsida; order Asparagales; family Amaryllidaceae; genus Allium; species Allium sativum. The sequence goes on along the minus strand of CM060915.1, from coordinate 549,939,382 downwards.
CCTATGATCTTATCTAGCAAGTTTTACTCGATAATTTCATGTCATTTTACGTGTTTATATTAGTTAGAACTCTCATTTTGATCATAGGTTCATTTTAATGGTTTTTGGTGAGATTTACATCATTTTTTTATGGTAATCGTCATATTTATGTGGTTAGTAATGTTATGATATGTTTATGATTGTGTTTGATGATTTCAGTTGAGTCGGATTCGTCGTTTGGCGAAGTTTTGACCGAAACTGGAGTAGAATTGAAGATGTGCAGAAAGTGGCTCGGGTCGGACTAAAGGGGGACGTGTCGGGCTCAAATTCTGTCGTGGAGGACAAATCAAAGTTGGCTCGGGTCGGACTAAAGGGGGTCGGGTCGGGCTCAAATTCTGCCGTGGAGGACAAGTCAAAGTTGGCTCGGGTCGGACTAAAGGGGGTCGGGTCGGACCATTCAGGATTGTGTTAAAGTGAATCAGACCATTTTGGATCGAGCTAAAGTGGATTGGACCATTCTGGATCAGACTAAGGTGGGTCGGGTCGGACAAAAAGGGGGTTGGGTCAGGCCTAAAGGGGGTCGAGTCGGACCAAGGTGGCTCGGGTCGGGCTATTCTAGATAGCCATTTCTGGTCAGCCATTTTTGCCATTTCTGGTCAGCTATTTCTGGTCGGAAATTTCCGGTGATGATGTGACTTCAAAGTGAGATCAATTGGGAAGTTAGGAAGTGTTGAAATAATGCTATGGATTGCTTTGAACCTTATAGATATGTTAGTTGGTTCAACGATGGTGGTGGCTTCGACGAGAATCCAGAAGGGGATGTTCGAAGTGATATGTTCGTTGATCGGTGAAAAGCAACAAATAGCCAGACAACTCAAAGGTCGTGAGTTGGTGGATAATGGTTGCTCGAGAAGGTCGCTTGAGCAGTAAATAGCCGTCAAGGTTGGATGACTAGTGATGAGAAGGCTGAGAAGTCATCGTTGTCGTAAGTTCTAGCAGGCTCAAAGCCGGGGTATAATAGGGGCACCCAATAGACTGGAAGGTTGTTGGTCGAGTACCTTGGGTATCGTTGAAAGGCCTAGTTGTCAAGGTTGGATATTGTCAAGGTTGGACATATGAAGTTTATGTTAAAACTAGGGTTACCATTAGCCCTTGACATATGGCAAGGTTGGCCGTCATACGATTAACGGTGGTTTCAAAGCAGAGTTGGTGGTGATAGCCGGAGTCAGTCATGGATGATTGGTTGTTCTGTGTGAGACTTATATAATCTGGATGTTATGTGTGTTTTCCATGATTGAATGGTTGCTCTGGTTTCCATGTATGAATTGTTATTCCTTTGGTTGAATGGATTGTAAAGGCTATCACTGTCCGATGTGGGGAAGATAAAGTTGAGTTCGCCTCTGGTGTCATGGGTAGATTAGTATGTTTATCTATCCCCTCTCATACACTTTATTGTTGAAGTTTGTTAGCTATTTTATTGCTCACTTAGACTGCTGTCTGACTCAAGGTTTTATGTATCCTCTTATTACCTTGGGTTGTTCATCCGCTTGTGGATGGGCAGACTAAGTAACAGGTGACAAGTAATGCTTTAGTGAGGACGACGATGCTGATCGATGGCGAGCAGGAGGCTCACGTACCAGTTTTACTACTAGCTAATAATTGGATTTCCGCTGTTTGCTTTTCTGAGTGATGTAGTGAGGCAACTTTGTATAAACACTATTTCCAAGTTTGTGGATCTTACTTTCTAGTTGTAAGAAAGTCCAGTGTTTCTGCTTCACTATTACTACCTGTTGTATATGGTCTATTATATTTTATCCTTGCGCTGCGAGTTTTACGACAGGTTCTGCTTATGTTTACCTACTCTGATGATCGTCCATGACAGCCTTGCACATCCTTCAGCGCATTATTTTCCTTGTATAGTGCGGGTGTTATGGGCGGTCGTCACATTAATGATATCTCACATTAGTTGGACATATATTCAACTATTGGAAAGTGCAGACTTCTGTCGAATAAGATAACTAACCTCGCATTATAAACCTACTAAGTCCACTTCTAACTTTAATTATAAGTTTTAGATTAACTAGTATAAAATAGGGAATGTTATTTCCTTTTTAACGCGGGATATTTATTTAGTTATTTTCCTTATTGGACTTAGTATTTAAAACAGCAATCAATACCCATTAATCCCCTTTTTATTTCCTTTATTTCTATTCAATAGGGTTATTACCATTTATAACCATAATAGTCATATTTTCCTATGGCAATTATTTATCTCTTAATTGTTATTTACTACCACTGATTATAATTAATCTCACTTTGAACCTAACGGTCATAATTCCCTAGGATATTAATTATCCTTAATTACAAGTCCCGAAATATTTATTTGTTGTACCCCAACAGACACTGCTAATTTATTGTCTATTGTATATACATATACATATATATATATATATATGTATGTATATATTTATGCACCATACCCCTCATATTAAGCCAACCATCTGTGATGCTAGATTTGTCAGGCGGTTCTGGACAGGCTACTACCACAAGTGAGCTTAACCTCGTGTCTTAGTGCGGTTATAATTTAATTTCCTAATTGAAGTTTACAACATTAACTCTAGCCAGTTTAGAATTAGTAATTGTTAGGCTTAACTACATAACTTAATTTGTTTACTCCCAAATAAATTACGATTACAACAGTTATTTATTTGTTTATGACCCAATTTATAGCAATCAATTACACTAACTGCTACAACAGTCATTAAAAATATTTTCATTTAATATGGATTACATTTACATGTATAGTTCCATAAAATGAAAACTATTCAAACGTTCAATATAATATATATTTCGTTGTTTACGTAGATTTGGACGAACAATTTGTATGTGTGTATATATAGGGGGTTTATATAGCACCCCTTTTGCACCAGAATGAGGGCCAAGCATTTATAATTAAATAAATTAGTAGGGGGAGAGAGTTAGTAGAAGGAGAGATAAACGGGAATGTGTGGTGGAAATCAGGGGGCTAAATGGGTGCTGCACTATTTGGGGTGCTCTTGAATGCTCCTCATATAAATATATATATATATATATGTATGTATGTATGTTTATGTATATATATGTATGTATATATGTGTAACACCCCGCCTCCGCTAGGGTCACTCGCAAAGGAATGCACTAGCTTTAGAGGGGCATTATTGGTAAACATGCACAGAAATATCACAAGACAGAACATATATAAATAGCGGAAGTAAAATCAAACTTTCATAACATGAATAAATAAGGTCTAAAGCCTTTTACATCAGAGTACATCAAAACCTGTCTTGCAATAATAAAGAAGCATAAAAACCTTTTACATAAATTATTCCCCAAGTAAAAACAGTAAAGTAGCCATAGCCAAGAGAAGTCCAAGCCATCCATGATGGCCTCCAAGCAGAAGAAGTCCGAACTAAACAGCATTGTTCCTCCCTGTAACCTGGGGGGGAAACGGAAGAAAAGAGGCGAAACAAAACGGGTCAGTCAAAAAGACTGAGTAAGTCCTATCTACTTCCAGTATAAAAACAGGTAAAGATAACATGACATGCATAAACTGAAAGTAAACATAAGGATAACTACAAGATAGATAAACTAAACCAGGGTAGCCGGTCGAACTACTGTGGCAAGGCAAACTAAGGTATCATGATAAACTACGGTGTTATGATAAGCCAAGGTATCACATCGTCAGATTTCTATCGAGTACATTATCCCAAGGTATCTGCCCCGTCTAACATCCCACGGTGTCTATTATGTATATTCTTCCTAGTTCTAACATGTATATTTGCTCTGCACCCTTCGTACTAGTATCCCAGCCTTGTTAGGTGTAAACCATGAATGTCCCTTACTCAAAGTCGTGTAATGGTCCATGTCAACCCAATATATCGTATATAGGTTACTCAAATCATATGTTTCTTTCCATGTATATAAGTTCAGTCCTTTGCCGTACCTCGTACGGGCTTTCTCATGTCGTATTATCCTTGAAATCGTTTGGACTGTCACCCTTGCTCTAGCTGGGCTCTTCCATATGAATCATCGTTTGAACTACTAGGACTTACGCCACCTAGCACCACTAGGGATTACGTTTACCTATTGCACGCTTTCGTATTTCGGTTTGGGTTAAACCACCTAGGCCATTAGGGATTACGCTAACCCTCAACCGCGCCCTTTTTCCCCGCATTCATCGTGAATCGTTTTTCTATAACTGTATGCACATGTATCACATCGTGCCATCCGAGTCCTGTCCCAGGGCAAAACAAGAAATACAGGACTCGGTCGGGAGCTTTGGATTTATCTGCCGATGCAGATACTAAGGTCTGCTTTTCTACACGTGGCTATGGTCCCACGAGACCCCTCCCTCAACTAGCGAAAGGCAACACAAGAGAAAATCTTGCATGTGAACTACACTCCGGCCAGCCCACATCCTACGGCCTACCTCACCCATAATTAGATAGCAATTATGGTCTGTTGGGTGTTCCCTGCCTTTCCGTACGTACACGCTTGACTCAAGATGGTAGATGATCGGCGAACTTGCTATCTTGGGCACCTTATGTATCCGTCGACTCACTGCTATCCACCCCAGTCTTTAGGTCGCTCGCATAGCAACCAAGGCATGTTCTTGGTTCTTCTACCGCAGACCTCAACCTCTTGTGAGCCCAGGATGATCATCTGCGACCTCACAGAGGGATACCAAGAATATCCTCACGTTCCCCGAAGCCGCTGCTTCGTTACCCAGTTCGCTGGAGCCTTTATCTAAATCAGATAGCCTGCTCCTACGCGTATACTTGAACGATGACCTACCGTATCGGGTTACTCATCTATCTAAGAAGTGGTCCAGATTTCCTTGACTAAGAATTATTACTTAGTTTCCCTTAACTAAGGTTTACCACTTAGCCTTATTTCCATTACCCTTGTTAACTATGGTTATTTACCTAATCCTCCGAATTAGGGTTTATCTAATGGGCTAAGTGTCACTTAAGTTCATAACTTAGCCCGTCTACAAACCATGTCAAAATTGGCTAAGTATCCAAATCCAAGACTTAACCCTACAAATCCATGTGTCAAGTTGGCTAAGTATATTAAGCAATCCATAACTTAACCTCGTCTAATTATCATTTTAGATTGGTTAATAAATTAACTTGACCTTGTCAAATTACCGAGTCAAATCGGTCAAGCGTATTCAAGTGATTCGTGACTTAGCCTTATCATGTTTTCACGTTAGATTGGTTAAGTATAGATTAACTTAACCTCATCAAAATAACGAGTTAGATTGGTTAAGTATAGGTCACTTAACCTCATCAAATCATCGTGTTAAATTAGTTAAGTGTTTAACTTAACCCCATTAAATTACCGAGTGGGATTAATTAAGTCTGGGCTAACTTAACCCCATCCGATTACCATGTTTAGATTAGTTAAGCCTAATCTTAACCCATCCATTAACTATATTATACGGTTAAGTGTCATTAGGAAAATTTACTTAACCTTATCACGTTATCGTGTTGGATTGATTAAGTGTTGGTTAACTTAATCCCGTCCACTAGTCGTATACAATTGGTCAAGTGTCATTAGGCAAATCAAGTTACTTAACCTACCCAAGCTTATCATGTTTTGTTAAGTATCATTAGCCTAATCAAATTACTTAACCCATTTGTCCATATCATATTTGGTTAAGCCTCATTAATCAAGTTAACTTAACCCTATTATGCGGCATTAATTATTTAATGCACCCCAACCTCTCACATTAGACTTTGTTGTGGTTACTAGTTAAGCCGGGCGGGTCCGGGTAGATTTACACCACAACTTGGTCTAACCTCGGGTTCAAGCACAACATGACCAACTTCTCACATTGAGTCCTATTGTTTGCAACTACTAGTTAGGCCGGTCGGTTCCGGGTAGTTTTACGTTGCAAACTCAACCCAACCTCGAGTTGGCCACTTTCCTGTTTAGTCTAGTGTCATGTTCATAGTCAAGTTTTCAAGCAATTGGGTAGACCTAACTTAATAGGTAAATTCCCAATGGGTAGACCTAACTTAATAGGTAAATTCCCAAGCTTATGATTATGCATATTTACATGTTAACTTACATGCTATATTCAATGTTGCATGTTGTCATGTTATACCCATTTAACCCAAATCATGTTTCACCTCATATTTCATGGAACTTCAAGTTAAGTTTCTCATGTATATTCACGCTCGTCTAACCTAACCCCAAAACGTGTTTCCAACGTAAGTATAGACGAGTCAACATAGTAGGAATACTATGAGTACAAATTGGCCTCGAACATGCATAGTGTCATAAAAAGGGTTTTGGCCACAAACACACAAAATGTCACAAGGGAATTCGGCCACAACATGCATATTATCAAAAAGGGTTTGGCCATAAACATGCACAACTTAAAAGAGGGGATTGACCATAAGCATGCATAATCTCATAAAGGATTTGGCCACAAACTTGCATGATAACATAAGGGGTTTGGGTTCATAAACATGCATAAGCCCCAAAATCTTGTCTTAGCCAATGTTTCACACATAAGTGGTTCCTAAAGGTTCATGCTAGCATTTCATGCATAAAGATCCAAACTTGCAAGTTAAACTAGGCTATGCATAGCATGAGAGGCATGATTAAGTCATTCACATGGCCTAAAATCATAACCATGAACACAAGAGGCAAGGTAAGGTTCATATAAGTTCGCATAATCATGTTTAGCCTCATTTTATCCCATGTCATTATCAAAACTACCGTTCCATCTAAAAGTAGCTAGAACTTACCTAGGCAAGGCTTAGGAAAGGGATCATGCATCATTATGACGAAGAAAGGTGGCTCCTTTGATGAAGAACCATCACGAAACTCGCATAGAAATGTTGATTTGACCTCTATTTGGTGTAGCAAGCTTGCATCCTTTGATTTGAACCCGATTTGAATGCATAGGCTCTAGGGATTTGAGATGGAGGCCATGATCACTTTGCATTTGGGCAGCACTTCGTGGAGAGGGTGAGTTATGAGGGTTTAGGGGGGGCTTAGGGGTGTTTTTATAGAGATTAGGATAGTTTTAGGCCCTTAGATTAACCCTAGGATAGATTAGGACCATCAGATCTCGGAAGCTTCCAGAACCAGCCCAAGAACAAGACCAGGTGAGCCAAGCAGGTGCACCAGGAAGCTTGCCCCGGCCACCCCCTGTCGACAGGCAAGTCGACAGGGCTGTCGACTTGGTCTGGGCCCAAGTTGACAGGCCTGTCGACAGCCCTGTCGACATGGCCTAGGCGGGGAAACTTCCCGCCTAGCCCCAGATCTGATTTCCAAAACTGTTCCCGAAATTCAAATTTTCAGAAATCTTCTTTGGGCCTTTAACGGGTCATACGGACTCCGATTCTCGAAAACTCGGACTCTATTTCGCGTATTTTTCCGAGACGAACGAAATGGCATAGCCCGTTTTACTTGATTCAGAATTTAAAATTAAATCCTGCCTTGATTCTTGATTTAACGTGTTGTAAAAATTCGGGTTGTTACATTCTCCCCACCTTTTAGGATTTCGTCCCCGAAATCTCCAAGTTAGGAAGAACATATCCTACCATCCATCATCCATCTACTCAAAACATCATCCACAAGCAACCATTGTCCTTAGATGATTTCTAATGCCATATGAATATATGCAAAACGTGTGTGTACATGTTCCTTAGCTAATGCTAATGATCAGGCCTGAAAATCTTTTGAATGCAAAAACATGTTTAGTGCTATGAATCCATCATGTATGCAAATAGTCCTAATCATATACACTATATGCGTGCACAAACATTCAACCATATGCAACATCCGCATGATAACACATTCAATTTCATCCATAAACAAATACTCGTGCATATGCAATATGAAATGTGACCGAGTCGAGCTAATGTCTAACGTAAATTCGCGCATCCACGAGCAACCACTTGCAACCATTTGCAACCATATCAACCATAACATGTTTCAAATACATGTTTACATCCACAGGGTTCTACCTAAGATTCCCTGAAACAGGGTCGAGAAGATAAACAAGACAAACTCCTTATGGGGTTTGTAACAGAAAATAGGACCGAGAGGATGTCCACAAAAGATAGCCTACAAGTAAGCTCTACAGAAAACAGGGATCAAGGATATATTCCCAAAAAGAGATATCATGCGTGTCTCTAGTCTTCAGTCTCCTGAGTCGCATTACCTTGAGCTTCGTTCCTTCGTGCCTTGACCGCCCCTTTTTACTTCACGATTTCGCAGCTTCTTATTTCCTGTTTCCATAACATGAGTTGGAACTCATTTCTCCGTCGCCTCTCGTTCCACTTGCACTTATCCTTTTCCTAGAATACTTGACGCAAACATGACTGCGTACTCATGATCTCATGCAAGCTTTCCAAAATTCACTAGTGAATCTCGGACCTCGTACCCTAAGGTATTCCAGGTAGAAGAACTTTCTCTTGGAAGTAAACAGATGCCATCCAGGTTATCAAGCGCACTTACTAGGGTGATTTCTATAACCCATGCATAAGTGAAATAAACCATCCGTCTTATCGGCGAACACTACTCGATCGGGCTTCAAATTTCCAATAAAGGTATCAAGGGATCCTAGGTAACTAATCATGACCGAACCCAAAAGGTTCCACGAGACTTCGAGGGTATTACCAAAGCAAGCCAAGAGTCTAACTACCCTCCCTCTAAAACAGAGAGTGGCACCCCTTACTGGATAACCACTTCATCCCTAGAACCCATCCACAACTTATAAACATAAGCATTATTTCCAAGCTCAATACTTGACATAGACATTCTTAAATCCAAACAAGTCATGAATAAATGGACCGATCTTCCAATAGGACTTGAGACAAAAACGGGATCCTCTACTACGCTAGTACTAAGGTGCAGAGACTCAACTATCGAAGCGGACTTAAAAGATGCGGTGATCCAAACAAAGTCCCGACGGGATGATGGAGAAGAAAAACTAAACCTTTAACAAGATCGTTACCCTCCTTCTGAGGTACCCTAGAAATGAGAGCATACTATTGCCCTCCGAATGATCTTGTCCCTGTTCCATGATACTTAACTATCCGTCCCGTTTTACCATGCCAAAGGTACTCTCTCGTCATGGGTTTCATTGTTCATCTTTTCTCCCTCCTTTTTGGACTCAGCCATACCAACATGTTGCTTATCCCTGAGCTCGTATCCTTTATCCTTGTTCTTACTATCCTTTCTTGCATAACTCTGCAACGGTCTCTCGAAAACCACCTCCATCATAGGGGAAACACTTACGCAGCTAGAAAGACTAGTCGCAGTCAAAACCACTGTGACTACAGATGGAGGAAAGAAAGGAAAAGAGATTAAATCAAGGAAACAAGGATGATGCTAATGGCCTTTGGGGAATAGCCTTTTTCTTTTTAAAAGAAAATTTTCTTGAAAAATGCTTCTTTGTAAACGGTTTTTCAAATAATTTTCAGAAGGTCTTTAAAAACTTTTGCCCAGTCTAGTAACCTTCTGCTCTGATACCAAATGTAACACCCCGCCTCCGCTAGGGTCACTCGCAAAGGAATGCACTAGCTTTAGAGGGGCATTATTGGTAAACATGCACAGAAATATCACAAGACAGAACATATATAAATAGCGGAAGTAAAATCAAACTTTCATAACATGAATAAATAAGGTCTAAAACCTTTTACATCAGAGTACATCAAAACCTGTCTTGCAATAATAAAGAAGCATAAAAACCTTTTACATAAATTATTCCCCAAGTAAAAACAGTAAAGTAGCCATAGCCAAGAGAAGTCCAAGCCATCCATGATGGCCTCCAAGCAGAAGAAGTCCGAACGAAACAACATTGTTCCTCCCTGTAACCTGGGGGGGAAACGGAAGAAAAGAGGCGAAACAAAACGGGTCAGTCAAAAAGACTGAGTAAGTCCTATCTACTTCCAGTATAAAAACAGGTAAAGATAACATGACATGCATAAACTGAAAGTAAACATAAGGATAACTACAAGATAGATAAACTAAACCAGGGTAGCCGGTCGAACTACTGTGGCAAGGCAAACTAAGGTATCATGATAAACTACGGTGTTATGATAAGCCAAGGTATCACATCGTCAGATTTCTATCGAGTACATTATCCCAAGGTATCTGCCCCGTCTAACATCCCACGGTGTCTATTATGTATATTCTTCCTAGTTCTAACATGTATATTTGCTCTGCACCCTTCGTACTAGTATCCCAGCCTTGTTAGGTGTAAAATTTGAATGTCCCTTACTCAAAGTCGTGCAATGGTCCATGTCAACCCAATATATCGTATATAGGTTACTCAAATCATATGTTTCTTTCCATGTATATAAGTTCAGTCCTTTGCCGTACCTCGTACGGGCTTTCTCATGTCGTATTATCCTTGAAATCGTTTGGACTGTCACCCTTGCTCTAGCTGGGCTCTTCCATATGAATCATCGTTTGAACTACTAGGACTTACGCCACCTAGCACCACTAGGGATTACGTTTACCTATTGCACGCTTTCGTATTTCGGTTTGGGTTAAACCACCTAGGCCATTAGGGATTACGCTAACCCTCAACCGCGCCCTTTTTCCCCGCATTCATCGTGAATCGTTTTTCTATAACTGTATGCACATGTATCACATCGTGCCATCCGAGTCCTGTCCCAGGGCAAAACAAGAAATACATGACTCGGTCGGGAGCTTTGGATTTATCTGCCGATGCAGATACTAAGGTCTGCTTTTCTACACGTGGCTATGGTCCCACGAGACCCCTCCCTCAACTAGCGAAAGGCAACACAAGAGAAAATCTTGCATGTGAACTACACTCCGGCCAGCCCACATCCTACGGCCTACCTCACCCATAATTAGAAAGCAATTATGGTCTGTTGGGTGTTCCCTGCCTTTCCGTACGTACACGCTTGACTCAAGATGGTAGATGATCGGCGAACTTGCTATCTCGGGCACCTTATGTATCCGTCGACTCACTGCTATCCACCCCAGTCTTTAGGTCGCTCGCATAGCAACCAAGGCATGTTCTTGGTTCTTCTACCGCAGACCTCAACCTCTTGTGAGCCCAGGATGATCATCTGCGACCTCACAGAGGGATACCAAGAATATCCTCACATTCCCCGAAGCCGCTGCTTCGTTACCCAGTTCGCTGGAGCCTTTATCTAAATCAGATAGCCTGCTCCTACGCGTATACTTGAACGATGACCTACCGTATCGGGTTACTCATCTATCTAAGAAGTGGTCCAGATTTCCTTGACTAAGAATTATTACTTAGTTTCCCTTAACTAAGGTTTACCACTTAGCCTTATTTCCATTACCCTTGTTAACTATGGTTATTTACCTAATCCTCCGAATTAGGGTTTATCTAATGGGCTAAGTGTCACTTAAGTTCATAACTTAGCCCGTCTACAAACCATGTCAAAATTGGCTAAGTATCCAAATCCAAGACTTAACCCTACAAATCCATGTGTCAAGTTGGCTAAGTATATTAAGCAATCCATAACTTAACCTCGTCTAATTATCATTTTAGATTGGTTAATAAATTAACTTGACCTTGTCAAATTACCGAGTCAAATCGGTCAAGCGTATTCAAGTGATTCGTGACTTAGCCTTATCATGTTTTCACGTTAGATTGGTTAAGTATAGATTAACTTAACCTCATCAAAATAACGAGTTAGATTGGTTAAGTATAGGTCACTTAACCTCATCAAATCATCGTGTTAAATTAGTTAAGTGTTTAACTTAACCCCATTAAATTACCGAGTGGGATTAATTAAGTCTGGGCTAACTTAACCCCATCCGATTACCATGTTTAGATTAGTTAAGCCTAATCTTAACCCATCCATTAACTATATTATACGGTTAAGTGTCATTAGGAAAATTTACTTAACCTTATCACGTTATCGTGTTGGATTGATTAAGTGTTGGTTAACTTAATCCCGTCCACTAGTCGTATACAATTGGTCAAGTGTCATTAGGCAAATCAAGTTACTTAACCTACCCAAGCTTATCATGTTTTGTTAAGTATCATTAGCCTAATCAAATTACTTAACCCATTTGTCCATATCATATTTGGTTAAGCCTCATTAATCAAGTTAACTTAACCCTATTATGCGGCATTAATTATTTAATGCACCCCAACCTCTCACATTAGACTTTGTTGTGGTTACTAGTTAAGCCGGGCGGGTCCGGGTAGATTTACACCACAACTTGGTCTAACCTCGGGTTCAAGCACAACATGACCAACTTCTCACATTGAGTCCTATTGTTTGCAACTACTAGTTAGGCCGGTCGGTTCCGGGTAGTTTTACGTTGCAAACTCAACCCAACCTCGAGTTGGCCACTTTCCTGTTTAGTCTAGTGTCATGTTCATAGTCAAGTTTTCAAGCAATTGGGTAGACCTAACTTAATAGGTAAATTCCCAATGGGTAGACCTAACTTAATAGGTAAATTCCCAAGCTTATGATTATGCATATTTACATGTTAACTTACATGCTATATTCAATGTTGCATGTTGTCATGTTATACCCATTTAACCCAAATCATGTTTCACCTCATATTTCATGGAACTTCAAGTTAAGTTTCTCATGTATATTCACGCTCGTCTAACCTAACCCCAAAACGTGTTTCCAACGTAAGTATAGACGAGTCAACATAGTAGGAATACTATGACTACAAATTGGCCTCGAACATGCATAGTGTCATAAAAAGGGTTTTGGCCACAAACACACAAAATGTCACAAGGGAATTCGGCCACAACATGCATATTATCAAAAAGGGTTTGGCCATAAACATGCACAACTTAAAAGAGGGGATTGACCATAAGCATGCATAATCTCATAAAGGATTTGGCCACAAACTTGCATGATAACATAAGGGGTTTGGGTTCATAAACATGCATAAGCCCCAAAATCTTGTCTTAGCCAATGTTTCACACATAAGTGGTTCCTAAAGGTTCATGCTAGCATTTCATGCATAAAGATCCAAACTTGCAAGTTAAACTAGGCTATGCATAGCATGAGAGGCATGATTAAGTCATTCACATGGCCTAAAATCATAACCATGAACACAAGAGGCAAGGTAAGGTTCATATAAGTTCGCATAATCATGTTTAGCCTCATTTTATCCCATGTCATTATCAAAACTACCGTTCCATCTAAAAGTAGCTAGAACTTACCTAGGCAAGGCTTAGGAAAGGGATCATGCATCATTATGACGAAGAAAGGTGGCTCCTTTGATGAAGAACCATCACGAAACTCGCATAGAAATGTTGATTTGGCCTCTATTTGGTGTAGCAAGCTTGCATCCTTTGATTTGAACCCGATTTGAATGCATAGGCTCTAGGGATTTGAGATGGAGGCCATGATCACTTTGCATTTGGGCAGCACTTCGTGGAGAGGGTGAGTTATGAGGGTTTAGGGGGGGCGTAGGGGTGTTTTTATAGAGATTAGGATAGTTTTAGGCCCTTAGATTAACCCTAGGATAGATTAGGACCATCAGATCTCGGAAGCTTCCAGAACCAGCCCAAGAACAAGACCAGGTGAGCCAAGCAGGTGCACCAGGCAGCTTGCCCCGGCCACCCCCTGTCGACAGGCAAGTCGACATGGCTGTCGACTTGGTCTGGGCCCAAGTCGACAGGCCTGTCGACAGCCCTGTCGACATGGCCTAGGCGGGGAAACTTCCCGCCTAGCCCCAGATCTGATTTCCAAAACTGTTCCCGAAATTCAAATTTTCAGAAATCTTCTTTGGGCCTTTAACGGGTCATACGGACTCCGATTCTCGAAAACTCGGACCCTATTTCGCGTATTTTTCCGAGACGAACGAAATGGCATAGCCCGTTTTACTTGATTCAGAATTTAAAATTAAATCCTGCCTTGATTCTTGATTTAACGTGTTGTAAAAATTCGGGTTGTTACAATATGTATGTATGTATGTATATATTTGCGTAGTTAATGTTGTTATTTTTCTTTTATTATTGTTGTTATTATTATGTTTAATGTTTTGGTTCAACTAATAACCAAACATTCCTTTTTGCATTTCAATTTTGAAATATGGTTCTAAATCTTACGAAAAGACTGTCAACTAACATTATTGTAAATTATGCCTAAATATTGGAATAAACACATTTCAAATCACAAGAAATATATATATTTATGTATATTTTAGAATAGTTGATGTAAACTTTGCATAAATATATCTATACGTTAATTTACACAACTTTTCCATTTTCAATATTTGACATATTTGTTATTGGTTTCAAGTAATGTCTTTTTATTTGAAAAGAACAAAAAAGCACAGTTTACACTAACTAAGTTAAACCCCAGCAAAATTAAGCACAAATAGGTTTATATTTTTTAATCAAAATTACTTAATTCACCATTTAACACTGAAACTAGAGATCTGGAAGAAAACTACATCTTAACAGTGTTTTGTGGGACTGATTTCCAAATCTACAGTGCTTACATTAACCACAATATATATTAAACCCAATTGTAGGCAATAATATAATCAATCTAGTAAGCCTAATAATTATAATATTATTCACAACTACAAATCTATACTTTCAAGTTTTTGACAACATTCATACATAGATATGATAAGCATCATTTTAGATTTTTCGATATTATAAACAGATCTGATAAATGTTAGGCATAGATTTAAGATCTAATGCAAACGAGATAATAAGATATTGTATCTTCGTATATAAATTTTCCACTTACCTGAAAGCATCCAAATCTGAAATATGAATAATCTTTTGGGCCTACAATTCCCAAATTCTTACATAACTACTGTTATTTTGAAAGGGGATACTTTCAGATTTTTAAATTTGCAAGAAAATAGGAAAAGAAGGGAGAATCTGATGAAGAACAGCTAATTAGAAATCAATTCATACCTTTTTCCACTTGAATCTGGTTATCCTTTTCAAATCTATATGATTTATGTTTGACTGATTGTATATGAACCTATTTTTGATTTAAAAATTTATTTGAAGAGAATGGGAAATGAAAATCTTCGCTGCTGCCTACAGATTTGTGTGGAAAAGAATGAGGCCTTACCCTTTATTTATAGGAGTTGAATCGGCCATTAACCATTAGATTTTATTCGGTTTACATTCGTCCCTGTTTATATAATAATATATAAAAAATAAACCCTTTAACCCTAGCCGTTACTGGGCTGAAATTACCCGAAGCGGTCGACCGCTTCATCAAGAATGTCGATCACCCTTGAGGGAATTCGCCCGGTGAAGGCAGGTAATAAAAGGCAATGAATATTTATTTATTTCCATCTTTTTTTCATATTTTATCTGTAACTTTTTCATATGGACTACGTTCGCGAAACTCCAAACATGAAAGTTGACAAAAATTCCGAGACGAACGCAACAGTTAAAATTTTATGGTCAAATTATATCATGTGCAAAAATTTCTATTTTTGAAATCTAATTAAATAACTAATTTATTGTCAAAATTCTGGGTTGTTACAACTCGAATCATGTATTTAACCAAAATTTACTAAATGCACATGTAGGGAAAGCGAATGCAATCGTTGTGAAATCCAACTTGTTGCCAAGTCCATCGCCCGTCTTGAGATCGACCATCAAGCTACAATGTTGCCCAACTTCGAATTTGTCACCGAGCTCCAATACTACACCATCGTCGAATCCAACCATTCACTTTGAAGCTCCTTCGAGAATTTATCTCATTCGTTCGAGTCTATCATCCTTGTGCGCTCAAGCAATGTGCACCAACTTATGCGTTTGACCGATAAGCACCAAGCTCTTACGAACGAGATTTTCCTAATACTAGATCGCCTACGAACGCTGTTTTAAGCTAAACTAAAAAACCAATTCAACCATGCAATCAATCATCATACAAATTCCTAAAGTAGCAAACAAGCATCTATAATAGCAGTAATAAATTAAGTAAAATCTATCTATAGCAATCAAAATAAAATAAGTGTCAAAATAACCTAAATATAACAGTGTGTTCAAAAGAGCGCGTGAAAGTGCGTAAATGGGTAAAAAGCGCGTAATAGTGCATAAATAGGTCAAAATGTAATATCCAGGTTAAAATTACTCAAATTACTTTTTACTCTTTTTATTTATTATTTAATTGGTTCAGTAATCGAAAAATTGCATTTTGTAATTATAAATCAATTTAAAACGTTAAATTTATAGAAACAAACATGGTTCAATGAAAGACAATATTAGGGTTGTCAATGGGTCGGGTTCGGGTTAGGTCAAGTTGGGTTCATGTTGATTTATAAATGGGACAACCTGTTTATTAAATAGGTCATTTTTTCCCAACCCTAACCCGACTCATTTATATACAAGTTGATCCGACCCGACTCGTGTAACCCATTTAACTAAATGGGTCGTGTCGAGTCGTGTCGTACTAAGTTTACCTGTTTGACTCATTAGTAAATATTGCCCACTAATGTAAACTGCAAAAGAACCAAATCACCAACACGTAGCACAATTATGCAATCACCAACATGCAACAAGTTGCAAAATCACCAAAAGGAAAAACGTTACAAAATCACAAACACGCAGCACATATATAAAGCATGAAATTGCCATATCCAAAAATCATTTTCCATACATAAGAATATATGAGCATACTACAAACATAAAATACTAACAGTATAGAAGAAATACAGTTGTTATAAGTAAATATAACTAACATCTTACAAAAATAAATTAGTAAAATACGACAGCTTACACAAGAATATAGGAGCATACTAATTACAATCGGGTTAGGCGGCTCAAAATCAGGTTAGCGGGTCAACCTTAAACTTACCCGTTTATAAACGGGTCAAATTCAGGTTCATCCGAAAATGACCCGCCAACTGAACGGGTCGAGTTAAGCTGTTAATTTCAGTATGGGTTTCAAGTCGTGTAGGAAATTGACAGCCTTAGACAATATCACTCAACTAAATCAGCACAAACGTGCTTCACAGCACAGAGCTCGTCATATGAGTCCAACGGAAGACACGACATCCAAATCAAATTGCCCATAATTCTTCTTCCCTAATCCATCTTCATTTCCAAGTCTTGTACAAAGAGAACCAAACCCAAACAATGTGTGCACTCTCTCCCAGTGATACAGAGCTAGAGATAATGGAATCCAATTCCGTCAGTGCCTCCATTGATCATTCATTTGAAACTCGACATGTCCACATCCAAAAGTCCAAATCGGTCCGCTTTAGCCAAATGCGTTTGTGACCTCAAGCTATAGGAAACGTGCGAGCTTTACGATGTCACACCACCTAATTGTCGACCGATCCACTCCAAACTCACGACGATGACGAGCCTCACTACCCTCAATCCAAATCCGAACAGTAAATCACGTAAATCAGATTACAACCCAAGTAATTGTGAACCTTATTTCACAGCCCCTCAAATCAATGATGACCACACCTCATAAGATGACATGGGTGCTAAGCTCTCTTCAATACGAACTCAACAACGTTTATTTCACGAGTTTAAAGTGAGCGGATTAGGAGATAATGATGTTTGAATCAATGAAGAGGAGCAACCACGTTTTCTCAATGGAACAGTGATTGGGTTTGGGAAGAAAAATATTTGGGCCGGGTTTAGAAAGTTAGGGGTAGGGTTTTGTTAATTTTAACATTATGTAGTTCCTTTAATTTCATTTCAGTTCAAATGAGTCAACATGCGTTTCCGCTTCCTACGATCAAACTACACATTAATCGTAATGAAACTTGACGGCGTATACCATCTCAACAATACAGTTCGAATGGTATCAGTTTCATCGGAATTTGATATTATGCTCAACAAGTGATAATTTATGCTTATTTCGAGATCCTTTTGACCATCAGATGATCCAAAATTGAAATACAACGATCCTTATACTTTTTGTTCACGTAAGAACTATCCAGACTTAATGGAACTGGTCTCGAATCTCGACTCGATCCTTATTATTTTTCTTATGAGCATTCTTTTTTGCCTTCTAAGCGTTCCCTCTAAATTTCAAGTTAGTCTGAGTCGTATGGGTTATGCACGTCTCTTTAGAGCTGCTTTGGTCAAAAAATGGGTAAATACAACTGTTTTTCATGACAATAAGAAGAATAAGTATTCTTATGAGGTTTTATCGAATAATGAAGAAGAAGAAAGCATATACATAAGGAAATAGGCAAAGATATAACTATTACAATTAGTTTATGTTGTTTAGGCTAGATGCAAACATTGAAAAAAGATGTATGAGTTACTCTTTCCATGAATTTGGCATCACATGTAACATTGCACTATGGACCCACGAATTTAAATTAGGGAAACAAATTTAGGACCAATCTTCCAAAATCGATGACGGAGAAATGAAGTAAATTCGTTGCTATAAATGATGATGATTATTACTATATTATTCGATAATGATTCCTTATATGCTCGTTGATGAAAAAATAAACAATGGATGTTGATTCATTATATGATCCTAAATTAGCGTGTCAATTAGTTACTTCTCACCTATTTGGTTTTTTACTTCCACTCGTCTCTCCATTGTTCAATTTGTGTAACTAGTTCTTACATTATATGCATTTGAAATAAAATATATTATAATAACCAAGAGCGGAGGGTTTGCTTAGCTTAATAATAGTTTTGAGTTTTAAGTTATCAAAAAGTATTTCAAAATGTCTGGTTTAAGATAAGAGGATGAAAAATGATTAATCCTGAAAATAGTTTAATATATAATTATTATTTTTCTTGTGAAATACTACAATCTTTTCACTTGTTTCATTCTTGCCCATTTTTACCCATCCGCGATAATAATAGCAATTTTTCAGTATTATCTACTGTCGCACCTCCTGGGATACATTTTGAAAATATGAAGCATATAATTCGCTCCCAAGTCAAATAGTTTTTAAAATATCGATCTTCGTGGACAAGATGCTAAATCATTAGTAGTACAAAATATTTGAGTGTTGATTCAAATGACACAATAATTTACAAATATATTTGTCGGTATTAATCTAAACTGGTAAAAATATGAAAACATCCAATTTCCACCTTAGAAATCAGATACGCTGCTAGTTTGCTACCACGCTTCATTCTTCATTAGTGGCGGGAATAAACCGCACCGAAGTACGGAAACCGCCGAGACCAAACCGTAAAAACGGTGTAGAAAATCGAACTGAAACCTCTCTCTAAAGCAAATATTCCAAACCGAACCCACTCGCAATGATACGGTTTGGTTGCGGTTTGAACTGTTGACGAACCCGTGTTAAACCGAACCGAATACTTGCACAAATAATCTTATGATAAAAATATTACTGATTCCTATTTAATTTTTCATTTTAACGATGTATATTCTTTTATCAGCATATGTTGTTACGTTAATAATAGTCGTTATCACAAAGGAAAATTCTGTAGTTTCGGTATAATAGTTTCATTTCATTTTTTTTTAATAAAGCTAATTATAATCTTATTCGAGTTACCTTACTTAATGTTTATGCATTAATTAATGCTGATGCTTGGTTAATGTACTAATTTCACTTTATTTTTTACTTTTCATTAAACGTGAAATTGAAGTATTAAAATAGTTAGAAACTAATCTTTCTATTGTGGATTATACTCTGTGGTTTAACCTTTAAGTAACAACGTCATACAATTGTAAATTGATCGATGATGGAATTAATTCTATTATTCTTATTTAATACGGGTTGAAACCAAACCGAATTAAAACCGGACCATATTACAATACGAAATATTTGAACGGTTAGTATAATGGTTTGTATTTTTGATCAACCGTTTGATGTGCTGTGGAAACGGTTTGGACTTCAAACTGCATCAGACCGAACTGCATCCACACTTATTCTTCGTGGCTTTAGCACTGCCCAGCGGTAACCATATCTGCAGCCCAATAGAGCCCCCTTATCACGTTATCCATTCAGGCTATAAGGCATAGCCTGCATTTGTCGCTTTATTACGACTGATATCACTATGACAAATAGTTCACCAATTGTTCTGTCCCCATTACCACTGTCTCTCGTGTCCCACTCAATCACAGCCTCTTGATTTTTTACTTTTTGCACTTAAACCCCTGAATTGTTGAGGACTTAAATGCAAAACAGTGGAAATCAAGGGATTTGATTGGAGGGACACTGGGAGACAGTGGGAATGGGGACAGAAGAATTGACGTCGACAAATAGTTATTAATGTACGGAATAACTGAACAATTGGGGTATGCGAGGCCGAGCGGATAAAATCACCTGGTCCCCTGGACCAAAATGATCTGGCCCCCTGATTTCAGGTGGGTCCCATCGAAATCAATGGGTCAGATTTTTCTGGTCTCCGGGGACCAGGAATCTTTGGGATCAGAGGAATAGCGCCCGAGGCCGAGTGCCTCCGAATATTTTGATTTTGCAGGGCATCTGGCCCTCAGTCACATGCAAGCACTGAATCATAATCAATCACAATAATAATAATTGCACACGGTGCATGCAGAAATTTTAGAGTGAGAAGTGTACGATAACAATAATGATAGAAGTAACTCACCCCCAACTACCCATTCACATCCCTATCTTCATTCCCTTCACATTTGCCATCACCCTGGTCCATTTTGATTGTGACAAAATTAAGCCAGCGGTGTTGTTCACAAGCAACAAACTCTAGAAATAAATAACATGCAAAAATAGGATATAATGGTACTTCATACTAAAAAGTAGACATTGATCACAAACACTAGTTTAGGGATGATCATCACAGGTGTGAGATTCCAGTTATTATTGCTGCAATGGTTCAGTTCACTTCATGTAAATATAGCAACAAATTATAGTACTAATACATTGAAGCTCTCTATTATAATCTATTCACCCTCACGTCTGCACTCATTTCTCACTTATCTGCATATAGGACACACTCACAACGAAGCCATGCTAACACAAAACTAACAATGCACCAGATACTAATACTTCCTAATCCTTAAAACTTCTTTAAAAACACTCATATTATCACATTATGGAGCAGCTACTAGGATTTTCTTCACTGAAATAGTCTGTGTGTTGCACATTCTGTGATGGCGGCTGCATGTATGTAGGATAAGGCGGTGGCCTAGGATACCCCATCATCGGATACATCTGATCCTGACCGTTCATCATCATCATCATCCTCTGCTGCTGCTGCTGATAAGGATTTGGTGCAGCCGCCACCTGCCCTTGAAAATAGCCAGCTGGTGTCAGCGCAACTCCTGCCGGCAGGCCCTGTACTGCTGCCTGTGGCGGCATGTTACACATCGGGGCTGGGCCGATTTGGGGTGGGCCCGCGTTGTTCTTACCATTTGGTGCACTGTTGCTGTTACCCTTGCCATTTTTGCCACCTTCACCGGCATCAGCTCCGCCTTTCTTACCTGTGCTTCCCTTGACCTGAACAGGAGCGTCCGCCTTTTTCTGGTTGCCCCCACTCTTCGTTGCATGGTTGCCATTATTTGCAGGTTTAGTCTTTGAATTCTTGATATTGTCCTCAAAATCATCATCAAAGCCATCGATATCATCTATGTCATCTTCTTCTTCATCGTCAAATTCATCCTCGAACTCACTGCCCTCTTCTTCGGGAGGCAAAGCAAATTTGACAGATTTGGGATCTTTCTGCACTGTAGACTGTGGAGCTTTCACGTCCTTGTTGAGCCCTTTCATCTGTATCTGGGCTTTTTGGTCTTTAACAATTCCTCCGCCATTAGTTGCATTTCCACCTTTCTGATTCTGTGGCTTGCCATTATTAATAGTTTGGGTAGCGACAGCTATTTTGGGGTTATTACTGTTGACTTTGGGTGAAATTAACTCTGCATGCTTGCCAGATTTGTTTAATTTTTTGATTAGTGTGCTTGGATCAACATTTCCTGAAACACAAACTTTTCCTTGCTCTGCATCTACTGTCACTGTATATACCCCTGTATTCAAGTTTATTTTAATCTGAATTCCATACAATTTAAAAAAATAAATAGTGCTTTTTTTTTTTAAGTTTTATTTGAGAGTGAATGTACCATCAATTTTCTGAAGCAGTTTCTTAACCTTTTGCTTGCATCCATCGCAGTGTATGTGCACTTTCAGAAGACAAGTCTACAAGAACACAATATAAATTTCGACTCGAACATAAAATCGAGAAAATGAAGTAAAAAAAGAAAAAAAATTGAGCTGAAAATGTGCATATCCAGTACATGCACTGGAATGAAACAAATAATGATCAGAAGTAGCATAGCTTTGAGATCTGGGACTTAAAGCAAGGATTAGAAGAAAGAATGAAAACTGATTACCTGTATCTTGAGGAAATTTGAATCATCTTGTTTACTCATCTCTTCAACGAATGAAACAATGTAAACAGTATGCAGAAATAGTGAAAACAAGGAGAGAATATCAATCAGACATCACAAAGCAGATTTTCTTCAGCTTTATTTGTTTAAATTGTAGACTTTCCATTTTATGTCGTTTTTGAGTGAGGCGAGAAAAGAACTGAGGTGAGCAGGGGTTAAGCAAGAAGGATTGTTTAAAGCTTTTAGGCGAGGAAGAAATAAATGCTAGCAGGCCTTCTACCCTTTAAGCTCCGTTTTTATTATGCATCTAGATTTAGAATGCGCTACTTGACTTAGGTTTTGGTAGTTTTTTGCAAAGGCAAAGCATCCGTAAGGACACTCGAACGAGCAGGGACAGAGAAATTTCAACCAAAAGGGAAAGGTTTGTTTTTTAAATTAAAAAGAATAAAGAAACAACCGTAGAATATTTGAAATATGGCCCAAGGCCCACCACTCAAGGTCTGCAAAGCAGCCTACCCATTATACAGATAACGCTTTAGGTGTAAACCCTGACTAGACCTGTGAAAACTTATTTATACCCATTTATCCAACTAATTTATCCTTCTTACAATTCTGTTGAGTCAACCCATTTATGAATTTTTATTAAATGGATCGAAAAGGTGTATCCCTTTTTAAAAGGTTATTAATAGATAACTTATTTGCCCATTTAACTTCTTACATACAAAGTCGTTATTTTTTTTGTTTAAACTGATATAACTTCTTTATACTATTTCGAAACTGGACGAGTTTTCGAGCGAAAACTCCAACCTAAATTTTTGAAAATTAAAAATTTCATAATTTTCAATTTTCAAAATTTTGTTTTTCAAAATTTCAAACTTCGTAATTTTAAATTTTCAAAATTACATATTTTTAAATTTAAAATTTCCAAATCCATATTTCATATTTCAAATTTTCAAAATTTATAAATTTTAAATTTTAAATTTCATAATTTCAGAATTTGAAGTTTTCAAATTTGAACTTCAAAATTTTAAATTCAAAAATTTTAAAATTTCAATATCTCAAATTCGAGTTTTTTCAATTTAAAGATCCAAATTTGAATTTTTAAACTTTTTTTTTATTTTAAAACGAATATTATAGTTCTCCAAGGTGATTAATATTTGTACTTAGAAAATAACAGAATACATTTACTTGGGTTAAATGGGTATCCCACATAATAGGTGGGTTGAGTCAGGAAAATTGTTATGTCAAATGGATCAAAATAAATGGGTTGGGTCAAATTTTGTTTGATCTTCATACGTCCCTACATGACCCATTTGATACCCCTACCTAACCTTGAACATGAAGCTACCATAAACCAAGCTACCACTTCATTTACTCTCAACGTTAGTTCTATCTGTACTAATTAATTCTACCCAGCTACGACTTCATTTACTCTCAACATTAGTTCTATCCGTACTAATTCTACCCAGCTACGACTTCATGTACTCTCAACATTAGTTCTATCCATACTAATTCTACCCAGCTAAGACTTCATTTACTCTCAACATTAGTTCTATCTGTACTAATTCTTCTGCCTTTAGAACTAATGTGTAATGTGGTGTGTTCCACACGACGATATCTTTAGAAATAACATTTATTATTTTAATGCTAAAATAAGAACTTTATTATGCATTATATGATAAATTTTGATATGAAATATATAAAGAATTGATTTTGATTGTCTTTACTGTTTATGTGTAATTTATGTTTTATAGCTTACACAAACAATATGTATGTTTGTGTATTCTAATTTATTTAATTATTTTGCTAATATGAAAATACATATTGAAATTGATATGTGTTAGTAATATGAAAAAATATATTAGAATATAATGTTTAATATAATTTGTCTAAATAAGTTAAAAGTAAAATTGTGAACTTATTAACTATATACTATAGCGGAAGGAAGTAAAAAGAAACTTATAAAATGTATATGTTCATTGTGGTGTTATTGACGTTAAAAAGGAGCTTTTAGATATAATATTTGGTAAATTTTTGGTGAATCATAACTTATTTACAAATTGATTTTGTTATTTATGTTGATATACATAAGTTGACCCGCCTTTTTGTAAGATCGTCACGCTTTGAACTTATGATCACTGAATCGCTCGAGACTAGAGCACGGACTCACGATAACCTCGAAATGCTTAGTAGGAGTAGCGGATGTTTTAGATGCTTGGATACTGGAAGAGCAAAATTCGGTTTGGTCTCACTCTAGCTTGGCCTTCCTCTCAGTCGGCCATATTCAGCTTTTTAGCCTTGTGTTTCTTACCCTTAAAATGACTCAGCAAAATGGCTTTCCCATTGCATTTAATATTGCAAATGATGCACCACAATCCATTCATTTCATCATTATTGTAATCAACGTCGACTATATATGCTTCTTCATCCAAGGTTTTTACGATCATAGCGTTTTGAGCTTCCTTAACCCTGTGCTTCATTGCTCTCTGATGTGAATCCATCGTCTCTTTGTTGTTGCACTTAACCTCACAGATCTCGTAATAAAAGTGGTTTTTTTGATTTCACAGATTCGTTTCCCATGCTCTTTCGCTTTTTTATGTTAGTTTTTCTGAGTAAACCCAATGCCGAATCCATGTTTTCTTTTCAAAATGATATTTGAAAATTCAGTGTATTTTTTCCTCATTCTCTCTTTCCGTCGAATTCTGAATGTGAGAGCTGTAGGGGTACACATTATACAAACTGAAAGATGCTTTCAATTACCATTTCGGTGGAACGCTAATGAATTGTAGTTTAATGTAGAAACTGAAAACGGTTGTGAGAGATACTTTGAATTACCATTTCGGTGGAACGCCAATGAATTGTAGTTTAATGTAGAAACTGAAAACGGCTATGAGAGATGCTTTGAATTACCATTTAGGTGAAACGCCAATGAATTGTAGTTTAATGTAGAAACTGAAAACGACTGCGAGAGATGCTTTGAATTACCATTTCGGTGAAACGCCAATGAATTGTAGTTTAATGTAGAAACTGAAAACGGTTGTGAGAGATGCTTTGAATTACAATTTCAATGTAACGCCAGTGAATTGTAGTTTAATGTAGAAAGGAAACAATGGCGGTTTCTTCTGTTTTGAACTCATGCACTAAATAGTGTATGTAATTTAATATGGGAGCTTACTAGACCAACTGGGAATAAAGCAGTCAAAACATACGAAATGTTATATCACGCTTTTTTTCTCACACTTTAAATTTAATATTGAATCCACTTTGTTTTTCTCACTCTTTTTTCCTAACGTATATCTGAAATACTATATCTTATTCAAAATATTTTTAATGTTCCACTAAAGAAAAGGCAAAAGAAAATTATATTAGTGTTGTATTTCCATTAAAAGTAAACAAGAACTGAATCAATGTTGCACTTAAAGCATTTTAATTTCTTCGGATGTTTCTACTTGCCTTAAGTAAAGCTTTCTTTCGCAGATGCCTTCGCATGGACATGTTGACATTTTTACATACTACAACAGTTCATGTATAGACAAGAAAATACTTAAATTAATCACTAAAATATAAAAACACAAATAAATTTATGTATAACTGTAACAAAAAAGAGAGTTAATAAATTGGATACGTGTTATTTGAGGCCGCTTTCGTCGAAGTGGATAATGTTTCACTTAATTTAATATTTGATATCACATTGTTGCTCCCTTGTCAATTTTATACTTTCTCTGTTATCCCCTTTTCCCATTTTGTCGACCACATGAATTGTTTGATGTATTTGATATTTTTAGCTAATCCCAATTTCACAAGTTCCACGGTTTGTCCCACTCTTCTAATATTATAAGAAAAGGAAATGCATGTCTAGATGTGATGTCTTCCTAACCATTTCTCATCCACTTTCGTATTTATCCTGCCAACCATGAATGCGTAACGTCTCAGGTCTTTTAACATAGCCACCATATTTTGCAAGGAGGAATTTAGTATGCTTTTGGTGACCGCTTAGCAACCAAATTATGACTGACGACCTGCCTAACATGGGAGCACGAACTCACGATAACCTCGAAATGCTTGGTTGAAGCAACATATGTTTCAGATGCTTAGATATTGGAAGAGCAAAATTCGCACTACAACAAAATGACCCTATTACAACGGTGGAACACCGTTGTAATATATATTTTACAACGGTGGGTAAACCGTCGTGTATTAAGAAGTTGTAATAGAGTAATATCTTTTACAACTTTTTTGCACTGTTGCAACACCGTTGTAATATGTATATTTTACAACTTTTTTCCACCGTTGTAATAAACTTTATTACAACAGCTATGCACCGTTGTAATAAAATCTACTACAACTATTATGCACCGTTGTGATTGACATTTGGGTTTTAAAAAAAATAAATTTTGCAAATGCAACAAAAGCTGAATAAACAGAAAATAAATTGATATAAATTCAAAGCAACGGATCCATTCATACAAAAAACATTACAACTTTATATTTCAAATACAAAAAATGTATCATACATCATCACGGTAATATATCAATTCTTCATTACAAATAATGATTACAAATCAGTACCATCCAAAAACTCTGCTTCAACTATCAGCCTGCTTCATCTTTGCACTTCCTCAACATCCCCACCACCACAAGACACACCACCTGCACAATCACAAAACATGCATATACATAAACAAAAAAAGTAAATAAAAGAGAAGCAAGTATAAACAACAAAGAAATGGTAACATAATGAATGCATTAACAAAATTTAGGTTTTTACCTCCAATGGGCAGATGAATAATAGCAGCACATCCCCGTTCTCCTCCTTCCAAACCCATGACCTTGTCTGCGACACACCAAGATAACCAAACATCTGTTTATTACAGAGAAAACAAACTGATTTTACTTCGAAACGCAAGGGATCAAAGGAGAAATTGATTTTCATGTGCTAGATTCTTCCTTCTCTTAAATGCACCGTCTCCTTCATACACGCACCATCAACATACATATGTAAATGTCTATTTATTTACAACAAAATGAATTTATTCACATGGTTATTCTCACAGGTACAATAGGCCTGTCTACTTGCATTAAAAAAATGATTTTTTTAACTAATGGGAAAAACACATTTTGCACTTACTCTTATCTAAATTACTTTTCCCCTAAAACTTTTTCCACTAATGATGTCTAAAACTTGTCTCCTCCTAACAATTTTGTTGAGAAAATGAAAACAAGAATCGTGCCTGATTCATTTGACAGAAATTGTTTAGTTACGACCCCGCATATTAAGTGAAGACCATACATAAGCTTACCATGCAGAATGGGTAAAAAAATGCGATTTGTATTATGTAAAATCAAACTTGTTCCTCATCCATTATAAGGCCATTAATAAAAGATTTACAAAATGTGGACTTTTAACTATTGAGATAAGGTCATACCACGCTTTCAGGAACTCCAGGAAGGGGCAAGGACATATTTCCTGGAAATGGCTGATTTAAAAAGAATCTTTTACTAAACCTCCATTCTCCAATTTTTGCGAAAGGTAGAAGCTCGCCATTAATTAAAACTTACTGCATAAATAAGTCTGAACTGATAAAGCATCAAAAAGCATAATAAAGCATCCACTACCAACCCAAGACAAAAAGTCCTAAAACAATTCCACAGCCACATTCAAAAGAAACAAACCCAAAAATTTGAATAATACTTAACTATTGAGTAATCTCATACCATCGGACCAAAGGTCACGCTGAAAAAAGTACTGAATTTCCTATGAACATATGGCTATTGTTTTCACTTTAGTATAAATAGAACTACTAAATAGCACCAATATTCACTTTAGTATAAACATGCACTATGCTTCCGATATCCTTACCGGATTCATAGCTGCCTCATAGTCCATGTTCAACTTGTTACTACTAACTTTGATTTGAGACAAATATGTCAGTTCCTTAGTGAACAAATTTTTACTTTTTCTTTCCTTTCTTAAATCGGGTAATAGCTGCCTCATAAACACGCAGGTGTATTTGGTAAAGCCTGACTATGAGTACCTTCGTATTTGTTTGCATAGGATGGCAGATCGATTTGAGCCTTCAAGTCAGATCCTCATCTCCAATCAAAATTCAAACGACATACCACCAATAATCAATCACCTTCCATCCATACACCATCCACATTAGTGAAAAACAAATGAAACCAAATTAAACTAAGGTATCATTCGCATTATAAATAGTGAATATTTACTGGTGGTAGGAAGCTCATTCACTATTTATTGGTATCATTCGCAGTAGTGAATATTTACCGTTATTCAATTAACCGTTATCACCTGGTTTCAATATTCCAGACCAAACTAAATAACGATACACCAATTTTTTCTTAAAATCAAAGACGGAAAAAACAAAATACTATCGTTTGAAAATGCAAGTAAAAAGGGAAATAAATAAATTATGTACCTTTTGTTCTTCTCAACAAGCGAGCAACAAATTATAATCGAAGACCAGTACCGTGCACTGGACTTGCCTGTTGTCATCTGCTTGGTCGAAATCTGGAATCTTCACGGACCTAGCTCGCCTAATTTGAGCTGTTGTAATGAGTTACTTTGCTTCGAGGTGGCCGGATCTGTAGCTGAAGGATGCGACGGGTTTGGGAAATTAACCGGTGAACGACGGAGCTTCGGTTATCGAGGCTTACGGCGAAGAACGAGGAGCGTCAGGCGATTGTTCCGACGAGGTCAGATCAATACCAGGTGATCCGTACAGTGGTGCGGTGATCTATTTCTGGAGCATGCGAAGTTGATGTTGAAGCCCTAGAATAATTTGGGGGAGGCGAACGAGTTGGTATTCGGAGAGTACGGATGAAATAAGGAACGAGTTAGTCATAATTTAGGGGAGGCGAACTAAATAAAAAGCAGGCACCGCTTAATGAAAAAATTAGTGAGGCCGCCTAAAATTTTAGTTGCCGCTTCTTCTTTTCAAACAGTTTAAGTCCTAAAATTTCAGTTGCCGCTTCTTCCTTTTCGAACGGTGTTAAGTCTGCAACTTTTTTGATTTAAGATAGTGCGTGTAATTGGCGTTCTGGTGCTAACGCGTGTAATTGAAGCTAATGCCTAAAATAGTAAATATTGGATATTGATCCTAGTTCTTAATTATTACTTTTTAGTCATTAATAGAGATTATTAATTACTAATAATCAATATTAAATATGAAGTATTTAATATTGTATTTCAATATCAAATTGCTTTAAACACTCACATTTTTTCAAGTTTTATGAATATTTAAAAATTTAATTGAACTAATTTCAACTTTTCAACAAGCTAACACATACCTAGAACGTACCTAAAAATTTAAGAATGGGTGGAGGCAGGTCGATATTGATTTAGGGAAAGAATGGGTGGATGCAACTGTTAAAAAAAATACGAAGTAGGTCGGTGCTAATTTTTCGGTTTCCCGCTTAAACTTGAAGTAGTTGGAGCCAATTTTTTTGGTTTTCCTCTTAAAATTTGGATTGAACTATTAAACTGTCCCTAAAAATAGCTGTAGCACGGAGCTATTACTTATTTAATATATGTTTCTATCATTAATTTCAATTATTATTTTAGTTAATTATAAATTATTATTATTATTTACTACTGATTTTTAACTTACAATTGTTACAGGTCGAACCCCGTTAGCGGGGGCGTTGCCCCCGCACCCCCACCTAGGGGGGTTGCCACCCCCCCTGGACCCCCCCTCCGTAGGGATCATATTTGACAAAAGATTTTGGAAAAACTTTCAATAACGATTACTTATTAAAAAATATTATATACTAAATATTAATTACTACTAATAGTCATGATTAATTATAAATTAAATATTTATTAATTGTTATTTACTTATTGATTATTAACCGCTCATTAGTTATTACTTACTAATTAATTACTAGTACTTAATAATGAAGTAGTTATAAATAATTATTTTTAATTAAATATTTAATATTTATATATTGATTATTATTAAATAATTACTAATTGGTTGTTAATTAGTATTATTAGTAGGAATTATTTATTTATTGATGTATTTTTAATTAAATATTTAATATGTATTTATTGATTATTAATTAATAATTACTAATTGGTTGTCAATTACTAATTATTAGCATGAATTATTTATTTATTGAAGTATTTTTAATTAAATATTTAATATTAATATATAGGTTATTAATTAATAATTACTAATTAGTTGTTAATATTAATTATTAAAAATTATTTAATGAAAATAATTAATA
Organism: Allium sativum; assembly: GCA_030737875.1. Lineage (NCBI taxonomy): Eukaryota > Viridiplantae > Streptophyta > Magnoliopsida > Asparagales > Amaryllidaceae > Allium > Allium sativum. The sequence continues at coordinate 549,908,867 of CM060915.1, read as the reverse complement.
TTAAAATATAGTCATATATTACAACAGTCAAAAAATAAAAGTTGTGATAGGCTTTTATTACAACTGTCAAAATAACATAGTTGTTAAAAATAAATTTATTACAACTTTTCTGGAAAATAGTTGTAAAAAACATTTATTATAACGGTGCTTTAACCATCGTCGTAAAATTAAAGTTGTAATATGGTGTTTTTGTTGTAGTTACAACGGTGTTTATACCACCGTTGTAAAAAACCATTTATTACAACGGTGCTTTTACCACCGTTGTAAAAACCCATTTATTACAACGGTGCGATTACCACCGTTGTAAAATTAAAGTTGTAATATGGTGTTTTTGTTGTAGTGTCGGTTCGGTCTCACTCCGGCTCAGCCTTCCCCCTAATCGGCCATATTCAGCTTTTTATCCTTGTGTTTCTTACCCTTAAAATGACTCAGCAAAGTGGCTTTCCCATTGCATTTAATATTGCAAATGATGCACCACAATCCATTCATTTCATCGTTATTGTAATCAACGTCGATTTTATATGCTTCTTCATCAAAGATTTTTATGATCATAGCATTTTGAGCTTCCTTAGCCCTATGCTTCATTGCTCTCTGATGTGATCCATCATCTCCTTGCTGTTGCACTTAACCTTACAGATCTCCTAATAAAAGTGGGTTTTTGATTACACATATTCGTTTTCCATGCTCTTTTGCTTTTTTATGTTAATTTTTCTGAGCAAATCCAATGTTGTATCCATGTTTTCTTTTCAAAATGATATTTGAAAATTCAGTATATTTTCCCCCTTCTCTCTTTCCCTTGAATTCTGAATGTGAGAGCTGTAAGGGTACAAATTATACAAACTGAAGGATGCTTTGAATTACCATTTCGGTGAAACGTCAATGAATTGTAGTTTAATGTACAAACTGAAAATGGCTGTGAGAGATGCTTTGAATTACCATTTCTGTGAAATGCCAATGAATTGTAGTTTAATTTAGAAACTGAAAAAGGCTATGAGAGATGCTTTGAATTACCATTTCGGTGAAACACCAATGAATTGTAGTTTAATGTAGAAACTGAAAACGGCTGTGAGAGATGCTTTGAATTACCATTTCGGTGAAACGCCAATAATTTGTAGTTTAATGTAGAAAGGAAACAGTGGAAGTTTCATCAGTTTTGAACTCATGCATTAGGTAGTGTATGTAATTTAATTTGGGATCTTTCTAGATCAACCGGGAATAAAGCAGTCAAAACATATGAGATAAAGTATTTCAGATTGATGGGTGACTTTAGGATTCAGCAGTTTCCTCGGCCCTGAGAGCAGGCTTTGTGACCCAATAATGATAGTAATCGTTTGGATACATGTCATCAACAGTCAGAGCGAGTACGGGAAAGACTGAAGCTAAACCAACAGGCCAATGATCTTTCGTTATTGATACATTGAATGAGAAACAATGCCAATTAGATGTTTAGATTTTGTTGTTGTAGGGTACGATCACTTAGCTATCGATTGGACTTTCATTAGTTAAGGGGGAAGCGCTGCATGGAGCCATAACCACGGGAAAGGAGACGAACCAAAGTAGATATCTATATTGTAACCCTAATGAAGTTGTCCTTTACAAATATATAGTTCCCCGAATGGATTTCGTACAATGGTAAACTTGAGAATGGAGCTCAGGTAGTAAACGGTACAATTACGTGTAGTCCTCGACGTATGCACCAAGTGGTACATCGTGGATATCCGAGCATTAAAGCGAGCTAATGTTGATGAAATTTCCCATTTTCTTACCATACAATGGAATATTCGTATTTAGGCCTTACAAAGCTGTCTTTTACAAATGTAACTGGAGTACTCTTTCGTAGGGCGACGATGGAGACTTACCGAGGAAGGTACTATATGAGTACATAGATATGTTGGGCATATAGCTACATATATGTGGATTATTATTTTTGAACTACTACGGGGTATATGAGTACGATTTACGCATAGAGGCAAGAGTATTATAAATCCAATGACCTAATAAAAAGCAAAGCAAGGATAAAATAGTATATGTAGCGTTATTTTTAAAAGGTACAATTTTTTCATTCACCAAAACTTTAGTTTTGACCCCCTCCTCATAACAGACTCATAGATTAGACAAAGGACAGAGATTTTACAGCATAAAGACACACTACTGCGGAAGTGGGTATATTTGACACTAATGTGTGTGTGTCGCATGAAAAGTGTGGCGAAAGCTATGCTTTCTTTGATCTTCCGCAACAATATTCATATGTTGTTGCATTAGATGTAAACACACTATTGCGGTCGGAACTCTAGTATTGTAACGTGCAGCACCAGTTCAAAACGTAGCTTTACATAAATACAATCCAGGTCAGCGATCCGCGTTATTAGAATCAACAAATAAATAACTGTTGATGATGACTAATCCAACGGTTCAAAATGATCCCCTCTTCCGTTATGTGAAATTTTGGCGCGATGTTTTCCTCCTTCATGAAATACTTCCACCCAAAACAATTTTCTCGCTCGTACTCTTCCCTCTCTACTCTTCTCTCTCCACGAAATCCATCTGCAAACACCTCCAAAACACCTCCGATTGCTACTGTACCTCTGATTGCTTCTATTTTACAAACTTTACACCTCCGATTTGGATCATTTATGTAATGACCCGCAAATCCGTACCATTTGAGCTGACTGAATACAACTCACGTTCAACCCAAATTTGCACAAAAACACGAATCATTAATAGAAAGAAGTTAGGGGATGAGGAATAGAGAGATAGGAAATTAGAATAGAAGGAAAGAGATAGAAGATCGAACTGAACAACAATACAGAATCTCACGATCGCAGCGGAATAAAATATAATATATAAAATCACCTTTGAAATACAAACTGTATTACCACTTAATTACATCATTAGAGTACGTCACATATACAACACAGTGGAATAAAACTCTAAATATCTATCACTGAAGCCTCCTGCTCTAAGATCCTCCAGATAAATCTGCAAAATCCTGAACTATTGGACTGCCCGTACAAATTTGGGCATCCAAGAGTTTAGGTTAAACATAGAAAAATAAACTCTGGGCTAGTCATGGGACTGGTGTGAGTAAACGATTAAAAATAGTTTGATTTTAACTTTCAAAAACCTTTTGAAAGAAAAGATAATCGTAAGACCGATCCACACATAAATACGGATGGTTTTTACCTTACGATAATCCAAAACATTTTCGAAAACAATATTATTCTGATATTATGATAGTGTCTAAATACAAATAAATAATAATCTAGTAGAACGCTTGCATCTCACGATCTACATACATAGTATACAACCAAAACCACGGGCGCTTATTGCAGATTGGATTCCGACTATGACAAGGTATGGAACCACTTGCCGATAGTGTATCTCTAGAGGGGAATACACTGGGTTCAACAAGAACGTCTTGCAACTCGGCCCACACATGAACGACCACTCATTTTGCTTGAGTGTATCGAATATATTGTCACCAACGGTTGGGAGCTACCCACTGTTTCCCGAAAGGGACAACATCGAATAGAATAAAGAAACAAATGGAATTTCTCTAGATAGGTGACAATACACCCTAATGGGAGCGACCCACATAGCCATGCTTCCTGCCCCATTTTTGTCATTTCCCGATGGTGAAGCTTGAGGCTGAACTTACCTTTGGATATAAAACAACTTCATTCACTTTGAATACCACATCGTCAAACCCGCTAAATCACAAATTGCTTTCCCCAAAAATACCACGCGTATAAATCTAAGAGAAACGAATTCCTTCGCTACTAAACGTAAATATGTTTGAAGAGATCAACTTACACGATTTATTAGGCATACTCTGTCAGACATTCGTCCATACAACTTGTCCTGGACTGGACAAACCGAAGGCATTATTATGTAAATCCATTTAAGACAATTTCCACCTAGGATCGACAAAATAGTCCATGCATAAACTCCGTCTTCAATGGTCTTCAATAATCTCTTGAAGTGGAATTTAGATTCCGGTCTCTTCGAAACGATAACGAAAAGGTCCAGATTTGATAGTCGTTTATTTAACTATCAAATATACACTAAAGTGAATAAATTTAAATCCATTGGATCTGCTATGTCTTATTTTAAATAATCTTTAATTATTTAAATTCCAATATTAACTTGTTTATATTTGTTTGAAATCATAAGTATAACTAAACTTAGAAAATTCTTATTATCAATCTTATGTGATAACCTCATTCTCGAATATCCGTTCTCATAGCTGTAAACGATATTCAACTCTAACACTCATTTTGAACACAACTAACACTATCCATCAGATAATCGTGAAATCGTTCAAGTTGGGGTAATTTAATTCCCTCTCAGACCTTGAGTCAAAATCATTCTTATTGTCAAGATTCATAGAAGTTTGATATCCAAATTATTTGACAAAACCATAAGTTGGTAAATCCATTTGATTTCCAAATCTTAACTATTTCAAACTACGATGTTGTTTTGTACCATTTATCAATTTAACTTGATATTACATCAGGGGAATTTAATCCAAATGATCGACTTGATTCCTTTTTCTTTTATAACTAAATTTATTTTTAAAACTTACCTAATTAAAGGATTAATTAAGTTAAAACACCCTTCTGGGAATATTTATCCAAATTTAAATTACTATTAAATCTACCCAATCTGTTAATTTAAACCTTATCAAGTTTTTAAACAATCATTTATTAAAACTGCTTCTATTGAATTAATTGAAACTGATTAATTTAAAAATCCGTTCCCTTTTTAAATAGTTGATTTACATCAAACAAACTGATTAACTGATTACAATTAATCTTCCCTTTTTAAATTAATTAATAATATAGTTAATTTGAAATAATCCATTTATTTATTTTCGGAAAAACAATTTATATCTTATTATCAAAATTCAAGTTTATTTCTGAGTTACTTTACAGAAAACGGCTTAGCAGCTCCAACGATATATAACAGTTCAGATGACATTCAAGTCGGTAACCCAATTTGCACAATAATCATATAAATGCAAGTCGATATTATCAACTGATAATATAATATACTATCATCATATATTAACGGATAAAATATATTAACAGATATAATAGCAGAACGGTGTTTATTTCTGCTAATAAGGTGTTCAACCAACTCGGTCAATCAAATATATAGTGGAGCAGTGTCTGTTTCCGCTAACGGTGTGTCAACATATAATATGTAATTACGGTATACGTAATTAAAAACAACTCAATTAATTGAACAACCAATTCACCATTTACTGAATTGCAGATGATTACTAGTCAATAGTTTACACGTTAATTTAATTGACGACTAAATTTATGTTCGATTAATTTAAAATAATAATTGGTATTAAAACACTTTTAACTATTTAATAAATCAATTCCTTTTAACTTTAGTTGTTTTAGAACTCGATTACTTACATACACCATTGATTGATTATACACACGCGACCCGAACCCTTCGGATATGTTTTCTTGATCTAGCTTAAGTTAACACATCAATGTATATATATACCATTTACATTAGATACATAACTTAAAACATTTTTTTCTTTTTATCCTTTTAATTTAGACGGCCGAGCCTAATTTCTGTAAACCCATAGTCATATGTATTACCAATATATATTCATATATATACTTATATATATATATTTACTTAAATTATAAAACAAACCCTTTTTTCTTTAAAGTAAAGCCCGCAGACCCAAAAGCCCACAGGCCCACGCAATAAACTCGCACCCACCTTTCTGATCCCCTTCTCACGCATGCAAATTTGTCCACCTGCACCCATTCTTCTCCCGTACCTTTCTTTATGTATCTCCATTCTTTCTAACTGTGCATTTCCCTTTCCAGTCCCTTTCCAAACCCGAATTCCCAAAACCCCAAGTTCCATACATTTGTCCGCCTGCACCCATACAGTATCCCAATGTTGCGCACCTTCTTTCCCCCAGTTTCATTTCTTTCTGCGTTTACTTAAATGCATATCACTGGCCTGTAAAATTTTCATATCACTTACATTCAAATTCCATGCAAAATGGGATTTATACAATGTAATATGAAAGTTAACAAAATAACTTTACAAGCACTCACGGGCTACAGGCATATACTCCTACACAACACTTTCCTCTTCTTCCCTTTGAAATAGCAGTTGCTACTGCTTCTTACTTCTTTTGTTTCACCATTTCCACGCACCAGCCCAACCACAAAATCACGCAAGCACCAATGTAAAACAACCTATAATAGTCCTTTCACCCCTTATCCCTCCCTTTCCTGTTCTTCGTTTCTTCTATTGTTTTTTTTTATCATATATTGTTTCCTTTTTAATACGTTTTTTTCCTATGTCAATTTCCCCCCAAAGAAAACAGGGTTGAAGCCCAGTTACATGCATGCCACTTTCCCCATATACGAACATGCACAACGAGCTCCCTCCTTAAAAGAATTTGTAATATCTTTTATTTATCGATGAATCGAATGAATTACAGAATTGTGGTGGAGTAATATAAAAGTAGTGATGCCTTGCCATTTATATAGAAAGATGGCAACGACTATATTAGCCCAAATAATAGATGATGGGCTAGTTACATTATTATTTACAGTCGTGGGTTATAGCCCAATCGCCAGATATAAATTATCATTATCAGCAGTGTATATCTCTTATTACCCCCACTAAAAAAATGCTAGGGTTTTCTACCTTCTTCCTTCCACCGTCATGATCAATAACTTTCAATTCCTCTCTAAGCCTCTGAAAATTCTTCGTGGATAAAGCTTTTGTGAGGATGTCGGCTTTCTAATAATATGATGGCAAGTGATTAACTTCGGTGTTTCCTGCAATAGTTTGCTCATGAACAAAATGTAGATCTATTTCAACTTGCTTCGTTAGCGCGTGTTGTACTGGATTGGCAGACAAGGCAATGGTGCTGAGATTATCACACCATATTTTGGGCTTCTTCATGATTGGTAACCCTAGTTCCCGAATTAATGACTTGATCCAGAGAACTTCTGCTGTGGTTCCAGCTACGGCTCTATATTCTGCTTCGGCACTTGAGCGTGATACAGTCGGTAGCTTTTTGGAGCACCACGAGATTGGATTAGACCCCACGCAGATGCAATAACCTGAAGTAGATCGTCGGTCGTCTAGATCTGAAGCCCAATCTGCGTCGCTGTAAGCCTATATATTCAACTCTTTGCTTGCTGTAAGTGTAATACCTTGATTCAGTGTGCCCTTTAAGTATCTAAGAATTCGTTCGACAACACGTCGGTGTTCACTTGTAGGACATTGCATAAACTGACTAACCTTGTTTACACTATAACATTGTTCAGGTCGTGTAACTGTAACATACTGTAAAGCTCCCACTATGCTTCTATAGTTCTTGACACCATTGATAACTTCGGCTTTGTCTTTAGATAGTCTCAAATTACTCGTCATAGGAGTAGGTAGTGATTTTGCATTTTCCATTTTTGCACGAGTTAATATTTCTAGAATATATCTCTTTTTGGATAAAACAATTTCAGTTTCAGATTTGTGAACCACCTATATGCCTAAAAAATAATTCAATTTCCCCAAATATTTTATAGAGAAAGCTTGATTTAAATAGTCAATGATATTGTTGATCTCTATATTGTCACTTCCAGTAATTACGATATCATCAACATACACGAGCACATATGTGATGAGTTTTCCTTTCATCTTAATATGCAGAGAATTATCTGATTTTGATGTGAAAAATCCTAGACTTGGGAAAATGCTTTTGAGTTTATCATACCATACCCTTGACGCTTGCTTCAAACCATATATAGCTTTGTTTAGTCTGCATACGAGATGTTCATTACCACTTTTACAATATCTCTTTAGTTGCTCCATGTATACTTCTTCTTGCAAATCGCCATTTAAAAATGCATTATACACATCTAATTTCCTTTACATTCCATTGATAGTGCAAAGCAATTGATATGATAATTCTAACTGTGGTAGGCTTTACGACTGGTGAGAATGTTTCCTTAAAACCAAATCCATACATTTGTGTGTACCCTTTCTCCACAAGTTTGGCTTTACATTTTAATGCACTCCCATTTGGGTTTCTTTTAACTTTGTAAGTCCACTTACAACCTATGATGTTTTATGATTAGGTGGGGCAACCAGAGTCCAGGTCTTGCTTTGCATGAGTGCTTTATATTCTTCATTCATGGCAGTTCTCCACACTATATTATTGACTGCTTCATTGTAACTTGTTGGTTCTTTGTCACCTATGATAGCGTTGTATAATTTAGGTTTAAAAATTCCACTCTTAGCCCTTGTAACCATGTGATGCAGATTCTTTTCTTTCCTGTTCATACTCTCATGACCGCTATTTTCTGTGTTGTCAATGCCTCTTTCTGTTGTAGTATTATAACCATGATCATTTGTGTCATCTACTGTGGCTTCATTTCTTTCATTATGATGATCGGTGTTGAGAGAGTCAGTGGAATTGTATCTTGACTTTATGCTTGGTACAGATTCATTGTCACTTTCTTCATTTTTGTCCTCTGGGGTTGGTGTGAATCCAGTCCATTCAGAGAGGCTTAGTAGTTTAATCCAATATTTGTTGGCTTCCCTATCCTTTGAGTTGTTTTGATTGATTTTTCTACGAAGGGAAAATTTTCCTCATTAAAAACCATATATCTAGAAATATATAGCCTACCATCTTCACTCAAGCATTTATTTCCTTTCTGGCTATTAGAATAACCTAGAAATGTACAAGGTGAAGATCTTAGGCTGAGCTTATGTTTATACGGTCTTAGGTAGGGAAAACACAAGCATCCAAAAGTTCTTAATTCATCATATTTTGGCTTAGTCACTGAAATCATTTCTTTTGGACTTTTACCATTTAGGGTTTTTGTTAGTAGTTTGTCGATTAAGTAAATTGATGTCGCAAATGCCTCTGTCCAAAATTTTAGTGGAAGAGTTGCTTGCGACATTAGCGTTAAGCCAGTGTCAACGGTATGCCTGTGTTTTCTCTCAACTAGACCATTTTGTTCAGATGTATGTGGACATGTCGTTCTGTGCAATATTCCTCTGTTGTCAAAATAATTGTTTCGTGGTTTGAATTCACCACCTCCATTTGTTTGAATTACTTTGACAGTGTGATTGGTTTGTTTTTCAACTGTATTAATAAATTGCACAGCTATGTCATGAACTTCTGATTTATTTTTGAGAAAGAATATCCAAGTGTATCTAGTATATGCGTCAACAAAAGAAAGATAGTACCTGTGATTGTGATCAGATTTCACTCGTGATGGAACCCATACATCTGCTGCAATTAATTCAAGGGGATTACTATATACAGTTTTAGAACTGGGAAATGGTCATTTGTGGATTTTTCCAACTTGACAGTGTGTGCAATATAAGTATCAGGTAAAGCATTGAAATCAATTTTATTATCATTCAATATATGTTTAACAGTCACAATATTTGGATGCACTAATCTGCTATGCCACAAATCAAAGACATTTCTTTTGTTTTCAACATCAGTCTCAATATTATTGCAACAATTTTGAAATTTAGAATTGTCACTTGGTTTCACACTGCAGAATTTATATAGTCCTTTATCCAAGTTACTCTGCAATAAAATTTCCTTATTCAGTAAGTCCCTGACTAGACAGAATTTAGGGTGAAACTCAAAGTATACATTGTTGTCTCTAGCAAACTGTGAAACACTTATTAAATTTTTCTTGATTCTGGGTACTCTCAATAATTTGTTAAGGTATAGATTTTTCTTACCATTAATGTACCCTCTTCGAGCATATGATGTACTTGTAGTTTTACCTGTTCACATAAGAATAGACTGCGTATCTGAATAGTTTTTATTGCCAAGGTTAAGGTTCTGCAAGTTGTTAGTTACATGGTTTGTAGCCCCAGAATCAGGATACCATTCATCAGGATCGATGTCTTCTAATTTGCTTGAATCATCAAAGCTATCACTTGACATTCTTGAATTGTTTGAACCATTTCTTGATTGATTTAGTTGAGCCACATTGACATTGCCACCCCCTTTGAACATTTTGGCCTTGGTGTGTGACATTAAAATCATTGTTGAACCTAAAATAACATCTGCTGGCCACATGCCCATATTTTTCAAAGATCTGACATTTAACTCTGTTATTGCCATTCCATCTACCTCCTCTTCCTCTACCTCTCTGATTCTGATTTCCTTTTTGAGGTTGTGTATCTTGTTGGACATTCTTATTGTAATTTCCCTTTTGTTGAACTTTGTTTCTTGGGGTAGAAGCGAAATTTACATTATACTCAGTTTTTGCCAACCTTCTTTGTTCAACTCTTCCCTCATGAGCGAGAATAGTTGAATGGACATATTGTAGATCTGGTATGGTTCCCTGGGAGGCGATGAAAGTTACCACTGATTCGTATTCTGCATCCAAACCGCTGGTAATGTACAATACTTGTTTATTGTCAGAAATTTTGTAGCCTATAGTTGCTAGTCTATCACAAAGAGTCTTGATCTTTGTAAGATATGCATTTATGCTCATGCTATTTTTCTTTGAATTCTACAATTGTCTTCTACGGTGCATTAACCTTGTGGCAGATTGTGAATTGAATATTTCTTCTATAGCATGCCATATATCATAGGATGTGTTGTTTCCTATAACTTGTGACTGAAGATTTGCACTTATGGATGATATGAGCCAAGAAGCAAGTAAACTATCTTACTTTTGATAAAATTCATATGCAGGATTACTTTTCATGTTTTTGTCTTTGTCTTCATCATGATAGGTGGGATTGAGATGGTGCCTTCGATATATCCTTGTAGGCCATATCCTCTCAATACAATTTCAACCGGAAACTTCCAGAGCATGTAGTTGTCTTCGTCAAGGAGAATACTTATGGCATGGCTCTTGGGCTTGATGAGGGCGGTGCTTGATGAGGTAATATCTGAAACATTCACACTAGATGCAGCGGTATTGATGGTATCATCCCCGGCCATGTTTGTATGCTAATGAATATGTTTTTTTTTGATGCAGGATCCAAAGGAATGTAGGTGATAAACCGATATACTATTAAGTTATCTTTCAGTATATCAATAAACACTCAAGAAAGCGGAAAAAATGTACATCTTAGATGGCAGATTGTGCAGAAATGTACAATATGCAACCAGAGTATGGTAGGATAACGGAAATTGTGTTTCTTGTACGGCAGAAGGTGCAGAAATGCCCTGATTGCAACTAAAACGCAAAGATATGATGACGAAATTCTGATCTAAACAAACTAAATAGCAGCCAGAGATCTGAAATGGTCACTAGGCGAGGCTGATTGAGTCGAGGGAAGGAACAGAACAAAGACTTCAGGTCAAGAAAGGTACACGCCGATGATGAAATCTAACTGAGGAGTGTAATAGATCTTTTTTTTTTACTGTAATCTTTGATCGATTATCTGAAAAATGTATATTTGAATATTACCATTAGGTTGATCACTCTGATACCATAAAAGAATTTGTAATATCTTTTATTTATTGATGAACCAAACGAATTACAGAATTGTAATGGAATAATATAAAAGTAGTGATGCCTTGCCATTTATATAGAAAGATGGCAATGGCTATATCAGCCCAGATAATAGATGATGGGCTATTTACATTATTATCTACATTCGTGGGCTGTAGTGCAATCGCCGGATATAAAATATCATTGTCAGCAGTGTATATCTCTTATTACTCCTTTCCACAGTCACTCTGTTCTTTATAAACTCCCAGGCAAATAAAATGTGCCAACCCATATTTTTGTTTCCCATTTGTAAACACTATATTGCATCCGGTGCATTCGATATGCTATATACTGACTTTATAACGCCCTGTATATCATATATGTTATATAACTAACTCTACTAACCATGATCATTTTCTTTACTCATTTTGTTTGGAAGGTACTTCATCTCACGTACTTCTTCTCAATTTCCTTTCTCGGCTATTTTAGTTTCATTCTTATGTTCTGATAATATAATCTAGATGTATTATCGTATATAAGCATATATACTGTACATATTAATTTACACAAAGATATGAACAGTGGGAGGTCTCACTTGCATTTGTTTATGAATGCAAAACAGAGCCTTACAGGTGATAGATAAATTTTCAGATCCCTCCAGGTTGTGAAGGTCGATTCGATTAAACACATGCAGATATACATTGGCATTATTCTATACATCCATCAATAATAGAGTTAAATGAAAAAAAGAGTTTACTCACACTTTGTCCTCTGTTCTTAGTTATTCCAGATTTCTTGGTTCCAGACTTTTAGTTCCACTCGGCTTGCCAATTCTTTTAGTTTGGGTTCACTTATTTGTGTGAGTGAGTTTTGTGATGCAAATCCCGTGTATATATAGGTGGAACAAGGCTTAAAAATATTGCCTAGTATTTATAGCTGTGTACGTAAAGTATAGCTGTGTATCCTATGGATTCACATTGCATAGTAGTCCTAAAATAAATATCTATGTGCATTCAACCCAAGTGCAGTAGATTATAGGATGGTTGTAGCTGATTCATAATTCAATTGAAATAACCATTCATGGCAGCCTAGCATGGAGTACATATATGTACATATATAGCCATGTGGAAATTTGATAGCATAGAAAATATAGCATGGTTTTAAGCTATGTGTAGGGTAAATACAGGGTAGGATGCCAGGGGTTTTGTATTGCAGCACTTATGTTGATTGGAAATAATATAGTTGTGTATGATTGAAATGAAGCTATGCAATCATATGAGTGAGGTTGAGTGAAAAGGGTATAGGTATAGCTGCAGCTTTGAGTTTGATTGAAATGAAATGTATATATACGACCAAGTGCTAAAAGAATATATTTGCAACCAGACTTGGCTCCTAAGTTATGAATACTTTTAGCCTAAAAACATTGCACAGTCCTATGCACTACCAGGTATAGGCTTCTGAGTAAATGAATTCAATTGATCGAAAGTGAGGTGCTAAGCTATGTTTCATCAAATCATCCTAGCTATATACTATGGCCAGTTCTTTTTTTTCTTGGTTGTTAAGTACTTCAACTATTCAATGCACATCTGTTTTGGTATTAGTATGTATACAAGCTGGGATGTGCATTATTGGTAGCAATTATAAAACAAATTTTCTTATTGATTTATAAATTTTAAATCAAATTCATGTATCTAAACAAGTTTTAAATACAAACAAAATTTAAAACAAAGTGAAGATGTACACACAACATTTTTAAATAATAATTATACAATATTTATATTCAATATCTTTTATATTTTTATCCAGAGTTTAAAACTTTTAAAAATACAAAGCAAAATGATACAATATTATTTACTGCTTTTTATTTACATATATACACAGGTTAAATAAATTTTAAACCATCGAAATATATACACACTCAGAGTTTTTCCCAATAGTTTTTATTCATAGATTATTATTTAAATCCATTATTGAAATAAATCCAAAATAAATTGTATTACAAAAGCAGTCAAAACCCGGGATGTTACAATTTAGGACAATTACAGGTAGTTAAGGCTTCATCATTTGTGTTTTATTTAGGTGATATCATCTCTAAATTATTTTTGTCTACATTCAAAGTCTCTATGTGATTTGTGTATACACCGATTGCCTTAATTTAGGGTTTTTATGCTCATTTTTATTTGAATGTTTACATGTTTGGGGGTTTTTTATCTGAATATTTCGAGTTTTTTATACTTGAAGTGTTGTATTTATATGTTTGCATTTGTTGAAATTTTGCCAGTTTTGTATTTTGCCAGACCATTGATGTATTGGTAAATAAATTAGCACTAACTTAACATGTTTAAATGTCAAATTGCGAAAAGCAAAAAAAAATTTATAGGAAAAAAAATCCAATTTAAATGCTTAAATGTCTATTTCTATTTGTAGTAAAACAATGTCTATTTCTCTTCCTACATTATATGACTATGAAGATACCCTAGGCACGGGTGATCTAGGACTGTCAAACCCATCATCACCAGGAACTCCTATTGATTTCTACATAGAGATGCAGGAAAGGCACTATGAAGATTTGCGTGATTATGAACTAGAGCAAGAAGAACTCCGAAGACAAAACCGAGAACAACAACGATGTGAAGAAAGGCTACATCGACGACAAAGTCGTGCTGCCTTGTGTCGCCAACATCAAAACAACCAAGTGGTTAGTGAACAACAAGTTGACTCACCAATCATAACATGTGAGTGTGGTATGTCATTGTAGAAGATGTTATTTCGATTGTAGTTAACATTGGTCTTCGTTATTCTAGATGTCGTGTTTATCCCACAGGGTGTACCTTTTGACAGTTGATTGGCCATCGGTGTCCAAGTCGAGCCACTGAGTACACAAATGAATTACAACATTAACTTATAACACTGCAAACTCGATTTATTGGTTTTCAAAATGAAATTAGTAGACTTAATGACCAGCTTCACAGGCTAAACATTAGAAGACAAAATTAAATTATTGTATTGATTTATGTGTATATCCTACTGTATCGTCTTTGTATCACCTGTATTGTCTTTGTATCTGTACTATTTTGTTTTGGTGCAACCATGTAATGTTATGAATTTGTGTTCAGTATCCTTAGTTGCTTGCTTTATGTATTCTCCTGATAACTCAATATCAAAAGTTAGTGAGAATTCAAATCAAAACAATAGTTGATTTGGCCACAACTGATTTCACCACACTAATTATGTATATTTGTAAATTATTAACTTGTTGTGTTTTTATTTCTGATATAATCGAAACTTACAGGGTAGCCCTTGTTCGTATCTTGAAACTGTTAGTGCTATCAAGTTTAGTCTTACAAGGCCATGGCTAGATTGTAGCAATGGATAAAGAGTATTACATATGGATAGGAGTTCCAAGATCGAGTGCAGAATATGTAAGAGGGGTAAAAGCTTTTCTAAGAAATGCATTGTTAGATCACAAGTTTTTGATTCATGACAAGGAAGAAGAGAAGATCAAAGGAAAAGTGATATAGGTTATGATTATCTACTTAACTGTGTCTTAGATGTGTTATATACTGTTAAAATCTATCCTCAAATATATAACGTATGCAAATGTACTTATGAAAAGACATTTCGCGAAAAGACACTTCACGAAAAAACACTTCGCGAAAAAACACTTCACGAAAAGACACTTCATCACTTTGCAAAATGACACTTCTAAAAGACACTTCGTGAAAAGACACTTCACGAAAAGACAATTCACAAAAAGACACTTCATATTTCCAATGGTCATATTTTCCAACGGTCATATTTTATAACGGTTATATTTTCCAACGGTCATATTTTACAATGACCATTTTTCTGAAAGGTTACCATCTTTCATGAAGAGATTCCTCTTCATTTCTAATAGAAATAGTTGTTTCTCTTCGTTGAAACTCTTCATGAAAATTGACTACTTTTCAACCACTATACATATATATATATATATATATATCACTAACATGATATACAAAAAAATCTTCTTATATTTTTTGATCTTAAACTCTATACTCTCTTGAATTCTAAAAAGCTCTCAAATATTCAAATTACTTATTGAATCTTTGAATTTAATTCAAATCTCTTGATCCAATAAGTAATAAACTTCCTTCAACCATCACATACATGTTATATACTTAAGGATAAGATTATAGTAAGGGCGTACTCAATTGTTGGCTATCAGTGTTATTTAAGAACACAATTAGAAGTCAGACTCTTGTTATTTGTTGAAGTCTTGTGTTGGTGCTCAGGCGGGAAGTCCTGTGTTGGTGCTCAGGCAGGATATCCGTGTTGGTGCTCGAGTGTATTGTATACATGTTCCTCCGGGTGAAGAGAGGGTGTTGATAGTGAATTCCAAAAGGAGTCTGGGACTGGACGTAGGACGGGAAGTCTGAACCAGTATAAAATTCCTAGTGTAACTTTACTTACTTCATATTCTTATTTGTGATATATCATATCAGTTAATATTTATTTGCATAATTATTGTATTATACAAGTTAGAATATCATATTCACTTCCGCATAATCCATATAGAAAGATCCTACCCTTATGTCACAAGATACGACTTTTCATTTGGTATTAGAGCTTGATATTCTAGAGATCGTAACAACATCCTAGAATAAATGGCAATAAAGAAATCTTGTCAAGGGATTAGAAAATGGAAGAGCAACAAAGCAGAATCAAGAGAGCAAGGAAGCTAATGTCTCATCACTAAAGTCAGATCACAATCGGTATGTTTAGATTCATTATATAAAGATCTTTTGTTAGACCATGAAAAATTGTTAAAAGATTTTAAAAGTTTAGGTAAACTTAATGCTGTTATTTTAGCAAAGTATAGAGATTGTGAGCAAGAAAATTCCAAACTAAAAGAAGAAAACAATTTTTTAGCTAAACAAGCCAAATGTTTTGAAAATTCTTTAGAAGAGCTTGTATTTCAAAAATATTTTCTTCAAAAAGAAAATGAGCGACTAGAAGATAAAAACAATGCTCTTTTAAAGGAAATCGATGGTTTACAAAATAAAAATACATCATTAGAAGATTCTTTAAATAATTCTAGTTCTTTATTTTTGTCTCTTAAATAAGAGAATGAGGCTTTAACAGAAAAGAATTTAGAATTATCTAAAGAATGTGAGATTTTAAAAGTTAATAGCAATATTTTGCAAAAAGCAACTTCTGAATCAAAAGAAAATGTTGAAAAATTACAATCATCTTTAGATAATTCAGAATCTCAAATTACTCGTCTTGAAAATGAGAATAGTACTTTTAAAAGGAAGAATTCTGAATTAAATAAGGATATTGATAACAAAATTTCTTTTGAAAATATCAATTGCGACTGTGAAATCCAATTTGAAAAATGTACAAATAAATTCGCGAAATTTAATGTAGGTCAAAATGATTTAAATATGATTTTATCTAGATCTTGACCTTTACATGACAAAAGTAGTTTGGATATAATAAAACCTATGCAGATCTTATATCCAATCATTATAGAAATTCGAATACTTATATGACTAGAAATCTTCATATTAAATCTAGAAGTACAAAAAGAAATATCAATAGAAATTATTTAAGTATTTGGGTTCCTGTAAATTGAAAAAACAGAGAAAGATATATCATTGATTATTTTGATTCAGTAGTTAATAATGAAAATTTTATCTTTAAAGGTTCCATTAAATCCTCTTGGGTATGGTTACCTTTCATCTAACCCCTAGACCGAAATGAAAAAAAAGTGGGTACCAAAGTATATACATCATATTTTTTGCAGGTACAGCACAACAAAGCGAAGGCTATTTCGGTATCTCTATCAGACATATAATAAATAGTCTTGAATTCTCTTTGAAAACTGTCTATGCTTGTTTTCTCTTATTTGTGCTCGATTACTGCTTTATCATATTACAAATTCTTTTTAATCGATGACAAAGGGGGAGAAAAATTATGGAACATATATGCATTATACACTGACATTTTGTTACAGGGAAACAAATGGTAAGCATTTTACACATGCACTAACAAAATGTTGCAGAGAAGCTTTATATTTAAGGGGAGATAAATATATGTAAGCACACATTCAAGGGGAGAAAATAAATAACTCTACAAGATTGCAAGACGTTATCATCAATCAAAAAGGGGGAGAATGTTAGATCACAAGTTTTTGATTCATGAGAAGGAAGAAGAGAAGATCAAAGGAAAAGTGATATAAGTTATGATTATCTATTTAATTGTGTCTTGATGTGTTATATATTGTTAAAATCTATCCTCAAATATATAACGTATACAAATGCACTTATGAAAAGACACTTCGCGGAAAGACACTTCGCGAAAAGACACTTCGTGAAAAGACACTTTGACACTTCATCACTTCACGAAAAGACACTTCGTCACTTCGCGAAATGACACTTCGAAAAAACATTTTGCGAAAAGACACTTCACGAAAAGACACTTCATATTTCCAATGGTCATATTTTACAACGGTCATATTTTACAACGGTCATATTTTCCAACGGTCATATTTTACAATGACCATTTTTCTGAAAGGTTACCATCTTTCATGAAGAGATTCCTCTTCATTTCTAAAAGAAATAGTTGCTTCTCTTCGCTGAAACTCTTCATGAAAGTTGACTACTTTTCAACCACTATACATATATATATATATATATATATATATATATATATATATATATATCACTTGCATGATATACAAAAAAATAAAAACTTCTTATATTTTCTGATCTTAAACTCTATACTCTCTTGCATTCTAAAAAGCTCTCAAATATTCAAATTACTTATTAAATCTTTGAATTTATTTCAAATCTCTTGATTCAATAAGTAATAAACTTTCTTCAATCTTCACATACACGTTATATACATAAGGATAAGATTATAGTAAGGGTGTACTCAATTGTTGGCTATTCAGTGTTATTAAGAACACAATTAGAAGCCAGACTCTTATTATTTGTTGAAGTCTTGTGTCGGTGCTCAGGCGGGAAGTCCTGTGTTGGTGCTCAGGCGGGATATCCGTGTTGGTGTTTGGGTGTATTGTAGACCTGTTCCTCCGGGTGAAGAGAGGGTGTCGATAGTGAATTCCAGAAGGAGTCTGGGACTGGACGTTGGACGGGAAGCCTGAACCAGTATAAAACTCCTGATGTCAATTTACTTGCTACATTTTCTTATTTGTGATATATCATATCCGTTAATATTTATTTGTATAACTATTGTATTATACAAGTTAGAATATCATATTCACTTTCGCATAATCCATATTGAAAGTTCCTACCCTTAAGTCACAAGACACGATTTTTCATGCATTTCCCATTTATGAAGTAGGGGATGAGATGAAGTGCCCCTACAAAAAGATATACATAACGTAATTGGTATTGTGAAAATGTCATATACGATCTTCCTATTTTTAATTGCCCTTCTCCAGTACGTACCGGGTGGATTTGCAAGGTTTCACAGATGAAATTAATAGGTGTTGATGGCCATATGGATTGTGAAACATAGATGGATTTTGAGGATAATTTAGATGTGATGTTCAAATGTGCAGGTTACAAATTTCATCAAAATCCAGGGGAATTTGAAGTAGAACCAAATCCAAAGGCTGAGAAACTTTATCGGTATGTTAAAGAAGGAAAACAACCGTTATATCCTGGTTGCACTAAATTTTCTCGACTAAGTTTATTGATCAGGACTTGTCATTCAAAGTGTGCTTATGGAACTAACGAGTCTGCGTTTAGGGAATTACTAAAGCTTATAAAAGAAGCTTTTCCTGATGCCCAGTTGCCTTTGTGTTCCTATGCTGCAAATAGTGTCATTAAGAATTTAGGTCTTGATTACCAAAAATACATGTCTACCCAAACAATTGCATGTTATATTGGGCAAAGAATAAAGATAAAGAGGCTTGTGACACTTGTGGTTTTTCGAGGTTGGTTGCAAAAGAAAAAGAAGGCATCGTTGATAATAATGATCCACTAAAGTTGATTCCCAAAGTGTCGGCAAATGTTATGAGGTACTTTCCACTAAAAACCAAGGTTACAAAAGATGTTTGGCACACTAAAAAGGGAAACCACAAAGACTGACATTGCCACAAGCGGGAATTACTTAAGAAGAAGACTCAAGAGATCCACTCTCCTAGAAGAGCTTAAGAATAATAAGAAAAAGTATAAGAATTTTCCAAACTTATGAGATGGCACCAAGTGGAATGAAAAGAAGATGAAAAAATAAGACATCCTGCTGATGGTGTGGCATGGAAGATGATGGATGCTCGCTATTCTGATTTTTCGTCAGAAAATCATAATGTTAGATTGAGTCTAGCATCTAATGGATTTAATCCATATCGTTTAATGAATTCAAGTTATAGTACATGGCCAATTATGTTGGTAAACTGCAATCTTCCGCCTTGGTTATGTATGAAACAAGAGAACTTGATTCTTTCAACATTAGTATCTAGTCCAGATTCTCCAAAGAACAGCATTGACGTATATATGCAGCCTTTAATTGCGGAATTGAAAGCGTTATGGAATGTTGGCATCGAAACTTATGATTCCTTGACTGATGGGTATTTTAATTTACATGCAAGCGTCTTATAGACCATTAATGATTTTCCGGGATATGTCATGTTGTTAGGTTGGAACATGAAGGGGAAGCTAGCGTGTCCTATATGCCATTATGAAACTTCTTCAAATTATTTAAAGCATAGCAAAAAAAGTGTGTTATATCATAGAAAGTTTCTTGATCCGACAGATAAGTGGAGGCTGGATAAGAGTAGATTTAATGGTGAAACTGAAATGGGAAGCATTCCAAAAATATTACCAGGAACAGATATTGAAGAGTTATTGAGGGGGTACAAAAATCGGTTTGGGGATAAGACCAAGAAAACGGGTAAAATTGATGGCACTTATAAAAAAGGTCAATATTTTTGGACTTACCATATTGTTGTCAAAATCCGCTTCGACATAACCTAGATGTCATGCACACAAAGAAGAACATATGCGACAAAATATTAGGTACTTTACTTAATATAGGTCACATGTCGAAGGATCACCTAAACGCTCGTTTGGATTTACAAGAGTTGGGCATAAGGACCGCCCTTCATCCTGTTGAATGTGGTGGTGGAAAGCATGTTGAAATTAGAGCTGCAATATATGATATGACTAATAAGGAAAAAGAAATCTTTTGCTCTGTATTGAAGTACGCCAAACTTCCCCATGGTTGTGCCTCGAATGTTAGTCGGTACGTGCACATAAAAGAGAGAACGGTTGTGGGATATAAGAGCCATGATGGTCATTTTATACTCCATTATTTGTTACAATTTTCCGTTACGAAGGCATCAAAACCCAAGGTTGTGTTATCAATAGTCAGATTTAGTGCATTCCTTAGAGGACTATGGAGCAAGGTTATCGAAGTGGATGATCTCAAGAGGCTGCAAAAAGAAATTGTCGATATATTTGTCATTTTGAAATGATTTTTCCACGAACTTTTTTTGATATAATGGTACACTTGCTTATTCATTTATCCAGAGAAATCGAATACGGCGGGCCTGAACAGCTTATGTGCATGTATCCAATTGAGCGATATCCAGGAAAATTGAAATCTTATGTTCGAAATAGAACAGACTAGAAGGTTTCATTGCAGAAGGTTACTTGGCAGAAGAGTGTGTGACCTTCTGTTCAAGATTTTTAAGCGTTGATGGAGGAACAGAAAACATGTCGATTGATTTTGGAAGATGTCCAATATATCTGGAATATCATTTTGATAAAAAAGAATAATAAAGATGGAAAGATGTTCAATTTGAAAGATGCAGATTGGAAGGCAATGTGTCGATATATTCTGTTCAATTCTGATAATAAAGAAAGTGAGACTTTGATCGAGTAAGTTCTTAAGTTCCTATATCATTTTCCTTAACTATAAATTAATATTCTCATTTCGTAGTTTTTTAATCTTAATTATTATTTAGGGTTCATTGAGATTTTGTGGATGGTCTTGCAAATCAAAGAAGATACAAGAGGGAATGAGAACATTTCGAAGAGTTATGGAATTGGCTAAAAGAAGAGGTTCTGAAAAAGGACAATATTTCAAGGGATTTAGAGGTGTTTGCATTAGGTCCTAATCGAGTAGCTAGAAAGTTTACTGGTTATGTAATAAATGGATATAGATTCCACACAAAATTTAGAGATTCTTGATGTACCACACAAAACTGTGGTGTATTTTTGACTGCCAAAACCACGAGCTTTGCAAGTTCGAAAGACCAAAACCTAATAGTTGGTGATGTCAATTACTACGGATCAATCGAAGAAATTTTTGAGCTTGATTATTGGGGAGCTTTCACAGTGGTCCTTTTTTAATGTTGTTGGTACCAAGAAGAAAAAGATTCATATACTAGAGTAAAATTTAGTAAGTGTCATAAAACTGATCCTTATGTCCTATCTCCGCAAGTGCAACAAGTATTTTATGTGGAAAATGCAGTTGAAAAGAACAGTCATTACGTTATTTAAAAATTTCCGAGAGATAAGAGTGATACTAAAAATCAGAATGCAATGGAAGAAGAAGAGCAATCCGCATTCACATGATATTGGCATAGGTGGTGAACTAGAACCAGAAGTTGTTGATGGGGGTTGGATTAGGGATGATGTCCCCATAATACAACTAGAACCAGAAGTTCCTCCTGTTCCGCCTCCTTAGGACAAAAAAATTCATCATTGTTATTTATTTATTTTGGTCTAATCTGTTGTCTAATTTATGATGTATTTGGCACTTTTTTTTAGCTGTAAATTATTATCTTTGATTAATGTATTTGGCACTCTTTTTTCATAATGCAATTTACACTGTTCACATGTTTTATGATTTAATGTTTTTCTTTACTGTCATCTAAATTTGTTATAGTCCAAAATGTTAATTGTTGTTTTTTGTCCACTTTAACATGCATGTACCTTGTTCTAATGTATTCATTTTGTACATGATGGATGAACTTATAAATATCCGGCTACAACACGACGGAGAGTTTCAAAGGACATGTTACATGGGTGAAAAATCCTTCTTAGTAAAACAATATGATGTAGACTGCTTTTCTTACAGTGTGCTTATGGAGTTTGTTAAAGATTGCCTCCAGTACACTGAAATAGGAGGAATCTATGTCCGCAAAGGAAAGAGGGGTGACTGACAGCTGATATTGAATGACAAGGACGTAAACGAATATGTAGAGGGCTGAATAAGGAAGAAGAAGTGCATTTTTACATTGACAACACCGTTGACAAAGACAGTGAGCCGTTGATTCAACTACAGGCACATGTAATCATACGGCCAAGGAAAACCATAATTCAAGGTATATATGTAATTGTAATATAGATCCATTCTTATATATATATATGTATATCTGTGTGTGTGTGAAGAACTATAAAGGCCACCATTATTTTTTTTATTGTTACAGGTTCTGTTAAGAAATCGGTTGCAAAGCGCAAGTATATTACCACACATAGACTTCAGCAGCAACGCAAAATGATGAAAAACATTCCAACTCAAGTGGGTTAGAAGAAACTATCGCCGCAGCCTGATATAAATAATGGTGAAGAAGATGTTATTGTGAGGGACAAAAGAACCAAGAGGAAATTAAATGTAGAGAATGAAACAGATAATGATGATGATACCCGAGAGAATGAAGTTAATATTGAGGTATTTTTCAGTTATCATTTCAGTTTTATTAATCAGGTTTTCAAGCAACTTTATAAAAATTCTGCATGTAAAAGCAAGAACTACATTTTAGTATTTTCTATTACTGTGTCGGTTTCATATTCCGACCATGAAGGCTGCAGCTAATTCAAGTAGCTATTGGTTCTTTGTGCCTACATTCCGTCGAAAATGCAAGAACTGTTTATATGTTGACTCTATTTGATTAAGTAGCTTAAACTCATCATCGACGGTGAATAATAATGCTAATTTGCTTGCAGTTCTCACAACCACTAGTGTTGATGAAGTATGAACAAGACTGAATTGCGCATATGCAAGAAAAAGATGTAGTTAGTAGATAACATGGGGTGCCTTCACTGGTTAATAGTATGAAAGAGGCTGCAACACAAAATAGGAAAGAAAAAGGTAAAGATATTGATGGATGTGATGAATACATCCTAGAAAATGATGCTCAAGATGGCTATGATGATTCAACAGATTCGGAGGTATAAAAATGTTACTTGTTTACTACATATTGTCTTTGCCTTTATAAACATAAAAAATCTCAAACTAAAAATCTTGAACGTTGACTTAATTGTAGAGATTCAAAGTTGTTAGGTCAAAGCAACCTTTACTTGGACCGAGAACTCGTTCTCGAGCCAATGCAGCCCTTGAACCCGCAGCCGCCCTCCAAAGAAAGCCGGCTCTAACAAGGGAGCGATGACACGCACTCCCACTCCAAAGAAAGTCAGTATCTTGGATAAAACTCCAGAAACATATAGGAAATTGGTGCAACCTATAATGTCTCATCCAACAGTTTTAAAACCTTTAACGCCTTGTCCACCAGTTTTTAAACCTACATGTAGCAAAATGTTCAAACAATCAACCAGTTGTGAACCTGCTGGTTCAGTCACTGCTTATTTAGCGATGCGGGAACGTCAAAAGCATAATGTTGCAGCTTCAACAATGGAAAATGTTATTGATCAATTAGAGCAGGAATGGATTGTAGAGTAAGATGAAGCAGGTAAAATATTTCTTTATTTGTGCACTTTACTGCATTGTTGAGTGTGTATCATAAGTTTTGCATGCATATAGTTTCTGTAAGGCCATACATTGATTTTCTATTCAGTTTTTTAACCTGGTATATAAAGTACAAGCTCCAAAAAAAACCTAAAGGGAAGTCAAAAATGACCAAGGTGTATGCTAGAACCCCCGATGATAAAGTAGTCATTGCTTTGAATGAGGATGGTCAACCAGTTTCTGATAATATTACGGAGTTAAGAAATTTTCTTGGGACACTAGCAAAGGATAATGTGTCTCTTACTTACATCAATTGGCATGTCGTTCCTGATCAATTAAAGCGGTAAATGTTGGAATATGCTCTGGTAAAATCTATTACCCTAAACCATTGTTCAACTGACTTCCTAAATGTTTGGTTTTAATTAATTAGTTTATTTCCAGAATTTTGTGTTTGATATATTGTAGGCTAGGTATGTCATTCCGAATGAAGGACATAAGTGGGTCTTGAACACACTTAATGACTATTGGAAGCAGTACAAGTCTCGTATGAAAGCAAGATATTATAAAAAAATATTCAACTAGTGAGGAAATGCTTGTGAATAGGCCTAGTATAATTCCGCTGGAGGATTTTAAAATGCTCTTGAAATACTGAGGGGATGAAGCAGTTTAGGTATGGCTTAAATGTGACCACAAAAAAAACTAATTTGTATAATGCTAATTTAATAATCATGCAACAGATGGAAAACATAAATAAATTAAATTAATGATATTCACATTTTCTTGTTTAGTGCTAATTGTTTCCTATTTAGTGCTAATTTAATAATCATGCAACAGATGGAAAAAATAAATAAAATAAATTAATGATGTTCACATTTATATAATGTTTAGTAGTTCACGTTATCTTGTTTAGTGCTAATCTTTTCTTTAGTAGTTCGCATTTTTTGTTTAGTGCTAATTAATCTTTTCTTTAATAGTTCACATTTTCTTGTTTAGTGCCAATCTTTTTTTTTTTTGGATTTCCAGGCCCTAGTTGAGACTAATTCTGCGCATCGTAATTCATTAAATGAGACTCATACCATGGGTCCCAAAAATCATGCACTAGCTAAAGAAAAGTTAGTATGTGTTTTTTGAACTTAAGTTAAAAAAAAATTGTGATTGATTTGAACTGGCCACATGATAATTTTAATTTGCTATATAATTGAATTATATTTTATATCATTGTCACAATGTTCATAGGCAGCAGCTAGATTTGTAAATTCTTAAAATTGAACATTAAAAATTCTGTTTAATTTTTGAAAATCCTAATACTA
Organism: Allium sativum; assembly: GCA_030737875.1. Taxonomy (NCBI): domain Eukaryota; kingdom Viridiplantae; phylum Streptophyta; class Magnoliopsida; order Asparagales; family Amaryllidaceae; genus Allium; species Allium sativum. Next base: position 549,883,375 of record CM060915.1, on the reverse strand, counting down.
GACAGAGAAAGAAAAACCCGGAAAAAGCTAGCCCATCTACTGCCTTGGTCAATTTGGAAACGTATAAATGAGAAATGGGGAGAACTTACAAGACAAAGATGGATGAACTAAAAGTCAAATACGTAAGTACATTAGATACCGTGATAGTAATTTAATAGTTAGTTTGAAAGATAACTACGTTGCAGCTGAAACTTCAATATTTTACTTTTGATGCTTAAAAGATAACCGGTTCTGTTAATAAAATTTTTTGAGTAGCTTATATAAAGTATTTGACCCGAGATCAATTATGAATCAATACTTGTGTCAGTATAGTTGGCACATTGTACGTTTGTAGGAGCTGCTTATCAAATCGAACAAATATTTAGTTTGAATGATAACCAGTTATGTTAATAAACTCATTCCTGCCCGCCTGTGTTTGGCATATCTTTTCATTATCTAGTCTACTTATGAAACTCAAAACATCTATATTTTTTTGTAATTCTGGCTTCCCCTACTTTTCATTTTATATGCTTGCCCGGTTTTCATTTTGTAGGCGAAGATTCAAGCAATGATGGATGCAGGAAAGATTGTTGAGGCAGATGCACTTGTCTCTGGTGGGAAGAATCATGGACGGAACTGGCTTGTGGGAATGCGAGGTAAAATGGTTGAAAGTCTCCAACAACGCCTGATTTCTTCAGACAGTTATGTGCAAGAGCTGACCAAAAAAATAAGGCAAGAGCCTGAGGCTGATTTGGAAGCAAAGGTGAACAGAAAAGTGAAAGAGAACGTGTCATGGATGTTGAAAAAGCTAGGTGAAGCTAATCCAGATCTTAATTTAGATGTCGGAGACTTTTGTGTCACCACAACAAGTGATGAAGATGACATTAGTAATCCTACAACTCCAGCAACTGAATAAAGTATTTAGATGGTATGTGTTAGCACTTGTGGTATGTTCGAATTGTACTTTTAAATTATGTACTTGCGGTATGTGTTCGTGATGGCTCTTGTGGTATGTGTTGGTGATGGCACTTGTGGTATGTGTTGGTGATGTCACTTGTGGTTTGGTATGTAGAATTGGTTGGTCTGATTGTGGTGATGAAAGTTTTGGGTGGATTTATTATATGAATATTTTGGTATGTTTGAATGTGGTACAATGTTTTGGATTGTATATATGTACTGCAGAATTTGTAATTACAGGGTTGTATTTGCCTTCTTACAATGTAGCATTTGTCTTCTTTACTATTGCTGTTGATTTTTTCTGATGTTGCATTACATGAAAGTGTGTTGCATTACATAGTGTAGTGGTGTTGCATTAAGTACAATATTAGTAATTCCACTATGGTATGGTACGTGGGACCGATAGCTGACGTGATGTGGATAGCTGACGTGACATCTGACACATGAACAACTGACGTGGCATGTGACACGTTGGTGAAAAATCGGGTGCAGCGATGAATGAGTAATCTCTATGCACTGGATCGACGATGGCCAATAAAATTTAAAGCGCAATAACCACAGCAACAATAAAATAATTATAATAGCAGCGGAAAATATAAATCACACAGTCGATTTATACTGGTTCAGACTTCCCGTCCTACGTCCAGTCCCGAAGCTTCACTTCGGCTTTTTAACTATCAAAACAACCCTTACTTCACCCGGAGAAACAAGTTTACAAATGCCACTTGATTTCATGGGCCACAAGCTTATCCACTTGACTTGAACGGGCTACAAGCGTACCCACATGATTTCAACGGACTACAGGCTTACAGATACTTTTGATGCAAAGTAAATAGATAAGCAACTATATTTTGTGTCTTCAATACACGAAGTAGTAGCAATGTAACACAACTTCGAAAGCCTTCAATAATAATGATGCATATTTTGTGCGTAGAGGCTAGGAAGTGGAATTGGACCAGATTTGAATATTTTGTGGAGTGAAACAACGCTGGTCTAATATTTGCTTTTGAATATATATGGAATTGAATGCTTGATTACAGTGTTAGAGAATTAGAGAGGATAATTGTTTTTAATTTAGAGATGATGTGCGCTTTATATAGGAATATTGAGATGCTATTAAATAGTTGCAATCCTTCATAAATTTCCTTTTGAGAAGATGCATCCATTGCATATAAGTAGTTGGTTGAAAAACCGCTTGCATTCCAAATGAACAGTTGTTTTTTAAAACGTTTAAATATGTTGCCACCGTACATTTAAACGAAGTGACGCTTGGGCTAGTTGGTTAGTGAGCACGTCTATTTGCCTGAGGATTAGGGTTTGAATCCTGGTAGTGTCATTTTTTTTATATTTCCAACTGTCAACGGTATTCAAATAGGTTTGCAGCTATTCAATTCCCAAAAGTCACGTTGGTCACTGGTTCATGCATTTGCTTGCTGGCGTGAGCACCCAGGTTTGAGTCCCACATGCTGCATGTTTTTGTATTAATTTACTTCCGCCTTCATTTGCATGAATAATAGCTATTTGCACTTGCAATCAAATGGATGAATGTCTTGGTTGATTAAAGTTGTTGCTTCCTGCTGCATGGCGTTGTGTTCGAATTCTAGCAGTGGCACTTATTCATTATTTTAATTTGATTTTTGAAGTGTGCCCAAAGATCAAGTTTCTCCTCCATCCTATTTTCCATATTTATGTTCATGTATCTCTCCAATTCTCTTGCTGGTCATATGCTACCAAATCTTTTCTACACTTGTTCACTCAACAAGTTTTTGCTTTTTTTTCAATCAAGTTTCCGAAACATTTCTTATATCCAACCATCGTTTTCTATTGTATAACTGTTATACCTGAAATCACTTAACAAATACATTAGTCGCAACAACGTATAATTGTTATCATCAAAACATTGAAATCATGTTTTCAACATTCTCCGCCTTTTTTGATGATGACAACTATATGATTATGTTAATAAATAATATTATGTTGGTCCCCCTCAATATTTGCTTTGTCTAAATTTATATACCCCCCTCATCTCAATGTGCTCAATATTCTCCCCCTTTGACAACAACAAAAGTGATGAAAATAATAATTGAATTTGGGATGTATTTGAAATTAGACGGTTTCAAAACATTTTTTTTAAGAAAGTAAAATTACATATATTTCAAAAATTGAAAATACCAACCCCAAAATGAAAGAATGAGTTAGAAACTGAATTGGTTGCAGTTCCATTATCCTTGAATGCTCGTTTTTCATTGCATGTAGTAAACATTTTCCGCGACAAAATTCATACATCTTTATATCATTCTTGAGTACCTGCAAAAAATAAAATCTATATTTTTGTACCTACTTTCTCCGTTATAGTCCAAGGGGTTAGATCGAAGGTAACCATACCCAATAGGGTTTAATGATACCTTTAAAAATAAAATTTTCATTGTCAACTACTGAATTAAAATAATCATCGATATTTTTTTTTTCTCTTTTTTCCCAATTAACAGGAACCCAAATACTTGGGTAATTTGTATTCATGTTTCCAGTTAATTTCGAGCTTTTAGAAATATTATAAACATTACTATTTATAGATGCACTTGAATTTCTATAACAATTGGTTCTAGAACTTGCTCGAAATATAGTACTAGCACTAAAAAAATTGTTGTACATGAAGATATATCTAGTACTAATTTTATGATTAGTTTTAATGTATCCTATACCTCTTTTGTTGTGTAAAGGTCTATAACTAGATAAAATCTTATTTAAAACATCTTGACCTTTATTAAATTTCGCAAACTCACTTGTACATTTTCAAATTTGAATCCAAAGTCGCGATTAATATTTTCAAAAGAAATTTTGCTCGTTTTTCATAATTTTCCTTCTTCAATGTACTATTCTCATTTTCCAGATGGCTAATTCGAGATTTTGAATTATCTAAGGATGGTTGTAATAAATTATTTTGTCTTTTTAAATCACAAGTTTCTTTTGAAAATTTTTCTTTTTGTTTTCAAATATAGTATATTGTTGGTCAACAAAAACTTTAAGATTCATAAAATTGTTTTATAAAATACGATTTTTATTTTCTAAATTGGCTTTTTCTTTTCTTAGTTTCTCATTTTCAAGTTCAACAGATTTCATCTGCTCACATGATGAAATTGAGTTTTCCTAATTCATCATTATATTTCATTAAAATTTGTAAATCAGAAAGTACCTTTTTGCAGTCCTCATTTGTTGCAGCTTTGCTTGTATTAGACTTTTTGCTTGCTATGTTTCTATCACATCTCTTTTTGGTCATTATTCTATGATGTTGTGACGATCAATAGAATCCCTCACTCCGATACCAATTGAAAAGTCAGGTGCGACAATGAATGGGTAATCTCTATGCACTAGATCGACGATGGCCAATAAAATTTAATGCGCATTAACCACAGCAGTAGTAAAATAATTATAATAGCAGCGGAAACTATAAATCACACAGTCGATTTATACTGGTTCAGACATTACATCCTACGTCCAGTCCCAAGGCTCATCTTTGGCTTTTTAACTATCAAAATAACCCTCACTTCACCCGAAGGAACAGGTTTACAAACACCACTTTATTTAACAGGCCACAAGATTACCCACTTGATTTGAACGGGCTATAAGCTTACCCACCTGATTTTAGTGGATTACAGGCTCACCGATACTTTTAATGCAAACTAAATAGATGACCGACTATATTTTGTGTCTTCAATACACGAAGTAGATGCAATGTAACACAACTTCGACAACCTTCAATAATAATGATGCAGATTGTGTGCGCAGGGGCTAGGAAGTGGAATTGGACCAGATTTGAATATTTTATGGAGTGAAATAACGCGGTTCTAATATTTGCTTTTGAATATATATGGAATTGAATGCTTGATTGTAGTGTTAGAGAATTAGAGAGGATAAATGTTTTTAATTTGGAGATGATGTGCGCTTTATATAGGAATGTTGAGATGCTATTAAATAGTTGTGATCCTTCATAAATTTCCTTTGAGAAGATGCATCCATTGCATATAAGTAGTTGGTTGAAAGTACGCTTGCACACCAATTGAACAGTTGTTTTAAAACGTTTAAATATGTTGCCACCGTTCACTTAAACGAAGTGACGCTTGGGCCAGTTGGTTAGTGCGCACGTATATTTGCCTGAGGATCAGGGTTTGAATCTTGGTAGTGTCAGTTTTTTGATATTTCCAACCGTCAACGGCTATTCAAACATGTTTGCAGCTATTCAATTCCCAAAAGTCACGTTGTTTCATTGGTTCATGCATTTGCTTCCTTGTGTTAACACGCTGGTTCGAATCCCACATGCTGCATGTTTTTGTATTAATTTGCTTTTGCCTTCATTTGCATGAATAATAGCTGTTTAAAATGGATGCATGTCTTGGTTAGTTAAAGTTGTTGCTTTCCGCTGCATGGTGCTATGTTCGAATCCTAGCAGTGGCGCTTTTCCATTATTTTAATTTGATTTTTGAAGTGAAGAGGCATGTACCGAAGTGTGACCAAAGATCAAGTTTCTCCTCCATCCTATTTTCCATACTTTTGTTCATGTATCTCTCCAATTCTCTTACTGCTCATGTGTTGCCAAATATTTTCAACACTTTTTCAGTCAACAAGTTTTTGCTTCTTCTTTTTTTCAATCAAGTTTTCGAAACGTTTCTTTTACCTAACTGTCGTTATCATTTTATAACTGTTATACCTGAAATCACTTAACAAATACATTAGTCGCAACGACGTATAATAGCTATCATCAAAACATTGAAATCATGTTTTCAACAGTTGGCAGCTGACGTGGAAAGTTCATGTGGGCCCCACTATCGTGACTTAGAAGTCAGGCTCTGACTTCTGCTTAAGGCGACGTTGTATATTGTTGCATTACTTGCAAATACTGTTGCAATACGGTTATAATGTCATACTTTCTTTCCGTGGCAGTAGATGGGAAAAAGCGTTGCCTTAGATAGCAGCAACGGTCGCGGATGTCACGCCCTCTGGTGTTGCCTATTTGAAAAAACGGCTTAAGGCAACGCTTTTTTATCTACGGCGACGTAAAAATAGTGTCGAATATGCCTACTTTTGTAGTAGTGACACTTGCTAGTTAGTGTCATTATAATGGTAAGTGTTTACTTATTATCATACTTTACTCAGATCTGTTGTAAGATATTTATTATGAACTCTAATATATTTATCTTTGCATATCTGCAAAATAACAGACAAACTAACTTGGGCTTGGATATTGGCATTTTACAAAAATTTCAGGCCCACTAGTATTTGGGTTGTTACATATTTTTCCATATTCAAACTCTAACTTCATTCCTTTACATTCTTGTAATTCAGACAATATTGTACTACAGTCTAACAGTATAAATAATGTAATACCTGATAGTGGACGCCAAGTACATTGTCGAACCACTATAAATTTACTGTGTTCTTTATTTTTATTTACATTATCTGTGATCTAAAGATTTCTACAATTGTTCTATGAATTGATTATCTTGAGTGTTAGGCTCAATTGACCAAAATTCAGTCTAACACGTACTATATTATTTCAGTGTAAATCATGAGTTTTTAAATATTTGAAATATCTGTTTTGAGGTTTAAAATCAAGGTTAGAAGTTTAATCTCAAATTCAAACATTTAAGATGTTGCATGATGGATATTGAATTTTATGTATCGAAGTTTTATATTTCAAAGGGTTCATGTTTGTTTTGGAAACCCACAAGGTGCTCGCAAGTCCAAATTACCAACATAGCAATATGATGAGTTCTAAGATGGTACATCTTGCCCCCGTAAATGTACAATTGATGTTAGATGAGATAAAGAGGGTGGCAATGGTTTGAGACGCGATTCAATTCATAATATAATATTTATAGCGTCGTTCAATGGCCTTGAGATGTGATGATTAACTATTTTGTGATATACTATGATTTAGCATATATAGAGTAAGTTCATAACCCTTAGTTATGGATTTGGGATTTATAGACCATGTACAGAACAACGTTTGATTGTGAGTTTTTGGCGACACCAATTTGGAGATAAAAGAATTCCATCTTAATAACAAAGGTTAGACATCGAGCTACTTGTAGCAAAAGGTGATTGACATCAAGTTAATTAGTCTAAGTCAAGATGTTAAGAAAACGGTTGCAATTCTGCGCCAATACGTTGATTCAGGCTTTATTGGAATTAGGTAGTGGATGATGTGAGAAGTGACGTTGTACTGGTTATACATTGGCCTTACTGATAATCTAAGGCCTAAAAGACTAATGTGTGAAGATTGAGCCATGATCAGTGCCACAAGTATGTGATAGACCATCACGTACTACGTAGCACTATAACATCAATGTTCTAACTTATTGGATGAAAGTGAGTAAACAAATTGATGTATTGTTTCATTATATTGTATATTACCATTTGATATTGTATATGGTATAGTAGCTTATTGCTAACTAAGAAAATTAGTGATGGTTCCATTTCATCACATTTTAGATTTGACATTCTCTTTATTGTTTTTTTAGTTGATTATTCTTCAAGTAGGTTGACATTTGTGAGGATTTTTCCACTTAGAGACGAGCTACAAAACCATATCTATTTACCACTATGATTATACATGTTTTATTATTTTGGTTTATTAACATGTTAGACTATATTCATTTTAAGGCATGTTGTATATGATGTTAGACGTGCCATCTGCACTGTATTATGATATTGGAGCTTACATAGCATTGATATGATATGCACTTGGTTTAGACATGCTTGTACTAATATTATATTATATTCCATTCACCTTGGACTTAGAATGATTATGAATGTGATATATATGCTTTATGTTTATATATTCTATCCTTAATGGAACGCAGTCTTTGGCACTCATCGATCTAAGTGCATCTAGGCATGAGTTAAAGGTGTTACAAATGATGGAACATTATAGTGGTGTTTGAGAAAAGGGAAAGGGACTATTTCTTTTTCCCCACTTGTACTTCGTGATTGTGGTTTTTTCTAGGGCTGTAAATTTTGTACGAATGTCCGACGTCCATTCGTGTCCGTGATCGAAATACGTCCGTCCGATTTTCATTTAGTACAACAAAATTTGTCCGAGAAAAAATCACATCCGGTCCGGGCTCGTCCGAATTCCTTGTAATTCGGCGTATAGTGGAGAAAAAATCTAGTAAAATGTACAAAATGTGATACAAATAGCCATGTCGGACTGAGTCCGATCGTGTCCGTGTCCGAAAATAATATGTCTGTGTCCGACCGATTCTATTTAAGACACGAATTAGGACAACAAAATTTGTTCGAGAAAAAAATTTGGTTCGGTCCGTGTCCGGTCTGATTTTTTTAGGACAGAAGCTGAACACGCCTCCGTCCGGTCCGGTCCGACCGATTTACACCACTAGTTTTTTCTACTGTCAGTAACTTCATACGTTCTTCAAGAAAGTAGTTGTCATGCCATATTTTTTTTTCATTATCTCAAATTCCTCAACAGTTATATACTCACTAGATAGTTTTGTGCATTCTTCAACGACCCATGAATTATGGTTTATGTTCTCTACTTATCAAAATATAAACATTCGTGCTTACATCAAAATAATGGAGATAATATTGCAAATGCACATTTGTAAAAAAGGAGAACAATCATTCTCATTTTTTTCAAGTTGTTCGTGAAGAGAAAACAGATATAACATGGGTATTTAGCGACAATCTTTAAAAAATATATATCTAAGGACAACTAACTTAAATTATTAGATTAAGGATGATTATCAAGTTATTCTATATCAACCTCAAATTTATTATAACTTCTCATCTTTACTAAACTAATTAAAAAATAAAAAATTGCCCTTGAAATGTAATAAAAAAAAGTTATTCCAAAAGAATTCTAGTCGATTAGTGTTACCATAAAATATTGAAATAAACGGCTCGGAAAGCTAAATGTATTCAGCTTTGTATTATATCATTTAAAACATAGAATTAAGTCATTTGAAAACTAGTCTTATTTAGTCTTGGATCATGCTCACCTTTTTTTTTTTTTGCATTGACATAACAAATGTCATTGTAATCAATTTTTATTATTTTTCAGTCTTACATTAATAAGAAAACATTTTTGCTAACTGATTTATTATTTGTGAAAAGTCTACATGTACGTTTAGTTTAAATTATTTGGATTTTACCCAACTAAACATGAAATTCATCCTTGATGTGGATAATAAAAGTTGATTGACCTTTGAACTAAAAAAGCAAAAGATTTTGTTCTTGAAACAAATATTCATTATGTAGCATTTAAAGAATGAGTACCATGAATAATACTCCAATATCAATAATAGTATCGAATCTCATTTGAAATCATTTTGGTTTTCGCTTATATTAATAATACTTATGATTGTAAAATGCAAATAATAATAGAGAACCGCGGTTTCATTTTTTTATTGCCGATGAATGGTAACATTCTTCATACTGAAGTAACAAATGCTTACAAAATTTGAATACTAAATTATTTAAAATGAAAATTAAACCAGTTGCTTTTATTTTGTGGTTTTTTTTTACTAGAATAAAAGAGATGGAAGGAAGAAAAGAAGCTCGATGTCGCTCACAATTTATAAAGCAAGAACTCTATTACACCTAGCATCTGTTTGCCCATTTTATTTTTAATAATAATAATAAACACATAATGCATCTTTCATATTGAAAACAACTAATGGTTCTTGAATCTTTCTTCCCAATAATTGAAGTTTGTTTAATTTTTATTATCTCTTTTCTAATAATTTAACCTCTTAATATCAAAAGTTATATACTTCATTTTTTTTCCGTACGTTTATGGTTACTTTTGATGGTGCATTTCAAGAACATGTAAAACAAGATCTTTTCATCATCATTTTAAAGATATTTTGTCAGAGCTACATGCCAAATAGGATCGAATACTAGGAGTACCCGTTGAAAAATAATATTATTTATCAAAAACACCTGCTGTACAAAAGCGCCCAAATAAAATTCATGGAATTTCACCATGCAAACATAAAAATAACATTTATTTGTAAATAATTGAATTAGGCTCAAATCGGAGAGCAGCTTTAATAATTTGTTGGTCCAAGTGTACAAAATCTGCTAGAACTGGTCAAACCTTAACATGAAGTTCCAGTGCAAACATTTTAACGTGCGATGTGGGACAAACCTTAAGACGAAGTTTCTCGGTCGCACCCTCCGCTGCTATGTCACTATCGTACTCAACCCATGGAATAAAATCTACCATGGCCGATTGTTTGAATATGAAAGGCAAAACGTGATTCTTTCCTTTATGGATTGCTATCGTTCAGTATTTGCACAACGGTAATCAAAATTTTCCGTTGATATCCAAAAAATCCAAATTCTATTTGTATTCTCATCCCAAAAACGAATAATATTCTATATTCAAAAGAATAATGATGTGGATATAGAAACATCTTGCATCCGCATTTTTTTATGATTACGGTATTATTATTTTTTTACAATAATTTTAATTATTTGTATGTTCGTATAATAAGAGTGTGGTGCTAAAGGCACCCAATGTCTTCTTCGTATTACCACAACAAAAAAATACCATAAAAATTATTATTCGCTCTTTCTAATACCTCACATTAAAAAATAGAGGCTACCACCGTTTATGTCTATTTCTCCCTCTCATCTTCAAGACTACCATGATTTTTGTTTTTGACGTGTTCTTCTATCATTTTCTTCACCGAGTTCTACGCTACTACAAGAATGATTGCAAGAAAATAAAAAAGCTGTAAAAAAAGATGGAATTTAGCAAAATGGAAGAAGAAGTGAAGATGAATTTGAAGCCGTGAAAAACAGTGGTGGTAAAAGAACGAAGAATTAGGGTTTTAAATTAGAGTTGAATACGTGAATATTTCGACAATCAATGGTTGAGTGAGAGATTAGGAAGAGATCAATATGGTATTAAGAAGCATACAAAATTTAATATATTCTATTTTTTCAGTTGTGATAATAGGAAGAGGAAATTAGGTTGCGCTTAGCATCACACTAATAAAATTTGCTAATTTATTATTTTATTAAGTCGGAAAGTTTATATTATATAAAATAAACACATATTAATTGTTCAAAACTATTTATTATTATCGTATTTGTTTAATTTTAGCGTTATAGTAACCTTATGTTAAAGTAAAATTTTCCGTTTATGTTACTTGTTTATTGATTGTTGGTGAATTGGACAATTATCTGTTATATGTCCATACCTGCAGATGTGTGCATCCAGTATTTGAAATTGGTTTCGAATGCGGATGCAGATTTAACACTGCTGACTCTTTTATTTTCCTGTCTCATAAGTTTACCGAGGACAGTCAAAGCTTGCTATTCGTTTCTTTGGAGATTTTGAAAGGAAAACTAGAAAGAAAAACGTACCAGTAGGTACTCGTATTCTGAAAGAGGCTTTTTGCCAGCAAATTTAATACAACAACGTCCCCTGCTGGAGTTGGATGCTAGCCTAATGATATTCGGGCTTTACAGAAGTCTCTAGTATTTGTACAAGGCCCTATATTTCTGAACCAGCTTAGGCCGTAATCAATCTAAAGCCCACGTTTTCAGAGCATCCCCCAGTAAGTATAGCAGTATCCACCCTTCATCTTATTTCGCCCATTTTTTGCCTGTGGTTTTTGGAGCTCTTAACAATATTGGATACTTTACATCGACCACAAAGGAACATAAACGGTAAACCAATCTAGTCATCGATTTTAACGTCATTAAACAAGCTAGATTGATAATAATACAGAACACGGAATGTCATTTAATCCTAATGACCGATTTTCAGTAATAACAGTATAACATAAGCATAAACTGATTTAAACTTACAGCAAATGAAGTCTATGTGATCCAGAATCTGCTAATCCTTCAATATATTTTAAGCAAAGAATCAAAAGTTTTACAAACCACGATAAATTGCTGAAGTAAACTCTTTTCTTGGAAATTATAGAACAATATGAACTTTGCTTGATAAAAAGTTCGGGTAATTTAAATTTGTCATAGCTGAAATAATGTCCATGTTTGATTAGTTTGTTTTAGCTAGTTTATAATAAATGATTTAAGGCACACATGCATACACGGTCCAAGGCACAGGTGAGCGAGACGGTCGCCTAGGATAGCACCGCCAGAGGTGGAGGAGGGGGAAATAGCAAAAATATTTATGTTCTTCTGAAAATATTGATATATAAATTTTGTGGGGCATTAAATTATTTAAAATATAAGCTGTCGAATGGTTAAGGTATTTAAGAGGTAGCATGTTGTTGTGGACATTAAATTATTAAAACTGCTTCGTACGACATAAAACGATTGATCAAAAATATAAACTATTACACCAATCGTTCAAACTGTTCGGTTTAAATTTGATTTTATTGTAATACGACCGGGTTTTATTTCATAATTGATCACTGATTTCATCTCGTTGTAGAAATAGTCAACAACGTGATTATACAATGAAAATAGTCAACGGGTCAAAATCAAGGGTCCATTTCGCCACTATGTAACACTAACACTCGTGTATTAGATAAGACCTGTAGTATTTGATATACTTAGGGGTGAGCAAACCCCGGTTTGGTTCGGTTCGGTTTTGGGGTAAAACTGAAACTGGAACCGAAATACCTCGGTTTTAAAAATCGATAAACGAAACCGTAACCGAAATACATCGGTTTCGGTTTCGGTTTCAAAACCCCGGTTTTAGTTTAAAACCTTGGTTTCGGTTATCATTGGCTCGGTTTTAGTTTTAAAACTGATTTAAAGAAAAAATATTATAAATTTAAACAACTATAAAAAAAAGTAAAATAAATTGTTTCAACCGAGTATATTGAGACACATGGTATAGAGTACAGACTAATATACTATAAGTCATTCAAAGTAGTACAAAACTATGCTAGCTAACTCTAAGCCGAAGACAAGAAACAAAAAAAGGAAGTCATCAGGAGCATTCCAGTGAACCACACTACAGCGGACCAGCAGCAACTTGGAATTCTAGAAAATAGTTTACTGGTACGTCATCTTTCATCTTCAATTCAAAACATCTAAGAATCTACAAAAATAAGAAATTGACATTTTATATTAGTCTACCCTTAATTCTGTATTTAGCTAAATCAAATGAGTGAAGCAGTGGCCGGTGTGTATATACTATATAATACGAAACAACATACAGCAAAAGACAATGTGCAACATTTTATAATTCGGTTCGGTTTGAACCTAAAACCGAAACCAAAATATTAGTAACATTCGGTTTTTTTATTTTCGGTTCGGTTCGGTTTCGTTTTTATTTCGGTTTTTTGCTCGCTTCTCTATATGTTTTTCATTTGGTGTCTCTGTTCTAGAACTCAATCTAATAATAAAGTACGTATACCTGCATTACGAAAAGCAAGCAGATGATGGGTAAGTCCCAAAATTGAATAACATAGCACGAACAATATGAAATCAACCAACTTTACATTAAAAAATGCATAACACCACCTGCGTTATAACCAGAAAGCCAGAGACGAGGTTAAAACTTTCCACAAGCGCAAATCTTAACGAAGAATGAATTCATGTCCGCCACCCACCAAAAAGTGCATTGCAACTTTACGCGCTATTTCCGACACACTTAGAACTCATTATGCCTCTACTATAGCCTATAATGTTAATACGAAGACTTAATTGCACTAAAAACGACAAATTTTATATCTATACACACACATGGAAATGTTATTTTGAACGCAAAAACAGAAACATAAACTATTGGTGACACAAATAACATTGACCATTGCACTTTTTTTTTTAATCCTTGCATGGACAACTGGAATTCAAAAGGTAATCTTATGATGTATAATTATTGTATAATCAATTATATTTAAATTTCGTGTTATATATATATATATATATATATATATATATATATATATATATATATATATATATATATATATATATATATATATATATATATATATATATAATGGCGTAGGAATTCAAAAGGTAACAAGTTTTCTCCTGCCCTTTTCAGGTGACAAAGCAAATACAGTATTTCTCCGTCAGACTATTTGGGGTGTACAGGAAGTTCTGCACAAAATGCAGGTACACCCGCACAAACGCGCAAATAATTAAGGGAATAAGTCCACCAAATATCTTATATGTGTACCTGTTCAAAAGCAAACTTATTAATATACACAGTTATACACGTACATACATGATGCTATTTTGGACGGTTCGAGTCCAAAATGGACAGCTTAAACCCACTAGCACATGCTTCTTTCCACGAACCCATGCATGCACGTACAGTCGTACATATGGGATACACGTACACTTCAAGAAAACATTTCAATTATGTATACAAAATTTCGTACGCCGTTCTACGTTAAAATACGGGGAGTAGATAAGGCGTAAGAGATAAGTAAAAAAAGTTATGGCGTAGGAAACTTTCTATGCTTTTGCTACCCTCACCGTAATATGTAAAATATTTATTATGCGTATAAAAAACATAGGAAATTTACTACGTCAAAATTACCGGCATAACGAAGACGTAGATAATTTCCTATGCCATTTCTACATCTACATTAATTTTCTATAAATTCAGATTGACGTAGTAATGACGTAGAAAAATTACTATGTCAAAATTACCAGTAGAACGAAGATATGGATAATTTTCTACGCCAATTCTACGTCTACGTTATTTTTCTACAAATCAGATTGGCATAGTAATGGCATAGCAAACTTCCTACACCAACTCTACGCAAATAAAGCTACGGTTAATTTGAGCATCTTACCGTAGTATAAGCGGCATAATTGCTACTATTAAATATTATGCCTGAATAATTAATTAATTAATTAATTAATATTTCATTGTTACGTCCAAATTCATTTGTACGAAACCAAAATATTTCGTTCCCTCCCACCAAAATATCATTTCCTCTCACCAAAATATTTTGTTCCTCACCAACTCATCATTTCCTCACCAAAAATACCTGTACTTAACCCTATTTAGTACGAAACCAATCTCGCGTCGCCTCCTTCAGATAGTCGCTACAACGTACATAATAATTAGCAATTAAGTTATAATTGATCATTAATAATTTATAAATAGTCTTGTAAAAAAAGAAGTAAATATTAATAATTACTTTTTAGTAATCAACAACCATAAATTATTTCTGAATACTTTATGGTCAAGACTAATATTTAAAGACAAATAATCACCTGTTAACTATAGTTTCATGGATTCCGCCTCTCCTCATAAAGACAAATGGATCTAATGGTCAAAACCTTGTGTCTCTCAGTTTGTATCTAATTTTGTATCCAAATAGTCGTTGTACATTAACATTTTATTTATTTATTGTATTTTAATATTAAGGATTTAATAATGATATTTAATTTACTCTTTGATATATATATATATATATATATATATATATATATATATATATATATATATATATAACGACAGATGATTACTAATTATAGGTGATAATAGACTATTAAAAATATGCACATAATAATATTTAATGATAATTAAGAAGCGGTAATATTAAACCTTAATATTTAATCATTTTGGTGTATTAGAGATGCTGCTAATAAATGTTAAATAATAGTACATGTTATGAAAATCTAAAACAGGAAACATACTACTATACTATTGGTCCAAACTAGCGAAATGGATCACTATAAAATGCAGCAATAAATCAACACCGTCCATTTAGTTAGAATCCAATGTGTTAGATTAGCAATATGCATCGTTCCAGTCAGCTCATTCTCCATTTTCCCCCTAAAATCTTCAGTCTTTCTCCCAAACCGTGAATCTTTTGCCAAATCAAAAAACAAATCTCTAGTTTTAATTTAAATCCTACAATTAAAGTAATGGAGACTGACGATAAAATGAATGAAGGGACCAGAGGTAGAAACTGAATGAAATCACGTCCGGCCGCCGCCACTTTCTTCGCTGGACCCTCCCGGATGTTGTCTTGTTGACATGTGGAGCTGGACGGTCTTGTCTCCGCTTCCGCCTCTGCCTTCTGCTCAACGACTATCTGTTGGGTTTGGGTGTTCAGGCGAAGACATGATCGTTCCTTCCACACCTAGGTTGCCTTTGGAGAGTCCAAGGTGAATGCGTCGTTTCTTGTTTTGATCAATATTTAATTCATCAGGTGTTGCTTGGTTGAATTAGTTCTTTGCATTAAGGTAGCTTTAGTTGTCTTTGAGTTGGTATATAGACATCCACTGTATGTGATTTTGGCTTTGAATTGGTTCATAGATGTGTTGGAGAATGAAATTTTGATGACAACAACCTTGTTTCAATCATTGTTGATTATAAAATATATACTTACACCTTTAGCAGAATATATATGCAGGAAATAAATATTGAAGATTGTGCTGTAGTGCAAAATCAGAGATTTGGGCAGCGGAATATGAATAAACCCAATGATCTAGTCTGTCAACAATTTCAACAACGCCAAAAATAAAAACAAGTGGCACAAATTATAGAGAGAACACAATTATAAAATAGAGGAAAGAGCACACCAATTTTTAACGTGGTTCGGCTTTGCCTTCGTCCACGGAGACCCATTAACTTTTATTTCTCAATGAAGAAATGAGTACAAAAGATTACAAAAGAGAGAAGACTAATGGTGGATTGCATACTTCATACAATAACATGACCCCTATTTATATAGAGGGATTTCTTGGGGATAAAGAAGAGAAGTTTCATGAAGAAATATAAATATAATATCTTCCTTGATTTGATTGGAGCATAAATGGATGGAGCAATTATGGTCTCAATCTCTTTCCCTAAGAATTGATTCTTCGTTAATTAATTGATTGATTGACCTTTTATTTTTCTTCCAAAAAGAAAACTTTCTCCTATCTCTTTCCATGTACGAACCAATTAATTGATTGACAATCAATCAATTTCTTTCCTTCTCTACAAATATTTGAATCATTAATTTCAACACTCCACCTTGATTCAAATATGACAATATTTCTTCATCATCTCATCTTCAACCATCAACACAGAAGTTGTTGGGCCCAGCGCCCCATGGCGCTCAAGTAACAGGAAGCAAACTGATCAAGTTTGAGCAATGCTCAAACTTGTCCTTTGGAAGTGACTTGGTCATCATATCTGAAGGATTATCCGAAGTACCCACCTTTAATAATTTGATCTTGCTTCGTTCTTCCTCAATCATAAGAAAGAAGCCTCTAACATCAATGTGCTTCGTCCGTGAACTATAAGCCTGATTCTCAACAAGATGAATCGCACTCTGACTGTCTGAAAATAGCTCTACTGTCTGTTGCGCCATTGAAAGATCATCCAACAACTGAAGTAAGTACAATCCTTCCTTTGTTGCTTCCACAATCGACATTAACTCTGCTTCGGTAGTCGACAAAGCTACGATAGACTGCAACTTTGATCTCTACGAAATCGGTCCTATGCCAAGTGTAAAAACATAGCCCGACACCGACTTCCGTCCATCTCTATCCCCAGCGTAATCTGAATCACAGTATCCTCTAAGAGAGATGTCTCCATCTACTCCACCATATAACAAGCCAACTGAAGAAGTGCCACGAAGATATCTGAGTATCCACTTCACTGCTTGCCAATGCTCTTTACCTGGGTTAGACATATATCGACTAACAACACCAACTGCATGGGCCAAATCTGGTCTCGTGCACACCATTGCATACATGAGACTACCAACATCACTAGAATAAGGTATATTAGCCATATACCTTTTATCTTCTTCAGATGTGGGACACATATCTTTGGATAGCTTGAATTGAGAGCCTAATGGAGTAGCCACCGGTTTAGCATTCTCCATACCGAATCGAGATAGGACTTTCTCGATGTATTGAGTTTGAGTGAGCCTCAAAACTCTTTGCTTTGTATCCCTCTGAATCTCCATCCCCAAAATTCTCTGTGCGTTTCCCAAATCTTTTATCTCAAATTCCTTACTGAGCTCCATCTTCAACTCCGAGATTTTATACATGCTCTTAGAAGCTATCAACATATCATCAACATAAAGTAACAAATAGATGATGTCATCATTACAAATTTTAAAATAGACACATTGGTCCTTAAAGCTTCTAGAGTAACCATGTGAGATCATAAACTTATCAAATTTCTTGTACCACTGTCTAGGAGACTGTTTTAAGCCACAAAGAGATTTGTTAAGTTTACAAACATGACCTGGCCGGCTGCTATCAATGAACCCCTCTGACTGCTGTAGGTAAATGTCCTCCTCAAGATCACCATGCAAGAATGCTGTCTTGACATCTAGTTGTTCCAACTCCATGTCGAAGTGAGCAACTAATGCCAAAAGAATGCGAATGGAAGTGTGTCTAACAACTGGAGAAAAAATATCATGAAACTCCACGTCTTTCTTCTAAAAATAACCCTTCGCCACTAATCTTGCTTTGTACCTCAAGTCACCATTGCCGCCATCTTTCACCTTAAAGATCCATTTACATCCAATTGCTCTCTTGCCGGAAGGAAGTGGCACTAAATCCCAAGTGTGATTTTTGTGCAAAGACTCAATCTCCTCCTTCATTGCTACTAGCCAACTGGAGCTATCAACTGAACTAATGGCATCTCTGTAGTCTCTTGGTTCAACATGAAATATGCTTAATGCATAAGCTGCCATGTCATCAAAGTCAATATCTTCAATGCTTAATCCCACAAAATCATCGAGCCATGTAGGTCTTTTCTTCTCTCTCGTTGGTCGAGTTTGAATTTGAGCTCCACCTTGAGATTGA
This sequence comes from Allium sativum, assembly GCA_030737875.1. Lineage (NCBI taxonomy): Eukaryota > Viridiplantae > Streptophyta > Magnoliopsida > Asparagales > Amaryllidaceae > Allium > Allium sativum. The sequence goes on along the minus strand of CM060915.1, from coordinate 549,864,703 downwards.
TCTTCTGTCTCTTCCCTATCAACCACGGTGTCATCGGAATCACCATTTTTACTCGTATGGAAGTCTGATGATCTGCCTTGTGTTTGGTATTCGGAATTTGTCCTCTCATCATCATCATTAACTAAAGAAGAAGGCTCCACCTTCAACATAGCCTTCTCATCAAATGTAACATGCCTGCTAGTAACAATCTTCTAGGTAGTAGGACACCACATCCTATATCCCTTAATTCCTTTCTTATATCCAAGAAAAATACACTTGCGCGATCTTGGATCCAACTTCCCTTTGCTCTCATGCACATAAGCTGGACAACCAAACACTCTGAGAAAGGAATATGATACAGGCCCTCCCTTCCATACTTCTTCAGGAATCTTCATATCTATGGCAGTAGAAGGTGTGCGGTTGATAAGGAAAACCGCCGTAGATAATGCTTCTGCCCAGAATCTCTTATTTAATCCCGCAGTCAGCCGTAAGCAACGAGTTCTTTTCAACAAAGTCCGATTCATTCTCTCTGCAACCCCATTTGACTGAGGGTCTCCTGGTGTGGTGTAATGTCTTTTAATTCCCTCGGACTCACAAAATTTGATGAATTTTTGAGAAGTGAATTCACCACCATTATCTGAACGAAGAACCTTCACTTTCTTTCCATACTGCTTCTCAACAAGAGATTTCCAACTTTGAAACCTATCAAAAGTTTCATCTTTGGACTTCATAAAGTAAACCCATACTTTTCTAGAAAAATCATCAACAAATGAAACGAAATACCTGGCTCCTCCATAAGATAGGCATGGTGTGGGGCCCCAAACATCAGTAACATACTCTAAAACATCTTTAGACTTATGCTCTGCAATGCCAAAAGAAACCTTGGTCTGCTTTCCAAGTACACATCCTTCACAAAAATCAAGTTTTGAATGATGAACACCGTCAATCAAGCCTCGCTTTCTCAATACTTCTAAACTGCGCTCTCCAATGTGTCCCATACGAAAATGCCACAATCTGGTAGAGTCGGAATCAACTGAATCAATAACTGAAGCAGACTCCGCAACAGCAGTTGTACCCTTTAGCAAATATAGATTTCCAGCTTTTACCCCTTTCATTACTATCAATGAGCCATTTGGAATTTTTAATGAATCTTTTTCTATCACACACTTTAAGCCAAAATTGCACAATGCTCCAATAGAGATCAAACTACGCCTTAAATCAGGTACATGTCTGACATCACATAAAGTGCGAACAACACCATCAAACATCCTGATTTTTACTGTTCCAATACCAATCATGCGACAAGAAGCATTATTTCCCATGAGAACCTCTCCTCCATCAAGTTGACGATAAGTGGAAAAAGAGTGCCTATCAGGTGTCATGTGATAGGATGCTCCCGAGTCAATAATCCACATAGTACTCTTCATAGGAGAGGCGGAAGCTGTAAAAATGCCAGGATCATTATCTGAATCTGATGTCTCCGCTGTAGATGCTGAAGCCTTCTGGGGAACAGCTTTGTTTTTATTCTCCAACTTGGGGCAATTTGCAATATAATGTCCAGGTTTTCTACAATAATGACAAACTCCCTTCCGGGCTGCTCTTGACTGAGATCTGGACTTTGCTCTATCTCCACCATAATTGGGTCTACTTTTACTTCTTCCTCTCTGTGCAACAAGACTTTCAGAATCGTTCTCCATGCTCATGCTCATGCTTGCTAACTTTCCTCTCAACATTTCGTTATGCAAATTTGTCTTCACATCCTCCAAGCAAATAGACGAACGTCCATAGATCATAGAGTTAACAAAAGTGTTATACTCTGCAGGTAAAGAACATAAAAGAATAACAGCTTGCGCCTAATCCTCAATCTTTACATCAGCTGCTCGAAGATTCATGACAAGTGTGTTGAGGGCATCTATATGAGCAAATACATCTGTTCCAGGCCTCATTTTGAAAGAATAAAGTTGTTGCTGCAAGATGATGCGGTTGGTGAGAGACTTGTCATAGAACTTTCTCTGAAGAGCATCCCACAATTCCTTAGCAGTTTTCACATGAGAAAACTCTCTAAGTACTTCATCAGAAAGGCTAAGTTGGATGGTAGTGAGAGCATCCTCTTCCAATTCTTCTAACTCTTCAGGTGCTAATTTCTTCAATTTATCTGGATCTGAGACAACCTTAAATGTCCTCTCTTTCTTCAACACCGCTTCCATCTTCATCTTCCATGTGCCAAAATCCCCCTTTCCATCAAATCTAGCGACTCCATAATTTGTAGCGCTTCTACCACCGTTATTCTTTGCGGAATTTGACATGGTTGAAAAAGTCTTTGAACAGGACGACTAGCTCTGATACCAATCTGTAGTGCAAAATCAGAGATTTGGGCAGCGGAATATGAATAAACCCAATGATCTAGTCTGTCAACAATATCAACAACGCCAAAAATAAAAACAAGTGGCACAAATTATAGAGAGAACAAAATTAAAAAATAGAGGAAAGAGCACACCAATTTTTAACGTGGTTCGGCTTTGCCTTCGTCCACGGAGACCCAACAACTTTTATTTCTCAATGAAGAAATGAGTACAAAAGATTACAAAAGAGAGAAGACTAATAGTGGATTGCATACTTCATACAATAACATGACCCCTATTTATATAGAGGGATTTCTTGGGGATAAAGAAGAGAAGTTTCATGAAGAAAAATAAATATAATATCTTCCTTGATTTGATTGGAGCATAAATGGATGGAGCAATTATGGTCTCAATCTCTTTCCCTAAGAATTGATTCTTCAATAATTAATTGATTGATTGGCCTTTTATTTTTCTTCCAAAAAGAAAACTTTCTCCTATCTCTTTCCATGTATGAGCCAATTAATTGATTGACAATCAATCAATTTCTTTCCTTCTCTACAAATATTTGAATCATTAATTTCAACTTGTGCAGTTTAAGAGATTCAAGATTTCAAAGGAGATTCAAGAATCATGAGTATCTAGATATCAAGAGTTCAAGATTATCAGAGTAATAGAGTCTAGGTAGTATGTTAAAACTCTGATTAACACTATCAAATTCTGTTTTCAAATTATTCTTTTTAATTTGATTTCAAATTATTTCAAACACCTTTCAAAATGATTTTAAATCATCAAAGGATTTTACTTATGATTTCAAATATATATAAGTTTCTTATATATATTTTAAAAATATATTATATATATGTTTTATATCATTTATTTATGTAGTTTTTATATTATATGTTTAAATTATATATTACTATGTTTTTTATACTTTAGAAAATATATTTTAAATAACTTGTTTTGATTCAAGAATTTACAGAATATATATTGGTTTGAACACTTGAAAAATTCTTTAAAAAAATTCAAATTACTAGTATATGTCGACATACACAATTATATATGTCGACAGATAACTGTCACAAATTTTAATTTCAAATAGATGTGTCTTTTCATATTTAAAATGTTCTGGGAATGGTTGTGTCCCTTGGAACACTATATAAAGGGTCTGAATTTGAATTTTTTTCATAAGATTTCTTCTCCTTCTTCCCTACTTCATATTCCACCGTTATTCTACTTTAGATTTCAAGTTTCTGCACTTATACTCTACCGATTTCAATACAAATTATATCATTCTCTTTCTATTCTCAATCTCCGTCAAATGCTCTCTGTTTGGAAGTGCTATTCAAGAGTTCTAGGGAAATTGTAATCGGTAAGGAAAGGGCGTGTTCCTTGTATCCTGTAAATCAAGGAAAGGGAGCGATGTTAGCCTTGTAGCCGTGAAATTAAGGGTGTTGAATCAATGACCTTGTAGTCATGAAATCAAGGGGGTTGTAATTGGATACTGGTATTAATAAAACTCTACGCAATCCAGAGTTGCGTGGGATTGGACATAGGAGTAATCCGAACCAGGTATAAAATTCAGTATGTTCTTTCCTTTTCTGCATTTTATTTCTGTTTATATCTGCATTTGTGATTGTTTCTGTTGTGATATTCATTCTTTGATTCATATAGTTGTTTGAGTAACAGTTAATTGTTTAAGATTTCTATAAGTTCTTTAAAACTCTATTCATCCTCCTCTAGTGTTAGTTTTGCCTAAGATCTGTGATCTTCATCCCAAATAATTGGTATTAGAGGATAGGTTTTCAAAATTTCATCATCTGTATTTTGGAAATATTAAATGACAAATTTTCAAATGATTTATAACACTAGTTTAAATTCATGCATTGCATCAATATTAAATGAGTCTGCATTACATTCTGTTAAAAAATCAAGTTATCTACTGAATTGTTGTTCTACCAGGGAAAAGGTATGTCACATGGCTGTTGAAAATTCAAATCTTGATGGTCAAATGGTGTAAATCAAAAAATACAAATGGATATTGGATAGTGACTGTTCAAGACATATGACAGGAAATCCAGAATTACTAAACAATCTAGTATATGAAGATGGAGGAATGGTCAATTTCGGTGATAATTCTAAAGGATATGTGGTTGGCATCAGCACTGTCGGTAATTCTGAAACTCCTACTATTTTCTATGTTCTTTTAGTTAGGAATTTAAAACATTACTTACTAAGTATAAGTCAACTATGTGATAAAGGCTATAAAATCAATTTTGAAAAAGATAAATGCTTTATAGAAGATAAAAATTCAAAAATAATATTCGAAAGAGATAGAAAGAAAAATATCTATATATTAAGCATGAAAGTTTCTAACGATAATTTATGTCTTATGGCCAATACAAGTGACCCTTGGATCTGACATAAGGATTTGGTCATATAAATTTCAAACATATTTTTGGAAATTAAAATGATAATCAATTAGAGGATTACCCAAGATGAAGTTTAGAGCAAATAATTTATGCGACGCTTGTCAATTCAGAATATTGAAAAGAAGTTCATTTAAATCAAAAGAAGAAATTACAACCTCAAAACCATTAGAGTTAATTCACATGGATCTATTCGGTCCATCCTAAACTCAATCGATAAATCATAATGGATATGTTTATGTAATAATTGATGATTTCTCTAGATTCACTTAAACACTTTTTCTTAAAAAATAAAAGTGATGCTTTTGATCATTTTAAAAACTTTGCTAAAAGAATTCAAAATTTACTATCTTTAAAAATTAAAACAATACAGTTTTTGTTTTATTGTTTTATTAAATATATACAAAAAGCATACATAACGGTCGATTTAATGGCAGAACGTGTTCTTTCTCCCCAAAAACCGCTCCCCACTTCAAGCCATCAAATCGATCCTCCCTCAGCTCTTCCGCCTGAAATTGATCCACCTCCAACTCCTCCAGACCCAACGCCACCCCTCAAAGTTCCTCTACCTTGTCCTCTAACCTCAGAGACTTTCGCCGTAGGCATCTCTTCCGCCTTGAATCATGAAATTCCTCTTAGCAAATCGTCGAACATAGTGTGAATCAACCCACAACTAAACAATCAACATGTTTGGACTTCTTTAATTCAGTGTCTGCCTCGCAACGCCATGAAGTACAAAATCGTTGATATGCAACCAGTCTTTGTTAATGGAGCTATGAAACACACGTCTGAAATTATTGATGCTGGCATGACTGTTTGGAAAGACACTCTAATTGGGCTTTTTGTAGACATACCACTTTGTACACAACTGTGGATCTGAAATGCCAATCTATTTGGAAGCAAAAGGTGAATTAGAAGTTAAATCTGATGGATGTTATTCATGTTCTAATTTGTATGCGAAGAATACAAAGAGAAAGCCCTTAATGGAGAGCCGATTGTAATGCAAAGTAAGCTCTTCATCATTAAGCCGTATGACCTGAGTGTTAGCAATGTGTGTGGCATGGTTAAACCAGTACCAGTTTGGGTACACTTTTCTAATAATCCACTTTATACATGGTCGCACACTGGAATTAACTGGCTAGCCTGTAGGCTCGGTAAACTAATTTGTATGGATGAGTCGACGAAAAGGCTTGAGGGTCTACACTATGAAAAATGCTTGATTGAAATAAAACTAGACAAAGTTCCCGTTGATGATTTCTTGGTTACTTTACCGAATGGAGGAACACAGCATGTCAAAGTTACATATTTATGGAAACCACATATATGCACCAACTTTTGTGTTTTCGGTCACAAAACTAAAGAATGTGACACAAACAAGAACAAGGAAGCATCTCAAGGAAATAACAACAAAGAGCATCAGGACAAGGCAAATGAACAAGCAAGGAAAACTAGTTTTGAAAAGAGCAAAGAGAAAGCTAACCCTATTGTACAACAACCAGTGTACAAAAGAAACAACTATTAAAGTAACAAAGAACATGTGCAAGATGATGCAAAATAGCACAAGGTTGAAAGAAATAAGAGCAAAGTTGCATTCAAAAATCCAAGAGCTCCTTTCAAGGCTAAATCCTTCATGGCACTAAGAACAACTTATTAAAGGAAAGAGTTTAGTTTGGCTGACTTCATGTCAGAAAAAGGAGAATTTAATGTCAATAATGTTCGAAAGAAGAATCTCAACAATGCCACGGTTAAGCTAACCGCAGATGATGTTTCTGTGCTATCAAAGAACAGATTTAGCAAACTCTTTGAAGTGGGAGAGCCTTCCTCGGTTAAGGACACTGACATCCGTTTGGCACAGGTCCCTATTAAGTTTCAAAATTAGGCTCACATCCGGTCTAACTTTTCATATAAATTAGGTTCCTATTTTTCGTAAAATCATCAAAAAAATAAAAAAAAATCACAAAAAATCATTATTAAATAAAACAAGTGCACGCCCAAAAAATCATGTGTTAAAACAATAGAAAACCAGGTTAAAACCCAAAATAACACAAAATCAGCGAAACAGCAGGTTTTTGCATGAAAAGATGCACCTATTTGTAAATAGTTGCACACATTCATGCTTATATTTCAGTGTTGCACCAAATTGCAGGATAAATGCATACATGAATGCAGCTAAACAACATTATATGCATCATTTCATGCATATATTCAAATTTAACCTGTTTTTCCATGCATTCGCCGTTTTCAGACATTGTTGCACACATTTATGCTCTTGTACAGAATAAATGCATGCATTCATGCGCATTTTCACAAGCCGTCGTCCCTTTTAAATATGTTGCACACATGCATGCATATATACAAAATAGTTGCATTAATGTATGCAACTTTTCTTAACACATGAAACTCAGTTCAACTTTGTATGCATACATGTATGCAGTTATTTGCTAATAGTTGCATACTTGTATGCGTATATTCGTCCAGATTTTCAACAGAAATACACTATATAAATATATGCATGTATGTATGCAACTATAGGCAATAGATGCACAGAAGTATGCAACTTTTTTTTTTTTTTTTTTTTTTTGCGAATGCTTCTTGGAATATTTCCTATTTTTTGATTTTTTTTATAGTGGCTGGCGCATTTTTTTCTGGTCAGAAATGGAAAAAGGCGGAAGTGGGCTAGCAGGAAGGCGGAAGGAGCAAAAACATTTGGGTGGAACCTCATTTTAGGGACCGGAAACGCAACAAAAGTTTGGGTGGATGTGGCGTATATTTTGAAACTTTTTAGGGATGTGAGCCTAATTTTCACTTTAGCAAACTCTTTGAAGTGTGACAAAATGGATTATATCACTAGTCAATCTTCCCTTTTGCTTAAAGTGCAAGGTGCCATGTCCACTCAAATTCGACAATATAAGAGTTCCTCCCATAAACAGAACCCTGGTGTCATTCTAGAAGACCCTCTTCTAACTAAATGCGACCATACTACGTCTACGATTAATGATGTCACAGTTCAAGCTATTAAGCCTACTATTTGTCAGCAATCTCCTACCCTTAAGTCAACAGCCGTGGCACAAGTAGTAGCTCAGTAAAAGAAAATGTAATAGCTACCAAAGGCAATGATCAATCTAAAAAACCAGTTACTCAAGACAACTTGTTTGGACCTACTTTATCTTGCACTACTGAAGATGTTTACGAATTTACTGACACTAAATTTGAGCCAGGCATACTAGAAATCATGCCACAGTTAACCATTTCGAACATATGCACTTTTAAGGATAGTAATGAAGTTGAGCCAGAGAAGCAAAAGCAATAGGACAATGTTTTAATGACCAGCAAAGAAAGTGCTGTAGTGAGTAACATTGGCAATGAGCTAGCCGTGAACATTTACAGTGAAATTCCACCTCCACTTGGACACAAAGAAGCAACAGAGTCTCGTCTTTTTTAAACTGATATGGAAGACCCTGAACCCCAGAACAGTAAAATTATCAAGAACAACAGCCAGAACAAGTTTGATTCTCCTTATGCAGTTGGTGCTCAAGGTGGTGTGGATGCAAATAAGGTCAAAACAAGATCTATGACAAGGAATTTTGAAAAACATCTTGAGTTTAATAATGATACAAAACTTCTGCATTTGGATCATTAGAGGGGCGCACATGGACATTACACTACAAGAAAATCTACTTTTAGTTGCTAATATTAGTTGCGTTTGTAAGTAAAGTGTAACCATTGACTTCTGGGAAAATGAAAAAATGGCATGGTTAATTTTTCTTTGTCCCGCTTAATTTTTCTATGAAATTTGTTCTAGTACTGCTCATTTTTTTCTTTTGCTTCCACTTCACTAAACACCACTCTCAGAAAACCTTAATCTCCTTCTCCCTAATCCACTTCCAAAAACCGCTTCACTGGTCTACTCCGCCTTTGAAGCATTGAATCGTTGTCAATCTATCGACACATCAAAACCCCTAAATCATCCATTTATCACAGACCCTAAATCGCTATTTCCCCAGTGTCGACTTGCTTCTCAAAAGATGGACTCAACCTAGGTATCAATTTTGGATTTGTTTCTTCTTCTTGTTATTCTTCTTATGTTAAGTTAATTGATTGTAGCTTACATAAAATTTTGTATTGGAGCATTTGAACCTTTCTAATTTTAATGTTGCACATTATAGACTCAGTTTTTGAGGTTGCACATTAAATTTATAGATAACTAGAAGATAATACTGATAAACAGGTTATCTTTTACATATAAATATCCAGCCTTTGGTTTACTTGAATTGAAAATATCTAGTAACAAGATCTGACAAGGGAAAACCATTTGATATGAGTAGAGTCATCAATTTATTTTATAGGAAGTGACAATCTATTAATAGGAATAAGATCTTTTCTATTATACATTATTTTGTTTTCCTGACATTGCAGATGTGTTATAGGAACTTCATGTTTGTGTACAAACTATAGTAAAATAGATTGTATGTGTTTGGATTATGTTAGGATTGTGAAGGTTAGATTCAATGTAATGAGCCTAAAATCATGATATCATATCTCTGCTTTGGGAGATATAGATGGTGCATTATGGAATTTAAAGAACATTATGATTAAACACGGTGGGCTTATTCCCAGTATAATTAAGAATTAGTCTGAAAATTTAGTTTGCTATTTTAATACGGTATTTTATTAAGCATTTTAACAATGAGATAAGGTTACATACTACATAATGGCAACTAACTAAATCACATGTTATTAAAATTAAGATTCATGCTTCTACAAACAAAAAGAAATTGACATATGGTTACTATATTGTAAATTAAAAGAAAGAAAAACTTTATGGAAATATCAAGCTATGTTATAATTATATGAATTCATTTTTATTCCATTATGTGAATTTTAGATTGTAAATTAAAAGAAAAAAAGCAAAACTTTGTGCCAAGAGAAAAAAATTCTGAAATGCTTGGTGTAATGGAAGTGTGGCACACCAAATGTGCTGTTTTACATAGGATCCAGGTGATTTTACTTATATATCATTTTGTTTAACGTCTGCACTTTGTAAACAGTATAATTTAGTTGTAAGTCACATAAGAAAGCTATCAAGTTCATCATCATCACCTTCCTTTTTCTTGTGATCAATTAGTAATTTTTGGATGAAGTTTTTAATTTTTAAACAAAGCATTTGATATTATATTTAATTAACTGCAAAATACATATAGCTGTTGATCCTTCCACATGTGCCATCCTGAATCACTTGGGCTTCTCTAGGTCTTTGAAACTGACAACTACCTATGTTGTTTACATGTTATTGGAGAATATGACATAATGGTAGCGGGAAGGGTCTGCAAATCTGATCATGTTTAACACTCTTTTATGAGATATTTGGCGGAGGTAATAGTCATTTGTTAGTTTTAGTGCGAGGAGTGCAAATACCATGAAAACTAAATGAAACAAACTCCATCAAGAAAAGATTCTTTATCTTTTGTTTTGATACAACATTCTCTGTAGCTTGAACCATTTCCTTAACTTCCTTGACATCGTATCGCAATTATAATAGGACGACTCTTACTTTTCCTATAGTAGTGTCCGTTATCCTAGGTAGATTAGATGCGCTAAAAGACAACCATCAGAAAATAATGGGGTTCATCATTGGAAGAGTTAGAAATCGAGTTTGAATTAAAGAAAATTGGATGGTTACCCCTCCTTTAGTTAACTATCCGAGGGTGCTTCACCAACAACTTTTGTGCATCGTTTTATGTTCCCGATTAGCATGCCACTTATATATGATGTGTTTGTACTGATGCAGACGTGCTATAATAGACTTTGCTAAAATAATTTGATCTTTCATAATTTTTAATACTCTGTCTAAATCTTTTTTTTAAACTCTTTAATCCTCTTGGTATATTTTCCTCCACCGCTGATATCGAGCTGCTTTGCACATTCGATGGCCATCAATTGCATGTGCTCATCAAATTTGTTTCTTTGAATTAGTTCTTTGGTTCTGTTTTGCTTTATCAACTCCCATATATAGTTTCTGGAATTGACTGAGGTTTTTTTTAGAGATTTCTATGTTATTAAATTTGCTAAACCAAAATACTGCCATAAAGAAATCAAACAATGCATAAAAAGCAATCAAACATGTTATTTCTTTAACTCTCAGCACATGCATCATTGACATGAAATACTAGCATTGAATCACTTATGGTCCTATGGAAAATGCAAAAGTCTTTTGGTTTGCTTTCATAGCTGTAAATTTTTGGCATTCTAGGTTAAATTTGACAATTAAAGTTATATGGTCATCATTTGAAAATTATTTGTGATAGTTTCTTCTTGGTGGACAGGGAGTAACAAATTTATTGATGGTTGTTAACAAGAAGAAATTAAATGTTGTGATTGGGCACTTGACTGATAATCCTACGACATGTTATAGTTATTATTTTATGTATTATTATAATCTTGTCATATATGCTAATTCATTGTCCTGAATATAACCTCATTATTACTGCAACGTATTTTCATTTGTTCTTACAACCATATATGAGAAGAGTTGAGCATTTCATGCAAGTTGTTAGCTCGAATGAGGATACTATTTTTCCAGAAAGCGTTCACATGAATCAGGTATATATTATAATTTTTTTGTATATGATATGCTTCTGTCTTATTTGAGGAATCAGGCCTAGTTCACTTTTCTGCGATGCATGCATGATAAGTAATTACGTGCTATTATATGAAGTTATGAAGTGTGAAAGCGTGTAGTGGTGTTTATGATTTGTTTTTATTATATGGCACTTTATTTGTTCAAACTATGATTTCAATAACAAATATAGAGAGGGATGAGTACATATTTGGATTTTTATTCTTCACATGATCCTTTTCATTTATTTCTATTCAGAAAAATCCTGTAATTACTAAACCTCATGAGCATAGTTCAACTTTCGTACCATTCATTCACTGACCGAAGTCCAGCTGCTATAAAGCTGCCACCATTGCTAGAAAATCATTCATCGAAATTATCAGGCCAATTCCTCTTCTGCTCCTTTTTATCTCGCGAGTTGAAACATGAAAATGGAAGAAGAAAAGTGAGAGACATAGATGTACGATTTGCCTAAAAACCTGGCGAAACTACACCGCCCTTACTCCCCTTTCGTTTCTGGATTGGACCGCTTTGGTTCACCCTACCCGCTACTCGGTGATTCACGGCGGCGTTAGGTACACATGGCGTGACACTTACCAGCGCTGTTGCCTTCTGTCTTCTGCTCTTCCCTGCCACCAAATCGGATTCGGGTGCACGGTACTCTCCTTCTGCTTGTTATTTCGTCATTAATAGTTTTAGTTTCATTCTTTGCTATTCTGTAAATGTAATTTGGGCTTTGAACTTCTTAATATCTCTAAGTAATTTGAATCCGCTGTTTAGTTATGATATTATTACTATTAAATGAATTGCCGGGTCACGGTCAGTTTTTATGGTCGTTTCTGCGTTTAAAATTGTACGTCAAATGAGTGCTTTTTGCTGGTCTGAGTTAGAATGTTCAATTTTGGTATATTCAGTCTGGCTAGCTCAAATATAAATTTTGAAATGCTTGGTGTAATAGTACTTAGTGATCATCTTTTTATGCGTATATGCATATGCTACTGTTCTAAAATGATTGTAAGTTAAACCAAAAATTTAAAATTCAGGGTGATTATTAGATAAATATGGAGAATTGTGAATACAGATATGACACTCCTATTTCATTGAATTACGATAATCTCGAAATTAACAATGAAGGATCCACAAACCTGCATTACATAATAAAGATAGCCAATTTTCTTTAAACAAAATCTCTCATTAATGAAAAGTGCAATTTTATATTCTAAACATATAAATTTCACACATTCATAATATGTAAAGGTCCTACCATTGTATAAGCAGTAAAATTAAAGTGAGGGCTGAACCATTTGAAACCCAATCCATTTGAAATTGATATAGTAAATTATACTTGTATGTAAATTATCAGGACTTGTATATAATTTTAATTGTTGACGGATATACTTATGTACATGTAATTAGCATTTCCAAAGCGAAGAACTGCCGCAACAAAGAACTGTCGATAATTAAGCCATCAACAAGACTTTAACTATTATGTTTTATAATATTTTGTTCGTCTTAGTTGTGTAAACTTGTTCATAAATAGTTGCGGTACGTGGATTCACTTGTTTTATCGAAATACTATTATTGAAATAATTATGGGTATTATACTTGATTATGTGGTTAATGTTTTTTTAATTATTTGAATATGGTGCTTATCGAGGTTTGAAAATGATAATTATGTGATTGATGAATGGTTTTAATGTGGATATTATGTATAAGTGATTGTTGGAAATAATAATACAAGACATTAGTGGTAAATAGTGGTGATTAAAATATGTTGAATATCAATAAGTTTTAGTAGTGTAGAAAAATTTCTACAAAAAATAAAAAAAGAAGAGGTGCAAGTACCACTTTGGTTGCATTTTTAAGATGCTACAAAGTAATCATTTGTAGGGTTTTAGAAACGCTACAATATGCTTATTTTTCGTAGCGTTTACTACAACACAACTAAAACTTTTAGACTTTTAGTTGCATGTTGTGTTGCAGTATTTACTGAAACGCTACTAAAGGATATCGCAGCGTTTTTTCAACGCTACGAAAGGTCTTTTCTGGTGTAGGGTATAAGCTGGACAGATGTAAGGCGTCAACCATGAAATACAACTTATTTGTTGTTGCTCTGCTGGAAACAAAATTAATGAGGAGTTATCAATTAGAGCAACCAGGTACGTCAATTCCAATTGGCACATGATACACAATTTAAATGATGCCAGTTACGGTAGAATTTTAATTATGTTTGACTCGACTATTTATCGCCTAACTAAAATTAGATCCTCATGTTAATACATTCATTGCCATAGTTTGCATATCCTCAACCTCGTTTTACATTACCATTTTTTATGCTCGTAATACTAAGGCAACCAAAGATTTTTTTCAAACCATGCCCTCTCTTAAACCACCCTTAGAACCCTAGTTAGTTTGTGGGGATTTCATCTCCCCTTTCAAATTATCAGATAGAGTTGGCAGCTCCTCTGTTTTAATAACTGAAACTAACCACATAACATGGCTGTAAGGCAATCTGACCTTGTTGAAATTAATACTTACGAACCTGAATACACTTGCAATAACTGTAATAGAAATGGCATTCAAACATTTTCTAAAATTGACCACTCTTTTTGTAATAATGCTGAGCTAAATACTCGGCTGAGTTTACCAAATGACCCAGGGATGCCAATTCTTTCTGGCCGCTGTAACAACCCGTATTTTGAATAACATGTTATAACGTAAATCAAGGCAGAATTAAATGTTAAAGTCTGAATCAAGGGAAACGGGCTGTGCCATTGTGTTCGTCTCGGAAAAATACGCGAAATAGAGTCCGAGTTTTCGAAAATCGGAGTCCGTATGACCAAGTTATGGCCCGTCAAAGCTTTCAGAAAATTTCAAGTTCAAAAACAGTTCAAATTTCAAATCTGGAGCCAAACAGACTGGGCGGGAAAATTTCCCGCCCAGCCCCCAAGTCGACTGGGGAGTCGACTTGCCCCAGATGGTGTCGATTGCTCAGTCGACACCCCTGTCGACCTGGGTGGTCGGGCCAGTTTGGCCTGGTGCACCTGCTGTCCCCTTTGAGTCATGTTTTGAGGCCTATGACGAGATTTGATGGCTCAGATCTAAACTAGGGTTAATCCTATGGCCTAAACTAACCTAAACTTCTATAAAAAGACCCTAAGACCTAGCCTAAACCCACACAAATCAATCCTACAACTAAGTGCTGCCAAAATGCTCCCTAATCATGGCCTCCATCTTCATCTTGAGAGCTTCTAAGGCAAAAAGGAGCCATCTTTCTTCACCAAATCAAAGGAGCTACTTATTCTCAAGGCTTTTTGTGTTGATACATCATTCCTAGAGCTTCTGCAACATCTCTATCTTGTTCTATTTGGTTCTAGTTCTCATAGCCACGCTTTGTAAGCCCCACTCTACTCTTAGATCTAAACTATGAACTTAATATGACATGTAGCAAGTTGAAATGAGACTTTTGTGTTATGCTTGCCTTGGATTTCATGCATAGATTCATTCATGACCCTTTTGATCTATGTTTGTGGACCTAATGTTTACCTATCATGAATCTAGTACCATTTATGTTGACTTTTGGGTAGAAAGCTATGAGCTTTATGTGGTGATTGTGCATAAATGCAACATAGAACCCCTCATGACCTTGATATTAACTTGCCATGATGGACCTATATGCTAATCACAAGTTTATCACCCTATTTGCTAAGTTTAAAGTCATACATATGTAGATTGGAATTGGACCTAAGTGCAATATTTGCCTTGAACCCATCATTATATGCATAGATCTATTCATGCCTCTCTTGATCTATGATTGTGGATCTATCATGAACCTAGTACCGTTCATGTTGACTTTAGGGGAAAATGCTATGAAATGGATTATGGCTTATGCATGTTAACAAACCTTAATCCCTCATGTCCCTTAACATGCATATGATAACGTTAAACCTATTTGCAGTGCACAAGTTAGGATTGTCACCCTTTATACTATTGTCATGTTTGAGGCCAAATCACCTTTATGCTATCATACATGTTTTGAGGCCAATATGCTATAAGAAAGTTATGATGAGCACCTTTGCCTCATATATCACCATGTTAAACTTGTGATAGACTTTGCCACTTTATGCCCAACTTATCATATCATTATGTACCCCCTTTTTGATCTATTTGTGTTGATACGAACTTACGTGCGATGGGGTTACGTTATGGGTAAACTTAAATGACATGAAACATGACTTGAAAATATGACATGTGATTATGCTTGAAAACATGAACGTGGACATGACATGTAGAAAACATGAAAGTGGAAAACTCGAGGTTGGGTTGAGTTTGTAGCATAAATCTACCCGGAACCGACCGGCTTAACTAGTAGCTACAAACAATAGGACCCAATGTGAGTAGTTGGTCATGTCGCGCTTAAAACCCGAGGTTAGACTAGGTTGTGGTGTAAAGCTACCCGGACCCGCCCGGCTTAACTAGTAACCACAACAAGGTCTAATGTGAGAGGTTTGGGTGCATTAAGTTAATTAATGCCACATGATAGGGTTAAGTCATGGACTACTTGAATACTTAACCAATTAAACACGATGGATTGGCAGGGTTAAGTCATAGACCACTTGAATATACTTGACCAGTTGAACACGATGTATTGATAGGGTTAAGTCATGAACTGCTTGGATACACTTGACCAACTCAATACATGGTTAGGATAGGGTTAACCACACTTAACCCGTTTGAAAATCCTAGTTACGTAGTCCTTTTCAGCAGTAACCTATAGTATCATGGATACCCTAGGACTAGGCTAGGGAGGGGCACGATTACTGGGCTGATTGTAAGAGACCAAAAGAGACGGCTGAATGGTGCACCAGTTAAGTTCAGGCGGACCATGGTCATGCACATTAAGTCCGGAGTTGAACATGGGCACCGGTAGGTTTAGACTGTGCGTGCTTGTTTTGTGTCTGTGGTTTACACCCTAGGACTGGATACACCCTAGGGTGGACCTTGCACAGTTAACTACATTCCATGATTAAGCCGTATGACACCGATACACGACGAGTTAGGCTGATAGGGAGCCGATCGACTAGACCGAGTAGTTGGACCTTGATTTAGGTCATCTCATGAGTTTGGGCCAATATTGGGCTAAGGGATCATTTCTTGTTTATACTTGACATGGATTAGTATACTAGTACACTTGGTGCAACTTAACCTTGTATATACGATGCCACTCTTGTTAACTTTTCACCATGCCAGTTATCATCCTATGTTTCATCTCTGTTTTACATGTCTAGTTAACTTTATTAGTTTTTATACTAATAGTAGGTAGGACTTACCAGTCTTTTTGACTGACTTGTTTTCCTTTCGCCTCTTTTCTTCCGTTTCCCCCCCAGGTTCTCAGGGTGGGAACACTAGCACCTAGCTTGGATCTTTAGCTTGCTTTCTGGATAGCTCATGTATGGTTTGGACTTGAGCTCGCTATGGCTTTACCACATCTACTTTGGGGATAGTTTACTTTATGTTATTTCCAGTTTTCAGTTTATGTATCTAGACTTGTAGTAGTTGGAAAATAATGACTAAGTACTTTGATGTAACTTCGCTATGGTTTTGAAATAGAAATTTTATCCGCTTCTTTATTTACTATGTTTTACTCATATGTTCTGTCTTGTGATATCTTCATGCATGTTTACCTTGTCCAACACCCCTCCAATGCTAGTGTACTTGCAAGAGTGACCCTGGCGGAGGTGGGATGTTACATTTGGTATCAGAGCATAAGGTTTACGAGATGGAACAAAAGTTTTTAAAGAATTTTTTTTAAAAAACTTACCTTTTGAAAAACTATTTTCAAAACCGATTATAAAGAAGTATTTTTCCAAGAAAGTCTAGTTTATTTTAAAAGGCTATTCCCTAAAAGCCATTAGCACTATCCTTTGTTTCCTCGTTCTCAATCTATCTTTTTCTTCGTTTCAGTATGGCCGATAATTTTGCCATTCTGGAGGTCGTACCTATTTGGTTTAGAAGGTACATGGAGGCAAGGGCGAACGAAGCCGGCCCCACGAACATTCCTCCTCCTCCCGCAGCTGAGGTTCCTCCTCCTCCTCCTCAGCATCCGCAAGCAGATTTCGCGAAGATTTGCAAGGACTTTAAGGCGATGGGTGGCAAGAATTTTATTGGGACAGAGACTTTTGTTGAGGCAAGAAACTGGTTAAAGGAAACTGAAGACCTCTTTGCTATCTTTGATATAGAAGACCGTAGGAAAGTTCTGTTAGCGGTATGGCTGTTGAAAGGGGAAGCTACATATTGGTGGGTAGTCACCACCACTACTAGGCCAATTCAGACTTGGGATGACTTTAGGAGAAGGTTTGGACTGAGGTTTCTATCATCGACAGAAGAGAACCTTCAGATGGAGAGGTTCCTATCACGAAAGCAAGGGGACATGACCGTTAGGGAATACGTGGATAAGTTTAATCGGCTTGCTCGGTTCGGTTTAGACTTGGTTAACACAGCTCAGAAGAAGGCCCTACACTTTGCTCTAGGATTGAACGAGCCATTGCACGGTTTGGCCATGTCTCACATACTCATGGGGGCGACCTTCGAGAGTTTGATAAATATGGCCCTGCTTCAAGAGGAAGATAAGAGTGGTAATAAGGAAGTCAAGTTGAATGAGTCTCAAGGCAAGAAGGTAGATTCTGAGAAAGGAGGCAAGGACAACAACAACCGCAATGACAACAAGACCAGGGAGACAAGGAAGTGCAACTTCTGTGGGATCACTGGGCACATAGCCAAAGACTGCAGGAAGAAGAAGAGAAAGTTGGACGAATGCTTTCATTGTGGAGCGTCTGGACACTATAGCAAGGATTGCCCGAAAAAGCGAGGACAAGGGAAAAGGCAAATTCAGCGAGTAGGACCTCCTGGAGGACAACTACAGGCTCTCAACGCTCTTCCAGCTCTTGATCGAGGTAGTAATTCTGTAGAAAGCCTTGTTTACATTTCTGGTTTTCCTGTTCGAACTTTATTTGATTCTGGCGCATCGCATACCTTTATTTCTTCTGACACTGTTGAAAGTTTGCACCTAAGTACTAGTCTAGTTGAGGATCCCGTCAGTGTTTCAAATCCAATTGGGGGTTCCGCCCATTTATCTATGATTTGTGTGGATTTGAAGATTTCTATCTTGAGCGTAGAATTCATGTGTAATGCTTATGTTCTCAGGTTTTTGGGATACGGGTTGATTTTGGGCATGGATTGGTTGTCCAGTTATTGAGCCATTCTTGATTGTGAGCATAGGGTAGTGAGGCTCATGACTCGCCTCGGTAATACCCTAGAAATTTCTTGTAACCCTATGGATCCCGTCATGTTATGTTATCTTGAATCTCGTGACTCGTCCATCGATGATCTGTAATCTGTAAGGGTGGTCCGAGAATATCCCGATGTCTTTGATGAGGTTAAGGGGTTACCCCCTAAGCGAGAGATAGATTTCCGCATTTATCTTGTTGATAATGCCAAGCCAGTTTCATTGCCCGTTAGGCACAAGGCCCAGCGAGAAAGAAAGGAGCTTAGTAAGCAAGTCAAGGAGTTGCTCGAGAAGAATTTTATTAGGCGAAGCATTTCTGAATGGGGTGTTCCTGTGGTGTTCACTGCTAAGGCGGATGGTTCGCTTCGTCTATGTGTTGATTATCGTGAGTTAAACAAGCTGACAAAGAAGAATAGGCACCCGTTACCGAGGATTGATGATCTTTTTGACCAACTTGTTGGTGCTTCTGTTTTCTCTCAACTCGATCTAGCCACCGAATTCCATCAGCTTAGAGTGGCTGAGGATAGTATTGACAAGACTGCGTTTAGGACTCCAGACGGATTCTTTGAATGGCTAGTCATGCCATTCGGTTTGACTAATGCACCCGCCTACTTCGTGGATTTGATAAGTAGGGTGTTCAGGGAGTTCCTTAACAAGTTTGTGGTTGTTTTCATGGATGATATTCTGATCTTATCAAAGGATGAGGAAGAACATGCTAGACATCTCAAGGAAGTGATGGATACACTTAGAGCTCATCAGTTGAAAACCAAGTTCTCCAAATGCCATTTTGGAGAAAGGAAGTTCGGTTTCTTGGACATATAGTTTTTAGGCAAGGCATAGCTGTGGATCCCGCGAATGTGGTAGCAGTTCAAGACTGGAAAACTCCTAAGAATGCAACTGAAGTAAGAAGCTTTCTCGGTCTGGCAGGCTTTTATAAGAAGTTCATTAAGGACTTCGCAAAAATATCAGCCCCTCTTACTAAGTTAACAAAGAAGAATTTAGTCTTTGCATGGGACTTAGAGTGTGAGCTTGCTTTTCAAAAGGCTTGAGAGAACCCTTACCACAGCTCCAGTTCTAGCATAACCCGATGGGGGTAAGATGTTTACCGTGTACACCGATGCATGTGGCACGGGATTAGGTGCTGTCTTGATGCAAGAAGGAAGAGTGATATGTTATGGGGGGTAGGTAACTTAAAGTTCATGAGAAGAACTATCCCACGCATGATTTGAAGTTGGAGATATGGTCTTTTTGAAAGTTTCTCCCTTGCGTAGTGTGGTTCGTTTTGGAACAGTTGGGAAGCTGGCACCAAGGTTCGTAGGACCCTTCCCTATCATAGAGAGGATTGGGAAGATGGCTTATAAGGTGGAATTGCCCGAGAAGCTGGTCGGAGTGCACAATGTTTTTCATGTCTCGCATCTCCGAAAGTGCCTACATGAGTCAGCCGAGGTAGTTGAGCCTAGCATTCTTGAAGACGTGGAGGTAGAAAAAGAGGCAACCCTGAGGCGAGCTCCGATTCGTATCTTGGGAACGGAGTTCAAGAATTTAAGGAATCGAGAAGTCAAGTTAGTAAAGGTTTAGTGGAGTGAAGCCGATGAAGATGCAACTTGGGAAACCGAGGAGAAGATGTGTGGGCTTTATCCATTCCTTTTTGAGGGTACATTCTCAATCTCTTTTCCTAGTTAGCATATCTTTCTTTTGCTATCCATGTTTATCTTGTTATCTCATTAACCTTGTCATGAGAACCTTAGGTAGAAACCCTTTGGATGAAACATGTATTTGAAACATGTTATGCTTGATGTTTGCAAGTGGTTGCAAGTGTTTGAAGTGGATACTCGTGGATGCATGATACACATTAGGCACTAAGATCGGCTCACACACTTTCATATTGCATATGCATGAGTGCTTATACTTATTCATGGATGAAACTTGTTATGCTATCACATGGATGTTGCATATGGATGAATGTTATGTGCACTCATGTAGAGATTATGAATTATGTTAGGAATTTGCATACATATGGACTCATTTCACTAACATACTTTGCATTAAGGAGGTTTACTGAATCAGTAACCGCCTGATTTTCGCATTAGATAAGTACATATACACACACCTTTCTCATATGATCATACAACATTTAGAATCTTTTAAGGACAATGACTGCTCGTGGATGATGTTTTGAGTAGATGTATGATGGATGGTAGGATACGTTCTTCCGAACTTGAAGATTTCGGGGACGAAATCCTTTAAGGTGGGGAGAATGTAACAACCCATATTTTGAATAACATGTTATAACGTAAATCAAGGCAGAATTAAATGTTAAATCTGAATCAAGGGAAACGGGCTGTGCCATTGCGTTCGTCTCGGAAAAATATGCGAAATAGAGTCCGAGTTTTCGAAAATCGGAGTCCGTATGACCAAGTTATGGCCCGTCAAAGCTTTCAGAAAATTTCAAGTTCAAAAACAGTTCAAATTTCAAATTTGGAGCCAAACAGACTGGGCGGGAAAATTTCCCGCCCAGCCCCCAAGTCGACTGGGGAGTCGACTTGGGAGTCGACTTGCCCCAGATGGTGTCGACTGCCCAGTCGACACCCCTGTCGACCTGGGTGGTCGGGCCAGTTTGGCCTGGTGCACCTGCTGTCCCCTTTGAGTCATGTTTTGAGGCCTGTGACGAGATTTGATGGCTCAGATCTAAACTAGGGTTAATCCTATGGCCTAAACTAACCTAAACTTCTATAAAAAGACCCTAAGACCTAGCCTAAACCCACACAAATCAATCCTACAACTAAGTGCTGCCAAAATGCTCCCTAATCATGGCCTCCATCTTCATCTTGAGAGCTTCTAAGGCAAAAAGGAGCCATCTTTCTTCACCAAATCAAAGGAGCTACTTATTCTCAAGGCTATTTGTGTTGCTACATCATTCCTAGAGCTTCTACAACATCTCTATCTTGTTCTATTTGGTTCTAGTTCTCATAGCCACGCTTTGTAAGCCCCACTCTACTCTTAGATCTAAACTATGAACTTAATATGACATGTAGCAAGTTGAAATGAGACTTTTGTGTTATGCTTGCCTTGGATTTCATGCATAGATTCATTCATGGCCCTTTTGATCTATGTTTGTGGACCTAATGTTTACATATCATGAATCTAGTACCATTTATGTTGACTTTTGGGTGGAAAGCTATGAGCTTTATGTGGTGATTGTGCATAAATGCAACATAGAACCCCTCATGACCTTGATATTAACTTGCCATGATGGACCTATATGCTAATCACAAGTTTATCACCCTATTTGCTAAGTTTAAAGCCATACATGTGTAGATTGGAATTGGACCTAAGTGCAATATTTGCCTTGAACCCATCATTATATGCATAGATCTATTCATGCCTCTCTTGATCTATGATTGTGGATCTATCATGAACCTAGTACCGTTCATGTTGACTTTAGGGAAAAATGCTATAAAATGGATTATGGCTTATGCATGTTAACAAACCTTAATCCCTCATGTCCCTTAACATGCATATGATAACGTTAAACCTATTTGCTATGCACAAGTTAGGATTGTCACCCTTTATACTATTGTCATGCTTGAGGCCAAATCACCTTTATGCTATCATACATGTTTTGAGGCCAATATGCTATAAGCAAGTTATGATGAGCACCTTTGCCTCATATATCACCTTGTTAAACTTGTGATAGACTTTGCCACTTTATGCCCAACTTATCATATCATTATGTTCCCCCTTTTTGATCTATTTGTGTTGATGCGAACTTACGTGCGATGGGGTTACGTTATGGGTAAACTTAAATGACATGAAACATGACTTGAAAATATGACATGTGATTATGCTTGAAAACATGAACGTGGACATGACATGTAGAAAACATGAAAGTGGCCAACTCGAGGTTGGGTTGAGTTTGTAGCATAAATCTACCCGGAACCGACCGGCTTAACTAGTAGCTACAAACAATAGGACCCAATGTGAGTAGTTGGTCATGTCGCGCTTAAAACCCGAGGTTAGACTAGGTTGTGGTGTAAAGCTACCCGGACCCGCCCGGCTTAACTAGTAACCACAACAAGGTCTAATGTGAGAGGTTGGGGTGCATTAAGTTAATTAATGCCACATGATAGGGTTAATTCATGGATTACTTGAATACTTAACCAATTAAACACGATGGATTGGCAGGGTTAAGTCATAGACCACTTGAATATACTTGACCAATTGAACACGATGTATTGATAGGGTTAAGTCATGAACTGCTTGGATACACTTGACCAACTCAATACATGGTTAGGATAGGGTTAACCACACTTAACCCGTTTGAAAATCCTAGTTACGTGGTCCTTTTCAGCAGTAACCTATAGTATTATGGATACCCTAGGACTAGGCTAGGGTGGGGCACGATTACTGGGCTGATTGTAAGAGACCAAAAGAGACGGCTGAATGGTGCACCAGTTAAGTTCAGGCGGACCATGGTCGTGCACATTAAGTCCGGAGTTGAACATGGGCACCGGTAGGTTTAGACTATGCGTGCTTGTTTTGTGTCTGTGGTTTACACCCTAGGACTGGATACACCCTAGGGTGGACCTTGCACAGTTAACTACATTCCATGGTTAAGCCATATGACACCGATACACGACGAGTTAGGCTTATAGGGAGCCGATCGACTAGACCGAGTAGTTGGACCTTGATTTAGGTCATCTCATGAGTTTGGGCCAATATTGGGCTAAGGGATCATTTCTTATTTATACTTGACATGGATTAGAATACTAGTACACTTGGTGCAACTTAACCTTGTATATGCGATGCCACTCTTGTTAACTTTTCACCATGCCAGTTATCATCCTATGTTTCATCTCTGTTTTACATGTCCAGTTAACTTTATTAGTTTTTATACTAATAGTAGGTAGGACTTACCAGTCTTTTTGACTGACCTGTTTTCCTTTCGCCTCTTTTCTTCCGTCCCCCCCCCCCCAGGTTCTCAGGGTGGAAACACTAGCACCTAGCTTGGATCTTTAGCTTGCTTTCTGGATAGCTCATGTACGGTTTGGACTTGAGCTCGCTATGGCTTTACCACGTCTACTTTGGGGATAGTTTACTTTATGTTATTTCCAGTTTTCAGTTTATGTTTCTAGACTTGTAGTAGTTGGAAAATAATGACTAAGTACTTTGATGTAACTTGACTATGGTTTTGAAATAGAAATTTTATCCGCTGCTTTATTTACTCTATTTTACTCATATGTTCTGTCTTGTGATGTCTTCATGCATGTTTACCTTATCCAACACCCCTCCAAAGCTAGTGTACTTGCAAGAGTGACCCTGGCGGAGGTGGGTTGTTACAGCCGCTCACCTCAAATTATTCACATGAACGACCAAGCTATTGTTAGGAGACCTGCTTTTAGATTTGTTTTGATATTTGGACAAAACGACTAGACTTTCCTGATATTGTCTAAAAAGCTTGGGATGTTCCTTTTCATGGCAATCCCATATACATTCTTTATAAAAACAGAGAGCTCTTAAGAATGTATTAAAACCGTGGCCAGTTAAGAACTTTGGCAATGGTAGCCTGAAGTCACATTAACTTGAAAGACAACTTGTTTGAATTCAGTCCGACATGCTAGCTGATCCTCTAAATGACGCTCTCTCTTCTACGGAGCACGAAATCACATGTCAGCATAAAGAGGCCTTGATCATGGAATCCTTAATGAAAAGGAAAAAATTGAGAATCAAATGGTCCGAAGATGGTGATAGGAACTCTGCATACTTTCATGCGGCGCTCAAGGTCAAGCAGGTTAGAAAAATGATACATTCCATTATTGATTTGCATGGGCATGTACACACCTCTCAAATCTCAATTCAGAATGCTTTTGTTGAATACTTCTCTGTTCTCTTAGGTAATAAAAATAACTTTGTTCCTCTAATCGAGGAAATTAACCCTATGTTATTACCTAAGCTCAACTCTGTCATGAAAAATTACTTGTGCAACACTGTCACATATAAAGAGAATAAAATTGTTATGTTTTCCCCTTAAACCTCACTCTTGTGGTGGTCCGGATGGTTATAACGTTGTTTACACTTCTTGTTGGAATGTAGTTAGCAAAGATGTAGTTCAGTCCTTTCACAAATCTAAGGGCTTTGTTTATGGGGGTGTCTACTAATCCCCTACCAAACTTACATAACTCAGTGAATTTGGATGCATATTCTTGTGGACTCAAGCTTCCTTGCTTGAGGTGGATGAATTTCTCTAGAAGAATAGTCATTTCTGCCCTTGGCAAAAATTTTGCTTCAAAACGGGTATTGAATTTGACCCATGTGAAGATCCGACCCTCGTTCTCCATTGATATTAAGTTCCACCACTCTAAGGCTTCATCCTTCAAATGCCAGACCGCTATCCTTCTTCTTGTTTCATCAGGCCAGGTGGTAGCCTCAAAGATTCTTTCATAGTCCATAACCCAAGATTGGGCACTAGCAAAGCCTTCCTTTCCAGAAAACGATTTCCCTCCAAAATTCGTAAAGACCTTACATAAGCGAAAAAAATCAAAGACCACATTAGTCGCAGGAGCTGCGGGAGCCGCTCAAGCAGGATTAGCTACGGGGACCTTCTCCACAGTACGGAGGTACTACTGGAACCACTCTAGCAAGTAACGAGGTCTTGCATGGTTGCCCTACTCATTGGGATTTTCAACCATTATACTATCTGAAAAGAAAAGGAAGAATCCCTTAGTGGATACTCCTGAGATAGTATTTAGGCCGAAAAAGGAAGAAACGATAAAGGTTCCTAGTATAAATGCATATGCTTATTGGGGTAAACATATTATATATATATAGTTTGAAAAATCTTTTCGAATTACAAATACGCCTCTCATATATATTTCCCTTATAATCGGGTAAACTACACTCTGATACCAAATATAACAACCCACCCAGAATGGGCCTAAATTTCGACCTAGAAAAGGCCTTGAAACTTTGAGCCATTCTAAATGGGTCGTTGTTTCCTGTAAGGATCACATTTGCATAGATAACAATGACATATACTTCAAATGGAAATCTCACACAGGGGAAAGAGAAAATATAATATTCAAATAAGATGTACCATTATTTCTAAAATCTTAGAAATACACAGTCACTGCTACATCTAATCAAAAGGTACATCAAATAGTTTGTCTTCATAGAATTCCAAAAGAAGCACAGCAACAACAGCTAATAATATCATAATAACTTCATCTTCTCTGTCGTCTTCGATCAGGACTTCATCCATGGATTTACCCTATTTACTGACCTGTTTGGATGTTAAGGAGAGGAGGTTAGAATATAAAGTTTTGTGTGATTGGAATATAGTGTTACTTAATGTCCGTACCCTATATTCTTAGCAGGTTACATATGTCAAGGTATGTATACGCAACACACAAGAATTCACACAAACACAAATATCTAACAAACGGGGTGGACATCCAAGTCAATTGCCTATTAATATTTTAGGGTAAAGACCCAATGAGGTGGCATTCTCGGTCACTTATGGCCCTATTAAAGGTGGATTCTCACAGTCTCTTATAACCCTGAGGCGGATACCTAGCCCTTTAAGAATCCCGTCCTAGTACATTAACATTCTTAAGTCTATTCTCTCATTTGTAATATGAAAAGAAGTATTGCGAACATTATTACTTAACTGGTATTACTCGGTAGAACACCTATGTCACTTAAAACTTCTCTTAGACAGTTGGTGAGCACGCAATGACCATATACCCTTTAATTACCAACCTGTCCCTAGTTGAGCCCTTACAAGCTTCTAGAGGAAGTGGACATCTCCCGTGAACTACCCTACTCCGGTAACTGTTTTATGTCTAACCATTTTTAAAGAAGGATGACCCAAAGACTTACCTTAATATGGGTCCTATGACTTGGGTTCCTCTCCAAGGAATAAACCTTCGGAGGGATCCTAGTCCTAACCACTTAAGATCTGAATTAGATAAAGAGGTGAGTCAGCCACTTAAGACTTTCGTAAGGCGTAGAAAACCTATTTGTTTACACACATCAACTTATATATATATATATATATATATATATATATATATATGTGTGTGTGTGTGTGTGTGTGTGTAGTGTTATATATATATATATACACGCTAGACCTCTCACATTAACCTATATACTTGTAGATGTTGGGTATGCCGGTTGGTTCCGGGAAGGCTTCTACTACAAGTCGGTTTAACGTCGTGTCTAGTGTACTAAGTTTATGAATGACCCATGACACCTTGACATCTCACATTAGTTGGGCCTACTTGTGACTGTTGGATATGCCGGTCAGTTCCGGGAAGGCTTCAACCACAAATGGCAACTAACCTCATGTCTATGTGTCATTTATTTTTATATATATTTAAGCCATTCTATATATATATATATGCATAAACAAGCAAACATATAAATATGTATGTATATTTGTTAAGGGGATATTCAAAATTCAAACTCTAACTTAACGACATTTATTATGCTTATATAACATTAATTACATTTAAATAATTAATATAATAATAGAGCCTAATTAACGTAACAACCGTATAAACGGGAAACGTTCTAATCGGGATGAAAATTGTCATTTATCAAAATTTAGGCATACAAGTTTAGGAATTTCCATATTTTACCGCTACACACAACATGATGGCATAATGAACGTATAACACATAGCAGAAATGGAAAACATACACATACATAACAACTACAATTTGTATCCTAGGCATATAGAAAAAGATTTCAATATTAAATTAAAAGTAGAGTATTTCATACATTCAATCTATATATCGCCCAATCCACCCTTTTTGTGGTGTTCTGCACCCAAAAATGTTCGCATTTGACTTGTTCCAATTTATGAATGCGTGCACTCAAATTAGGATCCAAACCCAATTCAATTATGTGACAATTCAAATCCCAACCTTTTTAGGCCAAATCAAATGATAATAATGGTGAATTGCATAAAATATAAATAATAATATAATACTCAATTTTACCTTTAATCCAATACAAAACATAATTCTACAAAACCAATTCAACATGACAATATATGATAATTATGACATCATATAGCTTAGAGATGAATGTAACGAGATGTCATGAGATGGTCTTGACCTTGTAACTTTGTGTTATCAATAATATTCCAACAACTCTTCAAAGTGGGCGGAGGCCCCTCTCGAGGCCGAACTGCTATAAATCTCTCATGTTATTTACCTTTTTCTGCTCTTGTCTATATGACCAAATTGATAATTCCTAATTATTGGAATCATAGTTGTTTACGACATTTTTTGTCATCAACATTTGGTGCTTTCACTGAGAATTGAACTCAGGATTTGCGTCTTTGTCGCACGTTATCGTCTTGACTTCGATGGGCTTGAGGTTCCTTTGCTAAACCTGCCGCCTAGTCCGCTTACGATGGTAAAGCGACCAAAGAACGCAATGGTCGGCTCTTCAGCCGCAGCCGAGGCCAAAACATCCCAATAACCTCAACCGGCGGATATCCCAGCCACTAATGAAAACGTCCCTCCTGTTGTGGACCCCGAAGTGCACGCAACACAAGATCAGATCAGAGCGCTTAATGAAAAATATGAGAACACAACGGTCGAGCTCAATCAAACATTAAGGAATAACATGGACCTTATGCGGCAACTTCAAGAAAGTCAGCGCATCATCTCTCGACTTCAAATAGCTCGGAACAACGCTCGACCTCGACCAAGTATCTCGAAAACTCCCTCTTCCGAGTCGTGGGTCCCACATCAAAGAAGGAGGTTTAGTCCCATCAACAACGTCGCCATCCACACCAACATCCTCGACAACAGGCACGCCAATGGCAATGGAAACGGAAACGACAACCGAACCACGGTCACATATAGCGAGGGAGCAAAATACCGAGATCGATCTCGCTTGATCATCAATAACGGACCAGGTCCGACCAACCAACCCCTTCCTCGACAAATCCCAACGGTCGCCCATTGAGACGATGAACCTACTATTCTAGCGGCCCACGCTTTTCCAGAACATGATCCGCATAAACCCGCTCTGCACCAGGATCCGATTATAGATATCGAGGACATGGAAGAAGACGACCCGAACATCCATCATAGAAGACGTCCTCGTAACAGAACTCCGGAACCTCGCCCAAATTCATGGGTCCCAATGGCGGATTCCCATCCAACTTACCTTCCCGACATAGTCAGAAAGATCAAGAGGGAAATGCAAAGGAATGTACATAACTCATGGGAGGCCCATATTAGGCGTAATCCTTTCACAAGAAGAGTAAACGAGGCCGAGTGGCTGCGACGCTTCAGCATGTCACAGATGCCGCTCTATGATGAATCCACCGATCCTTGTGCTTTCCTGAATCAGTATGAATGGAAAATGGATTCCAGTCAAATAGAAATGCTTCCCAGTCTTTCTATCCAGGACCGCTTTACTTTGTTTCTCTCGCCTCCCCCTTGATTCCATCAAAAACTTTGACCAGCTAGCGACAGAACTAGTCAAGCAATTCATGGTGCATATCCCGACTCTAAAGAATGCCCTTACTTTGTCCAACCTATACCAAGGACCCGCCGAGTCACTCAAAAGCTATCTCTCCCGGTTCAACATTGCCCTTGCCGAGGTCGAGGATCCAGACCCTCGCACCATACTCTTTCAGTTAGCAAAAGGTGTCCTTCCTACTTCCAAATTGGGCGCATGGATCGATCGCAAGCAGCCAAAAGCCTCGATGCCTTCTACGAGAGGGCGGGACGATACATATGCCAAGAGGAGGCAAGACGAAATTGGCTCTACAAAACAAGTCACCCCAATGACCTCCAAGCGGACACCGCAAATAACAACCTTAGAGGAAAACAAGTCGGAGAGCCCTTCGACCAGAACAAGGGGGTAGGTCCCAACAAACAAAGACCAAATAATGGTAGGCAGGATGGCCGAAACAACGGTCAGGCCCTGATGGAGGCGAGAAAACCCGACCCTCACTGCGCTTTCGAGACCTACACCCCATTAAATGAAGACTTAGAAACAATTTACTTGGATACATGCAACACGTTGCCATACAAGAAGTCGCGCACCAGAGAATCAACTGACCGTGAGAAAAATACTGGGAGGTACTATCGATACCACTACGTGTACGGGCACGATACCAATGAGTGCCGCCAGCTTAGAGACGCAATCGAGAAGCTTATCTGTGAGAAACGACTCGAGCAATATGTCCAATAACCCTTTCCTCCCGAAACAAATTCAAAGCCTCCGACGCCGGCACCTCAGGCACCCGCTAAGATGGCTCCGGGTCGATCTAACCCAAGGTGAGGGATCGTGATCAGCACTATATGTGGCGGACCTTACCCCACACACAATAGCTTTCAGAAAATGGAAGAGTATGTGAGTTCCATAAAGCATGCTACTTATGAAGCTTGCTCCGCTCCCAATGAGTCCGTCCCAGTCAAGCTCCAAAAACCATGCGGGATGACATTGTTTTCCATGAAAGAGATTCTATTGGGGTGGAAATACCGACCAACGATCCACTAGTTATCACGGATCAGATCGGTGCCGCTTCCGTCTGAAAGGTATTAATCGACTCGGGAAACTCGTTCAACATCATTTTTAAAGCTGATTATGACCAGATGAAGTTGAAAACAAATGACTTAAAGCCATGTCGCACCACAAACCACGGCTTCAATGGGGCTTCTAATCCCCCAGTGGGAATGATCGATTTATCTGTGGAACTAGGCAAGGGGGATCGGAGCCAGGTCCGAATCCTCACTTTCATGGTTATAAACATCGATTCTCCCTACAACGCTTTCCTTGGACCCCCTTTTCTCACATAGTTTCGGATCTGCATGTCATCATGGTCTCTCCTAATGAAATTTTCGACAGAAAACGGGATTGGAACAGTCAGAGGCGACCAAGTAAATGCCAGAGAATGTTATGCAATAGAATGGAAGAATGCGCGCAATAAGGATAAGGGCAAAGCAGTGCCCACACCTTCTTGCGCCAAGACTATTTTGGCATAGCAATCAACAACATTTAGGCCTTGGCTTAGGCGCCACCGCCATCTTTCCGATAACCTCGACCCACAAAAGGACAAAGAGCCCGAATACGAGAGGGCTACTCCGGTCGAACCTACAGTGGATATTCCAGTTAATCCCGACGATCCATCAAGGGTGCTGAAGACAGGATCGCAACTCCATCCCCCAATCAAAGAGGATCTTGTAGATTTCTTGAAGGCAAATTTGGATGTGTTCGCATGGACTCACTCCGATATGAAAGGCATAAATCCCGCGGTTGCTTGCCATTGTCTAAGTATCAATCCCACAATACCTCCAATCAAGCAGAAGCGCCGCTTCTTGGGACCCAAAAGGTCCAAAGCACTTAAGGAAGAGATAGACCGTCTACTCAACAACAAATTTGTACGCGAAGCTGACTACCCAGAATGAGTCTCCAATCCGGTTCTGGTCAAAAAAGCCAACGATAAATGCCGAACGTGCGTCGACTTCTCCGATTTAAACAAAGCATGTCACATGGACAACTTCCCACCCCTGAAGATCGACCGACTCGTTGACTCAACCATTGGATACCAGCTACAATCTTTCATGGACGCCTACTCAGGATACAATCAAATTCGGATGAATCTTTGCGACCAGGATCATACCTCTTTCATAACAGACCTTAGACTTTACTACTATCACGTAATGCCCTTCGGCCTCAAGAATATTAGCGCCACTTATCAGCGAATGGTTAATCGAATCCTTAAAAATCAAATTGGGAAATCCATGGTGTAATGACCCGCATTGGCAGAGGTATTATAATTAATTTATTTAATTATATAAATAGTGATATAGTGAATTAAATGGTCGTTGAATTAAACAATGGTGAATATTTTATTAAAATAATAAATTAAATAATATATTTAATTCGGAAATAATCAGAATTGACTGAAATGGCGATATGGTGTGAACTGGATCATCTGTGATATTTAATTTAGCTTGGAATTGAATTTGAATAACGAATATATTATATAAACGACAGTTTGAACGTATAATTATATTATAATTAAAATCGAGCTCGAAATGGCGCTGTAGTTCGTAAATTGGCGATTCGAACTTCAACTAAATATACATAATCTGTTTTAAATCGGATTTCTGTGAAACAAGAAACGTTAGGAGCTGGTGGAGTATATCTTTCTAGTGGAAGAGAAAAATCGGGATTTCGTCGTGTAGATTTTGATTTATGGCCAAATCAAATATTCAGAAAAACAGCGGTATATTCGTTCGTGGCCATAACGGTTATTTAAAAATAACTAGATATCGGGTGTGAATTTAGACAAGGTTCTTTTGGGACATAACGATAATTTAATTTTTAGAATTTTACTATAATTTTTAATTAATTAAATAAGCAACTTTTTATTTGAAGTATTTCACACCCTGAAATCAACATTTTGAAGTTCCACAATATGAGTTAATCTACCGGTATTATTATACTTCTGGAGTCGGGACACCTCGCTCGTCACGATAGTGTTTTTATTTCTGTCGATAGCAGTAAGTAATTGAATGAAGTGTTACGTAATGGTACACTAAACTCACATCATTCAGAACCATTCATTTCCTGCGGCAACAATGAAGGCCACGTCTATAGATAAATCCCCTATATAATATCCTCATCTTTCCTAAAACCTAATTTTTACACTTTCATAGTCAAAAGAAAAATGCGCCGTTGGTTTTTCCAAACAACCAAATATCGTAACCTCCAAAAATCAAGGATAATTCAAATCAAATACATTAAATTACAACACAAACATTTCTGAAATCCTGGGGTGGTTTTCTTCAATTCGGTACCCATTGTATGCAGCTCGATGCAACTTTTCAGGTCTTCGAACTTTTCACAGCGGCTCTAGGGCTGATAAATAGAGGCGGTTTAGGGTTTGATATGGGTCGAGGAGGACGACATTGAAATAGTTGGAGTGAGGAGCGCCTGCTGAAAAGGTTTTGTGATTTCTTGTGACTTTAAATATCGCGAGTTGTTGTGATACCGAATGGTGTTCGGTGATGTTGGGATACAGAACGATGAGTTGTTGAGGGAAGGATTCGGTGAATGGTGGTCTGGAAAAGGAGTTAGAGGAGATCAGGTTTGTTTCTTGTACATGGAGCTCACGCATGCTTTGAGAAGGAAGAATGGGAGACTGTTTTCAGTGTGGTCGAAGTTGGTTTTGATGCAAGAAATGGAAGGGGAGTGTACTGGTCTCGGGTTCGAATGTTTTACTGAGGGAAGGAAACATCGATTGTTAATGATATTGAAAAGAGCGATAATGGCTTTGAGATGGTGATGTGAGTATACAGGAGTTAGGAGAGGAGTGCCATGATGGAAATGGATTGAAGAACCGTGAATTGATTTAGGAGAAAAGGGGGATTAGTGATAAATTTCGTTTTTTGATGATGGAATAAAAAGTGGCATTTACTGGAACCGAAAAATTGGAGGAGAAGAATAAGGAAGCGGCCTTGGGTATTTGTATTTGATTGTTCATGAAGTAAAAATGAGATGGGGGAGGAAGATCAAATTGAGTTTGAGCATGGTAATGGCAGTTGTAAACACGGGTTGGCCATTTGAAGAAAATAATGAGCAACAGGAATGTCGAACGGTCAGATCCGACAGGGTCGTATGGACGTAGACTACATCATGCAACTGGGTTGGAATCCATTGGAGCTCGTTACAATTTATGGCGAAATAAATTGTCCGACCGAATCAAATAACGTAAACCGTTATTTAACGGCTAACGCGCAAATGTGAGTAAATCTCACTAACTCTGAACAGTTTATAATTTCTTGTTGTATTTTTAGAACTGTTAAATATTAGCTGATTAACTGTGTGTTGACTGTTTGATTGAACTGCTAGTCAGTTAGTTGAATTTCTATATTGATTCTGTTTAACATAATATATCATATGAAACTGAAAGTGATGTTATCTATATTGTTTAACATCTGTGATGCAGGGAAACAGGTTGGAGGAATCTAACTGGATTCCTCAACATTTATTTTACTATGATTCATATATTGTGATATATGATGTGATATATAATCTGTTGTTGATTATGTGTGTTTGGACGATATTTATCGTTGTTATATGGTATGTTAAATACCATAAGAAATACTGGATATGGAAGGGGATTTTCAAAGTGTATTTTGAAAATGAATTATTTATATAAAATCGATGGATTTTATATAGAAAAGGAAAAGGATTTTTATAAAAGAAATATTTATAAAATCAAGGGATAAGTTAGAATAAAAGGAAATCATTTGTAAAGTGAAGAATCGTTACTAAAAGTAAATCTTTATAAATGAATAGTTTATTCGAAAAGGAGTTAATCGAATTAGTTATTCGAATATAGTAAAGGAAGTTATCGAATAAAGTTAAAAGGGGGTATTCGAATATAGTTTAGCCAAAAGGAGTTATTCGATCAGAATTCATCGAATAGAATTAATTGATTAGAGTTAATCAAACAGAGTTAATCAGTTAGGGTTAACCAGTTAGAGGTAATTGGTTAGAGTAAATCAGTTAGGTTAAACCATTAGGGTAAACCAGTTAGAGTTAAACAGTTAGTGTTCATCAGTTAAAGTAAATCGATAGAGTTATATCGAAATAGAATTTATTGAATAGAGTTAAATCGAACTAGAGTTATTCAAATGGAGTTAATCGAATTTAGTTTATTCGAATAGAGTGGAAAGGAGTTAATCGAATTTAGTTTATTCGAATAGCGTTAAAGGAAAGGAGTTATCGATTATAGTTTAATCGAAAAGAGTTATCGATTATTAGTTAATCGAAGTGAGTAATCGAATATAGTTTATTCGAAAGGAATTACTGATTATTAGTTATTCGAAGGAGTTATCGAATCTAGTTATTCGATGGAGTAAACTGATTTGAGTTAAATAAAATGAGTTAATCGAATATAGTTTATTCAAATAGAATAAAGGAGTTAATCGAATATAGTTTATTCAAATAGAATAAAGGAGTTAATCGAATATATAGTTTATTCGAATAGAGTAAGAGGAGTTAATCGAATATAGTTTATTCAAATAGAATAAAGGAGTTAATCGAATATATAGTTTATTCAAATAGAATTAAAAGTGTTATCGAATATAGTTTATTCGATAGGAGTTAAGTGAATAGAGTTGAAGTTAAATCAAAAGAGTTAAGTGAATAGAATTGGAGTTAAATCAAAAGAGTTAAGTGAATAGAATAAATTGAATAGAGTTATCGAATATACCTTATCGAAGGAAAGAATTATGGAATAGAAAAGATTTGAAAGAGAGTTACGTAAGGAAGTTTGTTAAAGAAATATAAAGTGAACTTTGCCTATTTCAAAGTTAGAAATGTTGCTTAGTTAAGGTCTGAGAGGTAGTTCTACCCCAACTTGATTGGCTTCGTTTTTAACTAAGGAATAGTTAAGGTTCGGCATTAAAGGAAATGGTTTGTTTAAACATCTGTCTAAGTCCAATGAAGAAGCTTTGGAAATGTTTTCCAAATAAGAAACCAGAAATGTTTTCTAATAAAGAAAACAAGAAATGGAAATGTTTTCCATTGTTAATAACGTATATTTTCCAAATTTAAAAAATAAGAAATATTGAATATAGGGAAACAGGAGATAAGTAAATTAATGAAATAAAGAGACAAATGTTGAATGATGTTTGATCGATATAAATTTCCATTTGGAAATAATATCGTTGTTTGCACACCTGTTTTTCTTCGATAGTTAAACCACAGATTATCGAAGTTTTGACCATTTTAACGTTGTTAATATGGAGAGACCGGTTGGATTATTATCCACAGAACCACTCTGTATTGGCATAAGCGTTGCGAATCATATATGCCAAAGGAAATTGAAGACGGAGTTATGCAAGGGCTATCCTGTTTACAGAATAGTGCCTTCGGTTCATCCTGTTCCTGGATGACTTGTATGGACAGATGTCTGACAGAGTATTTCCAGACGATCACGTATATTGATTTTTCCAACCATACCAAGAGTGGAAGCGGAGAGGGAAACTTCTTTTAGCTAACACATAATGTATGGTTGAGGACGTCAATAGGTGATTTGATGGATTTGACGATGTGGCATTCAAAGTGAATCTGGTGTGATGATAAAGCGTAGCATCTAGCCTCACATCCGGTAAATGACAGAAATCGGGTAGGCAGCATGGCTAAGTCGGTCGCACCGAAGTAGGGTGTATAATCACCTGATCTAGAGTTTCATTTACTTCTAAAAATTTATTGTTGATGCTGTCCCATTCGGGAAACGGTTGCTGATCCCAACCGTTAGTGATATACATTCGATACACTCAAGCAAATGAGTGGTCGGTCATGTGTGGCTGGGTTGCAAGATGTTCTTGTTGAACCCAGTGTATTCCTCTCTAGAGGTACACTAGCGAAAGGTGGTTCCATACCTTGTCATAGTTGGAGATCCATTACCCAATACGTGCTTGCGGTTTTGATTGTATACTATATATGTAGAACATGAGATGAAAGCGTTCTGCTAGATGATTATTATATTGTGTTGATAGATATTATTATAATATCAAAAGGGTTTTTGATATAAAGATATTTGGATTCTCATAAGGGAAAAACCAGTTCCGTTATACGGCGTGGTCTTATGAGATATCGATTACCTGCTTGAACTGTTTTAAACTGTTTTACTCACACCAGTCCCACGACTGACCCGGAGTTTATTTTGTTTTGTTTTCCCTAAGCTCTTGGGTGCCTAAATTTGTACGGGCAGTCAAGTAGTCGGGATTTACAGATATACTGGAAGAGCTTGGAGCAGGAGGCTTCAGGATTATATAGCTATAGTTATTTCCGCTGTGTTGTAAGTGTTGTACTCTGATAATGTTATTGTATAAATAATGATTTTTTCAAGGATATATTATCTATTATATTTTGTTCGTTCCGCTGTGAGATTCGTGTTACTCTGATGTTGTGTTCTTCTTCTTCTTCTATTCTAAGTTTCTATCTTATCTTTCCTCACCCTCTAATTTCTTTCATTAATGACCGGTATTTTTCGATGTTTGGTTAGTCGTCATTGAGTTTATGGCGATAACCAAAGTCGTCAAAAACCCGGGTCATTACACATGGAGGTGTATGCGGATGACAAGTTGGTCAAATCAAAAGAGTCCAGTGACCACGTTCATGACCTCTCTGAAATGTTCGATATCCTTTGGCGGTACGACATGAAACTCAATCCTCTGAAGTGCTCCTTCGGAGTCGCTTCAAGAAAATACTTGGGTTTCATCGTCAATTCCTGGGGAATCGAAGCCAATCCAAAAAAGATCCAAGCTATTTGGGACATCCAAATCTTGAAGAACATCAGGGATGTCCAAAGTTTAAATGGAAAGGTCGCCGCTTTAAGTCGGTTCATCTCTAATGCCACCGACAAGTTTATTCCTTCTTTCGATTTACTTAGAAAGAGAAAACGCAACTTCGAGTGGACCCAAGAATGCGTTTCCGCATTCAAGGAGCTTCTGAATCATTTAGAGCGACCACCTATCTTATCTAATTCTGTGGACCATGAGGATTTATATGGCTAATTGGTTGTTTTTGTGCAGGCAATCAGCTCGGCATTGGTACGCATCGAAAACCGCATCCAACGACCCCTCTACTACATAAACAAATGATTGACAGGGGCAGAAAAGAACTACCCGATGCTGGAAAAGCTAGAATTCTGCTTATTGATTTCTTCTCGAAAGCTTCGACCATACTTCCCGTCTCATCCCATAAAGGTTTTCACCGACCAGCCATTACGACCGGTCCTACAGTGACCCGAGGCGTCTGGGCGGCTATTAAAGTGGAGTACGGAGCTAAGCCAATTTAAGATAACGTTCATCCCCCGCCGAGCCATCCTCAGCCAAGCTCTCGTCAATTTCATAGTGAAATTCACTGCCCCGAGGAGACTCCTGCAGAGAACACTGAAGCTCCCGACACTCAATGGTAGTTGTTCGTGGACGGCTTCTCCAACAGCAAATGCTCTGGGGCCGGAGTCATGTTCGTCACCCCGAAGAACGCCCGATATGCTACCCACTAAAACTAAATTTTCTTGCTACCAACAACGACGCGGAATACGAGGCCTTGATAGCCGAACTTAGAATCGTGATCGAGCTCAAACTAAAGACCATCCAAATTTTCTCTGATTCATAGCTCATCGTGCGTCAAGTGCAAGGGGAATATCAAGCTAAGGGGGAATGACTCTCTCGTACTTAATCCAGGTTTAGGAATTACTTACTTACTTCGACCACTTTATCATCA
Organism: Allium sativum; assembly: GCA_030737875.1. Lineage (NCBI taxonomy): Eukaryota > Viridiplantae > Streptophyta > Magnoliopsida > Asparagales > Amaryllidaceae > Allium > Allium sativum. Next base: position 549,826,771 of record CM060915.1, on the reverse strand, counting down.
TACATAGTCCCCGAGAACAGAATGAAAAAGCAGATTCCCTAGCCAAGCTAGCAAGCTCTGAGGATTCGCAACTCTTGGGTTTCACCCCCGTCAAAGTACTCAACTCCCCTAGTATTAAACAAACATAAACCAAGGCGGTCATGAATGACAAATCCAAACCTGAGTCTTGGATAATACCCATCAAGAATTACCTGCGGCATAGGACCCTTACGGGAAGCTACAAGGAAAGAAGAGCGCTCACCCGCCAATCGGCTCGCTATCTTCTTATGGATGGGGTGCTCTACCGTAGAGGTTTCCCTGTCCCCTTGCTCAGATGTGTAGCCCATCGCAAAGCCATCAAATTCTTAACTAGTGTACATGAAAGGGAGTGCGACGACCATACTGGAGGGCAAACCCTGGACAGAAAAATACTTAGACATGGTAATTATTGGCTCACGCTCAATCAAGACGCTGCAGACTACACTCACAAGTGTGACAAGTGCCAGTGCTTCTCAAAGATCCCAAGAGCCTCGCCTACAGAGTTGACGCAAATGATCAGCCCTATTGTAGCATTCAATTATTTTACCAAATGGGTAGAGGCCGAAGCTTTTTCCACAATCACCACCAAGAAGATGATCAACTTCGTTGTGTGCAACATCGTTACTTGATATGGGGTACCTCAATCTATCGTTTTCGATAACGACACTCAGTTCGAGAGCGCCGAATTCAAAACCTTCTGTCAGCGCCACAACATCGAAAAAAGATTCTCGGCAGTGGCTCATCCCCAAGCCAACGAGCAAGTCGAGGTTGTTAATAAGGTCATCAAATCCATTATCAAGAAACGTCTGGAAAAGGCTAGGGGCATGTGGGCGTATGAACTTTCTCTAGCCCTATGGGCCTATCGAGCCACCCACAAGACTACAATCGGACACACTCCTTTCGTCCGCGCCTACAGATCCGAAGCTGTTATTCCCATTGAGCTCAAGCTTCAATCTCATTGAGTTACTTATTTTGATCCAAAGACAAACCAAGATTTACTTTTGGGGTCACTCGACTTGCTAAAACAGGAACGAAACTAACCTTAGAGCTACTGCCCAACGGCAACGAGTATCCCAATACTTCAATTCCAGGGTCCGGCACAAGGACCTCAATGTCAGCGACCTCGTCTTAAAACGGGTCTTTCCTCCGCCAACCGACCTTGCCCCTCATTGGGAAGGCCCGTACTCCATACAACGGAAGCTCAGCAATGGGCCTTTCAAACTCACAACCGTGGACGTAGCTGAACTCCCAAGGGCATGGAACAGTGAACATCTCCGCTGCTACTTTACATAACTTAGTACACATCTGTTTATGCTTTCCAACGATGTTTTGTTTTCTAGCAATTCAAGGCATTGTAAAGGCTATTGATGCCAAAGTTGTTAGTAGAAATGATTTTCGACTTCCCGTCCCTTCTTTTTGTTTATCCCGCGCGTGACACGTTTGATTAATTCCCGACAACCAACTAGCATGTAATTAGTCGATCGCTGTACCAGTCCCCGAGCACGGGAGCCTGTGCCGTTGTTCGAACCTCGAGCCAACACCAAGGCCAAACAACACTGGCTACGACAGACACCCCGAGCACGGGAGCCGGCAAAGCTACTCGAGTCGTCGGCCCGTGGCACGACCGAGTATAAATAACCACGAACTCGAACCTCAGCCCCGTGCAAAGACCGAGGATAAATCGTTGCGCGCCCAAGTCCCAAGCGACTTGGGGCCACCCAACAGCCAGCAAGGAATGATATAAATTTCTTCCCTGGCTACGGGTGCTTGTCGAATCTTGGCGCAGCACTGAGACCGACCCTAAAATTGTTTCTTCCCCGAAGCTCTTAAGGCTAAGGGGTAGCCCATGTCCACGATCGGGCCATACGGGCCGATGATCCAGGCTTCTCTTCTCAGGCGAATAAACGATGTCTACGGCTCGCCATAGCCCGATGAACGACGGGAGAGCCACCCACCAGGTGAACCGCAAATCGCGATTCCCTACCCCTTCGCTATACTTGGGATCAACCCCGGGCAATCCAAAATAACAAGCGCCCAGCCTGGTTTCGCAAACTACAGGTTTCCTGAGTTGAGGGAGACTAACTGAAACTAGCGCTCTATCTCTCCCCTCTGAAGTAATTTACCTAGAGCATGGCCCCCGATCATTTTTTGTTAAGTGTAACGATAAGTACGCTTATGCAAGTACAGGACGCTGGAAAACATGAGAAGAACATCCGAACACTCGATATAAATTGCGATCTTTACTAATTCATATTTCATTTTCACACACACACATTGAACAAACTACGTGTCTAACATTCTTCTTTTCTAATGACACGGTGTACATGAAAACCACACCATGTCTTGAAAAAACAAAAGCGAGGGCCGTACTCGCGTAAACTATCGGCTTATACTACCAAAATAAATGGTAACTTCTACTTAAGTTACTAACACTAATCTTGTATTTTCCTTTTGTACTTGTGTTTCTTTTTTGCAGATTCAGAACTTGACGGTTCATACTTCGCGTCGGGCCTCTTCTTTCCGGACCCGCTCTTGCCTCCTTGGCTCTTCTGGGAAGTGATCGATTCATGAGAAGTCGAGAGGCGCTTCTCGTCCACACAATCACTACTAGAGATATCTGTGATGTCAGTAGGGAGACATGCAATATAGGCATGGGAGCACTTCTGACAGCAAGGGCTACCACAACGTCACTCTTCTTTGGGATCGTCTTGCCTTACCGCTCAGTCTTCTTCTTAGCCTCTCTAGCAGCCCATCGCTTAGCAAGCTTCTGGGACTTATACATCGTGACATTACCAGCCTCAGTTTTCTCAAGGGTCTCGGTGGCCCTCCGCTGGGCTTCCTCGTCCCCCGTTTTATTCTGGGCCTCGTCAGCATCCCTCTTCTTTTCCGCCTCCTTATCAGCCATCCTCCACGCAACCGTCTCAGCGGCTCTCGCCTTAGCATCCCGTTTGGTCTTCATTAGGACCTCTTGCCTGGCAGCCTTATCCTGCCTCTTCTTCTCCTCCACCTCTTCACACTTGGCCACAATTCGATCCTTCAAATTTTGCACCAAGTCATGCATTGAAGGCACATCGGCCTCCACCGGGCCTCTGGAACCGGCACTCTGCCCGTCAACCACCTCTCTATCCTCAATAAGGCTTTCATAATGGCTAGGAGTTATCCTTATATCCAAATTGGTGTCCAACTGATCACCGCCTTCTCTAAATTACATTCCTGCAGGTCCTAGCCCAGACTTAGTCGTTTGTGGGATGTCATGGTCAGTTCAGTAATGACTTCACAGTAAAAACACAACCTTTTAGTCCATAAACTAGGTAACCACGTCATCCTCTGGGATACACGATAAAGGGAATTTACCTTCGGTCAGAGACGGTGTAGAAAGAATGGGAAGGGTGCTCGTCATAGCAGGTAAAGTGAATTCGGTCTCTCCTAACTCCGGATGCTCAGGATCATACTCAATCGAAACCCATATCGAAGCGACATGTTCGCTCACCACTATAGATTCAGGGGCTGGTGGCGGTAAGAGCTTCCCTCTGCAAATATCTCGACCACCACCACGCTCTCGGTCATGGCAAACTTCTCCTTTTTAGCAGTGAGCTTCGCTTCTCAGCATCCTCCAGCAGCAACCTCCTCCTTTCCTCTAACTTTTCACGCTCCTCGTTGGTCTGGAGATCAATCATGAGTAGGCATAAAGTGCTCACATCCACTTGGCGCATATAAGCTTCATATGAGGCCGACCTCTCCCAAGTCCGAGCCAGTTCTTGGGAATAATTGTCAACCCACTAGAGTCCACGGAACCTCAGAACCTTAACATACATGTTCTTGATATCTTCCACCACGGACGATTCTACTCGGAATTTCGTGTTCTTCGGCTGCTCAACCTCTCTCAGGTGTTCGACTTTCAATCTACCCACCGTGCTCAACACATTCTGATTACTGGCCTCCGCATCTTCCTTCGCCTTCCTCATTTCCTCGAGCTGCCTCTTCAGGCTATCAATTTCTACTCTTAAAGCATTATTGTCATCCTGGAGCCGAGAAACTCTTGCATTATCCCTTTCCAGATCAGTGCAAACCTTATCCGCCTCAGCCTTTTTCTTCTTTAGGGCTGTGTTCTCGATGGTTAGATCAGCTACAATTTCCGTGAAAATAGAGTGGGATTGATCGGCCTCCCTCTTGAGTGTCTCATACCCTTGCCTCATCTCAGCTGAAAATAATGAGATCCACGAGTTAGTATTCGAAGATACAAGGGCAAGTAATGGAAATTTCTCAATATAGAAAAGGCAGGCTCACCTAGTTCTATGTTCAAATTGCGGACGGTGGTGCGCTCGGCATCAATGGTCAGCCTCTCGTGGGTGAGCTCCATGTTCTTCCTCTTGATCAACTCCGATAAATGAAAAGAATCGGTAGTAAGCTCGTCGGCTTGGTGGTATGCTTCCCTCACATGCATCCAGATCTCCCCGGAGTCCCTGGCGGGAGGTGGACAAATATCAGGAAGGACAGTCAGCTCATCAAAGTAATGTCGAGGGAAAGTATTTTTCAACCATGCCCTCCATTCCTCCATAGAAAGCCCTTGTCGCTCAGACTTCGCTACCTCTCGCGTCCCAATTACGGTCGTCCTCTCTAGTCTTGGTTGGCCGAATGGCAGCTCCCTCCCTGTTATAACTAGAGCGGAAGCCGAGGATGTTGTAGGTAAAGGAGCTGTCAAAGGAGGACGCCGGGAACCCCCTAAGTTAAGTCGAGAGTCTCCCTTGGACACCCGAATTGGAGGAGGAGCAGGAGGCGTCGGAGATCATCGAGATTGATCCCTACCTTGGTGTTCACTACCTGGATTCAGCGAGGGTGGAGTATCATACAAGCTGGTCCCTCTCTTCAAGCCCTCGAAGAAAGGATTCCTAGGGTGTTGGCGGTTTCCATGTCCATAACCTCGTCTTCCGCACCCTCTGGCCATATCACCTGTCAAAGGAAGGAATAAAAGTCAGACGAGTCATACACTCAGGGGAGCCTAAAGGCTATGCAATGTGTATGAGTGTATGTCCTAAGTGTTCTCTCAACAAACCAGATTGTGATCTGCTCGAAGGAATTAACTCCTTCGCAGCAAGAGCTAGTTCTTCTATACTTGTCATATCCGGCCATGGAGACAAGTCTATAGAAACTTCATTCAGACCAACAAACTGGTCAACTACCTCGAGCGGGGCGAGGGCCTCCAGAGAAGTCACAGGGGACTGTTGACCGACCGACGCTTCTTCCTCCGCCCCTCCCATCGGAGGCGGGACAGAAGCATCCAACAAACCCTCATCCCGGGTGACTATCTCCACGCTTCCAGCCCTGTCTCCACGCACATCTCTTTGGAACTTGACATCCTTTTTGGCTTGGACCCAACAGAAGGCAGCTTTCCTTTAAAACCAAAAGCCGCAGGACCTTCCGTCACCTTTCCTTTTGCTACACTGCTCACAACGGCAGGACTGATTATATCTCGATCATCAGGAAGCAACCCAGCACGGCGAAGGCTCCCTTGACTTGTCACGGTATCAGTTTTGCAAGACTCTTCCGGGATCGCTCGCAGAGCATTAAGGCATTGCTGGTACTCCTCACCGGTGGGTGCCTCCGGATTTCCTGCCGTGATAATAATAATAATAAGACATGGAATCCAAGAACTTTATAGTAGGGAACGAAGTTCGGAAGTACTTACTCCCTTCTATCCATCTCCTTGCGACTCAAGGAGGACAACGCACAAAGAACCGGTCTTGTTTGAACATCGACGGCCTGGGCGACTTCCCGACGAAGAATTTAGTGGCAGCTGACACTTCGAGGAACCATTGGGAGGGCGATCCGCTAGACGTTCTCCGAAGACTGAAAAAATGCCGAATGTCCTCTCCGGTAGGTTCCAAGTGTAGACATTCTCGCTAGAGAACGTAAGTGCCTAAGAGCGAAGAATAATCATTTGGATTCAATTACGAAGGTATAAAGAGGAAATAGCATAACATATATCAAATAAAGTCATTGGCCGGGGGAACGCATCCCGCAAAACAAGCTTGCCTGTTCCAGGCAGTCAAATCCTCGGGCGGTACATGAGCTCTGCCACCCTCTCCCGGTGCATGGGCTTCACCCACCGGTATATTGAACCTCTGCGCCAATTTCCTAACTGCTGTAGCATCCATGCACGACGACACCGAATCCGATGGATTTTCCAAGATAACTGCGTCGGGCAGCATATCCGGGGCTAGCGGAGCCGCCGGTGCATCCGCACTAATAATATCCATGTTCTCGACCTCTTCATGTATGGCTGGATATTGTCGTCTATCAATTTGTTCCTCGTGCTTAGACACTTCGGGTGGACTGGCCGTTTGAGAAGGAATGGATCCTTCAGTAGTCTCAAACTCGCTACCATTCGAGCTACTAGTGTTTGTAGAATCAGATGTATGTGACGATGGTGGGAAGGGTCAGCTTCCAAGGTTTTTCCAGTTTTTGATCTTGTTTGCATCGCTAGCTATACTTTAACACACTAGTATTAGACATCGCATTGGAATAACCTATACCCCTCGTGTTGGTGAAGACTAACATGTGCGTGCGGTGTCATGCAAAATTAAGATGTACATGGGAAATTTAAACTATCCAACAGTTCTGTCATACTTCAGATATATGCTCTATCTTATGTAGAAGGTCAGAATACATGCAATCGTGCAATTACTAAGGCAACCATAGAGAACGAAGGACTAAAACAACGGGAGCAATCGCAAAAACACACCCTTCCTGAGGCTCAAAGACACAAGACCCCCTCGACTAAAACTGGAGGTTTAAACCCCTACAGGGTTCGAATACTCAAACCACTCAGGGTTCGAAAATTCGAACCCCGCTAGGGTCCGAAATCTCGAACCCTATCTAGGTTTGAAATTTCGAACCCCATCGAGGTTCAAAGGCTCGAACCCAGTAAGGCTCGAGAACTCAAACCCCATCGGTGTTTGAATGCTCGAACCCCACTGAGGTTCGAATGCTCGAACCCTCGCGGGGTTCGAATGCTCGAACCCTCGTGGGGTTCGAATGCTCAAACCCTCACGGGGTTCGAATACTCGAACCACCAGGGTTCGAAAGCTTGAAATCCGGCGAGGCTCGGGAACTCGAGCCCATCCGGGTTCGAAGTTGTCTCATGGCATCCTCCTAGCACAGTCGTTTCCCCCGCGCTCGCCTCACAAAACCTCGGGGACCCATCTAATTTGCGTTCGAAAATTCGAAGTACAAGGGGTTGAAGCTTTTTAATGGCGGTCTATCTTGGAAGCTTGAAGAAGAAAGTGAAATGAAAGAGGGAGGGCTATTTATAATGAAAAGAAGAAGTCCTTTGGTATTCCTAAAAATCTCGAACCTGTGGGTTCAAAATTTCGAACCTGTGGGATTCAAAATTTCGAACCTCCAGGGTTTGAAATTTCAAACCTCAAGGTATTGAAATTTCGAACCTCTACGGTTCGAAATTTTGAACCCCCATGGTTCGAAATTTTGCGCACCGGATGAAAAAGTTCATACCCTCAAAAAAAAAAAAGAGAAAGAAAAATCGTATCCCCGGGTTCGAAACATCATGCCCTACATTCCTGTGAACGTGCTCCCTATATATGTGTACCGATCACCGCAAACACACGGAGGCGATGCACTGCGAATACTCAGAAACACGTGCATAACGCCGCACCAACGGTAGCTCGCTCGCAATTCGACAGCGAGCGAGCCCGACAACTAACGTCTATTTTTTTCTTAACTTATAGGACAAGTCGACTACCATCTCGACGAATACAAAGCACACCGTGTCAAGACAAGATGTACTTTGGGGGGCAAATGTTTACCGGCCTTTTGGTCCGGTTACCAAAAGTACATGAGCCACGCTCGACTTAACACAACACGTGGAGCTAAGGCCGGCAAGGACGCTTAGGAACAAAGGAGACAGGGTTGAGGAGGAACCACGATGGCAAGGGCCTCACAACACCCATGGCACATTTTCGAACCAAAGCTCCGAATCCCTAGGAGTCGCGAGCCCGAACCTTGAGTCCCCAAACATCCATGCCCGTGGCCTTCGCGCCATGTGAACTTCATACCCCTCAGGGTGCGAATTTCGCAACCTAAAGGGGTACGAAATTCGCACCCAGCAAGGTGTGAAATTTGCAACCATCAAGGGTGCGAAATTCTCACCCAGCAGGGTGCGAAATTCGTATCCTACGAATTTCGCACCCCCATGGGGTATGAATTTCGTGCCCGACAAGATGCAAAATTCGCACCCCAAGGCTGGTTGCAAAAAATGCACAGGCACGGGTGTCAGGTATGAAATTCTGGGTGTGGTCCCCTATTTTCACCTACTCCTACCTACTCCTACCTAACCACTCTCGTATAAATACCCCTTGGCCTCACACTTCAAAGGGGTTGAAACTTGTGAACTTGAGACCTCTTGAGAGCCCCTTTAATGGCATCTCCACTTTGAGGAAGAAGAAGGGAAAAAGTGTCTTTTCCTAATATATTAAATATATGATAATTATGACATCATATAGCTTAGAGATGAATGTAACGAGATGTCATGAGATGGTCTTGACCTTGTAACTTTGTGTTATCAATAAATATTCCAACAACTCTTCAAAGTGGACGTAGGCCCCTCTCGAGGCCGAACCACTATAAATCTCTCGTGTATTTACCTTTTTCCACTCTTGTCTATACGACCAAATTGATAATTACTAGTAATTGGAATCTTAGGTGTTTACGACATTTTTTGCCGTCAGTAGAATATGTGTAACACCCCACGTCCATTAATGTCACTCACAAAGGGAATGCATTAACTTCTATGGAGCATTTTAAGTGTGTACAGAACAGAAACTTAACAACAAGACAGATATAAATAGTACTTAAAAATTTAAAACTTTATTCACTGAAGCGGTAGACACATAAGTTTGATTACATCATCAAAAACCAGAGTCAAAGTACATAATATCCATCTTTACTAAGTCAAAGTACATGAACTGAAAGACATAACCCTAGTACAAAATAGCCATAAATAAGAGAGGCTGAACTTTACTTCAGCGATCCAAGCAACTTCTAAAAGCAGAGATACAACTATCCAAAATCAAGCTCCACTGGTGCTAGTTCCAACCTGAGCACCTGGGGGGAGGGGGGAAGGAAGAAAAGAGGAGGAAACAAAAGGGGTCAGACATAAAGTCTGACGAGTGCGATAACTTTAACAATATAATTACCAAAATAACTAGGCTAAGGCATAAGTTGGAAAATAAGGAAATGACTGTGAACAATTGAGTAAGATAGAGTAAACAAGGAAATAAGATTGAACAAAGAAAACGTCAAAAGGCGCACCTAAACCACTATAAGATAATTACTATACTGCACCACCACTATACTGTACAAGACTTTAATAATGATAATGGTAGTTTCGTGCACCCCTAGTTGCCTTCAAAGGTGTCTCCTGCCCCTATCTCCACTAGGTGTACCCACTACCCCCATGCGATCGGCTCCCTATCTCGTAGATACCCATGCTGACCCCACAGTGGGGTGTATCACTCCCCAAAGTGGCAACCCGATACCACCAATAATGCACGGCTTATACCTGCACGATGCAACAACGTCTTACCTACCAGCCCGGGTCCACACACGCATATGAACCCGTTGGACTTGCGTTGCCACCGCTAACCCGTTTTGGCCTCTTACAGTCAAGCCCAGTATGCGTGTCCCGTCCTCGACTTGGTTCGAGCCCACAAAGATACGTATGGGTTACTGGTTGAAACGGGCCCCCATTACTTGACACAAGCTATCCACCTAAGCTTGGTCCCCTCTAGTACATCCCACTTAACTCTCTTCTTATTCATGTTCACTTACATGTTTCAATTTTGGTTAAGTGTTTCTAATCGTATTTCAAATGCCACCCAAGGCACCCACTAAATTCCACATGCCACCCAAGGCACCCACTTAACCCCCTCATGTCCCACTACATGTTTATCAGGTTAAGTGTTTCTTAATTCATTAAGACCGTAACCTCATAAAGACCTCCCACATTAGACCGACATTTGTGGCAGCGGGATTTGCCGGGCGGGTCCGGGCAGTCTTACACCACAAAAGAGCCTAACCTCGTGTCTTTACAACTGTTACGCATTTATTTTATGCCTAAGACCTCCCACATTAGACTGGCATTTATGGCAGCTGGATTTGCCGGGTGGGTCCGGGCAGTCTTACAACACAAACGAGCCTAACCTCGTGTCTTAGACGATTAATTTCTCCTAATTAATCATTACTCAATTTGAATTACTTTCCCTATTCAAATTATCAATCAATTACAAAATTTAACTATGGCCATAATTGACTCAATTATATCCATCCATTTATGGTATGTAAAATCATACCAGTTTTCATCAACAGTTAATTTTATGCTATTTAAGGCATTTATGCCAATTCTTAATATTAAATCTTTTAATATTATCCCATTACCCCACGTTGTACGTTCGTTCGTTTAACGTAAAATATACGTTAGACTCGAATAGTCTAACTCATGGAATAAAGAGAAAACATCACAACATACATATAGTAAAAAAAATAGATCTAAACATAAGGGGTGAACTTGCATGTGTGAATGATGTTCTACATCTAAAACTTGCATAGGCCAAAGTTACAACTTGCATAAAACTACATATGTCATAGATCCAAATGTAAAGGTGTAAACTTGTTTAGGTAATAGTCACAAACTTGCATAAATCATGTATGTCATAGATCTACATCTAAAGGTGTAAACTTGCATAGGCAATAACCACAAACTTACATAACATGATTCATACTCCAAACACATATATTTATATAAACTTGCATATGTGATTTATGCAACATAACGATGGTGTAAACTTACATCTAACATGTAAACTAACATGTAGAATTTATCATAGAACTCACACATGTCATAGCCTAACTTTAGATCAAATTTTCACATAAACTTAATGTCATGAAACATGTAAGGTTACATATAATTTTCCCCAACTTGCATATGATTCATGTCTAAATCAAAATCTAAACTTGCATATATGATTTATCATATGAATCAACATAACCAAACTAGCATATGAACAACATGATGATTTGATTATACATAAGCCAATCATAGAATTACAACATAGGTGGTAGCATCATAACTTTACAACATAGATGATAACATCACAACATAACATCATAGAATTTACAACATGTATGATAACATCACAATTTTACAACATAATTATAACATGCGGTCAAAAATTCACATCATATCCATATAATCCACATCATAACTTAATCCAATTAAATTGCTAATTATTTTATTAAAGAAATCGAACTCACAACTCAAAGAAGGTCTTGAGTTATGAATTCTGAGTTCTGAAATTGTATTAGCTTTCCTTTGAAGAAGATTCGTTGTTAGAGTTGAATAGAATTGAATTTGATTTGCTTTCTTCCTCTCTAATTGGTGGCGGCTACTCTGAGTTGCTAGGTGACGACATGGAGGCCATGAATCTAATTTTATTTTAATTTTAGGGTTTGAGTCTATAGGTGTTTTTATAGAGTTTAAGATTAGTTTAGGCCATCCGATCAACCCAGAATTAATCCCAGCCAATCAGAGCAGATCAGAAACCCTAATGAGTCAGCACACAGTCACAAATAGGTCATCAATCAAATCTGCCTGGGGGGGGGGAAGGGGGGAGAGGGCAGGTCAACCCTTAGGTCGATCCCCAGGTCGACCCTATGGTCGACCTGGTCAGGGTAGGTCGACCCCCAGGTCGACCTGGCCCTGGCTGGAATTTTCCCGCCTAGCCCATCTGACTCTGAAATTTTGAATTTTGAAATCTGTTTTGAATTTTCTGAAACTTCCGATGGCCATAACTTCTTCATACGAAGTCCAATTCACGCAAACTCGGACTGTATCTCAACCAGAATTCCAAGACGAACACAATGGCGCAACCCGTTTCCCTTAATTCTCACATCTGAGAATAGTTATTCTTTAATTTATGAACTTTAATGTTAACAGAAATACGGGGTGTTACATTCTCCCCTCCTTAAAGGATTTCGCCCCCGAAATCTCCAAGTTATGGAAAATGCATATCCTAACATCCAAACAACCATCTACCCAACCATCAAACACAGGCATCTATTGTCCTTATAAAATTCCTAATGCTGTATGAACAAATGCAAGAAGTGTGTGTATATGTTCTTTATCTAATGCAAAATCGGGAGGTCTACTGATTCAGTTGACCTCCTTAATGCAAACCATGATAGTGCCATGCGTCCATTATGCATGCGAAAGAATCCTATCGATACATATTATTTCTACATGTGTGCACAACCATTTACCAAAATGCAACATCCATATGACAGCACAACCATTATACATCCATTAACTTAAATATGTACACACATTTATATGCAACATGCAATATGAAGTGACTGAGCCGATCTAGTGCCTAAAGTGTGTGTATATGTATCCACGAGCAACCACTAGCAAACACTTGCATCTACATGCATCCATCGTACATAACATGTCTCAAACACATATTTCAACCATAGGACTACCCTATCTAAAGGTCAAAGATACTAGTGAGAGGACATACTAAAGATAAAATAAGTACAAGCTAATCGATAAAGGAGAAATTAAAAGACATACCCTCGAAAAGAAAAGGGTATAGTGAACGCATCTTCTCTTCCGTCTCCCAAGTAGCATTGCTCTCATCATCTCCCCATTGCACTTTGACTAGCTTGACCTCTCGATTCCTCAACTTCTTAATCTCCGACCCAAGAATGCACGTAGGATCTCGTCGAATCGTCGCATCACACTCGATCTCCACCTCTCTAAGCAAGCTCGGCTCTACGACTTCCGCGGTCTCATGCAAGCACTTCCTCAAATGTGAAACATGGAACACATCGTGTACACCACTAAGTCTCTCGGGCAACTCCACTCTATACGCCATCTGTCCAATCCTCTCCTTAATAGGAAACGGCCATACGAACCTTGGTGCTAACTTCCCAACGGTCCCAAAGCGAACAACGTCCCGTAATGGAGACACCTTGACAAAGACCATGTCCCCAATATCAAACTCAAGATCTATCCTTCTCTTGTCTGCATAAGATTTCTGCCTATCTTGCGTCGTCTTCATCCTCCTTCGAATCAAATCAATCTTTTCCGAAGTCTCTCTAATCATATCGGGCCCCAGCAAGATCTTATCTGTAGATTCCCACCAACATGTAGGCGAGCGACACGACCGCTCATAAAGAGCCTCGAACGGTGCCATGCCAATGCTAGACTAAAAGCTATTATTATATGCAAACTCCACCAACGGAAGATGTTCCTCCCATGTACCTCCGAAGTCTAACACACATAGCCTCAAAAGGTCCCCTAGAATACGATTCACCCTCTCAGTCTGGCCGTTCGTCTGAGGATGATATGCGGTGCTCAACTGAGTCCCTAATGCCTCTTGCAAGCTCTTCCAAAACTCGCTAGTGAAGATAGGATCGCGGTCGCTCACTATGATAGAAGGAACACCGTGCAAACGAACTATCTCTCGAGTGTATACGGAGGCTAACCATGGAGCAGTCCTTTTACTCTTCATGGGAATGAAATGGGCGCTCTTAGTAAGTCTGTCTACCACGACATAAATGCCCGTATTACCCTTCCTCGATCTTGGTAACCTATCAATAAAGTCCATCGAGACACTTTCCCACTTCAATTGTGGAACCATCAATGGGTGAAGCAACCCGCCAGGCTTCTTTTGCTCTGCTTTTACTTGTTGGCATACCAAGCATCTAGCGACAAACTCGGCCACATCCCTCTTCATGCCGGCCCAAAAGTAAACTCGTCTCATGTCCATGTACATCTTGTCCCCGCCGGGATGGATGGTCATCTTCGAACGATGTGCATCATCAAGAATGGTCTTCCTCAAATTCTCGTCCCGTGGTACACAAAGTCTACCGTCCCTACGTAACCAACCATTATCATCTAGGGTATACCTACTGAGATGGCTCGATGACTCCCCCCTTTTGAGCTTCTCTACTAGCTCAACCAACTGTGGGTCATCTCACTGTGCCTCACCAATCCGCCCCAAAAGCGTAGGTCTGAACTCTAAGGATGCTAGCAAACCGGGTACAAAGTCAATGGAAGGTCTAAAGTCAAACGTAGAGATGAACTCTAAGCTTCGCCGCTCAACAAACAACGCACTCAAGGACAACCTTTTCCTACTTAAGGCGTCTGCTACCACGTTACCCTTGCCAGGGGTATATGCTATCTCGAAATCGTAGGATGCTAAGAATTCCATCCACCTTTGCTGCCTCAAGTTCAAGTCCTTCTGAGAGAACAAGTATTTTAGCGATTTGTGGTCAGTGAACAATTCAAATTTTTTGCCAAGAAGATAATGGCGCCAAGACTTAAGCGCAAAAACAATAGCGGCCAACTCTAGGTCATGTGTAGGGTAATTTCTCTCATGCACTCCCAACTGCCTTCCACCATAGGCTATTACCCTTCCCTCTTGCATTAAGACTGCGCCTAGTCCTATCCCACAAGCATCGGTATAAACGGTAAATGGCTTACTCCTATCTGGCAACACTAAGACTGAGGCTGTGGTCAAAGCTCTCTTTAAACGTTGGAACGCATCATCATAATCTACGTCCCACGTGAAGACTAAGTTCTTCTTCGTCAAGCGTGTTAATGGGGCTGATATTTTTGCGAAGTCTTTGATAAACTTCCTATAGTAGCAAGCCAACCCTAAGAAACTCCTCACCTCGGTAGCATTTTTAGGGACCTTACAATCTTGGATGGCCACTACCTTCGCGGGATCCACAGCTATCCCTTATCTGGAAACCACGAGCCCTAAGAATCACACTTCCTTCCTCCAAAAGTGACATTTAGAAAATTTAGCTTTAAGGCTATGCGCTCGAAGAGTCTCCAACACTTCCCTAAGATGTAGGGCATGCTCTTCCTCGCTTTTAGAAAAGATCAAGATGTCGTCCACAAAGACTACCACGAATTTATTAAGGTACTCCCTAAACACCCTACTCATCAAGTCAACAAAGCATGCGGGGGCGTTTGTCAAACCGAAGGGTATCACAAGCCACTCGAAGAAACCGTCTGCTAAAGGCAGTCTTGTCTATGCTATCCTCAGCCACTCTCAACTGATGGAAACCCGTGCCTAAGTCCAACTGCGAAAATGCTGAGGCGCCAACTAACTGATCGAAGAGATCGTCGATCCTCGGTAGTGGGTGCCTATTCTTCTTAGTAAGTTTATTAAGTTCTCTATAGTCCACACAAAGTCTAAGGGACCCATCCACCTTCGTGGCAAATACTACTGGAGCACCCCACTCCGATATACTATGTCTGATGAACCCCTTCTCAAGCAACTCCTTCACTTGCTTACTGAGTTCTCTTCTCTCTCTTGGAGCCATGTGGCGCACTAGCAATGCAACTGGCTTTGCATTATCTACTAGATATATTCGAAAGTATATCTCACGTTTTGGGGGTAAACCCCTCACCTCATCAAAGACATCAACATATTCACGGACTATACGAACAGAATGTAAATCATCATCGGATGCATCAAGGGATTCTAGGTAGCTAAGCATTACTGGACCTCTAGGGTCACAAGAAATATCAAGGGTCTTTCCACAACGAGTCAACAATCTAACTACCCTTCTTTCACAATCTAGGATGGCCCTATGTCTAGTTAGCCAATCCATACCTAGAATCAAGCCGTAGCCCATGAAGCCAAGAACAAAGGCGTTGCATTCAAACCCCTTGCCCAAGATAAACACTCTCAAATCCCAACAAATCATAAAAGGATGAGCCGAACCACCAATAGGATTTGAGATTACTAAGGGATCTGTAACTAAACTAGTATCTAGGTGCAGTGTTTCAACTAATAATGTAGAGTTAAACGAATGTGATGCGCCAGAATCGAATAAAGTACGGACATGATGATCAAATAGAAAAACTAAACTTTCAACTGAAATTGCTCTACCTCGTTCTTGTAGCGGTGGGACCACGAGAGCCTGAACTTGCCCCCTTGCCTGCCCTGGTGCCATTAGAGCCTGCACCTGTCCTCCCGAGGTAGACCCTGCCCTCTGCCCTTTCCTTGGGCAGTCCTTAATCAGATGTCCCGCTTCGCCACAGTGGAAACAACCAGTCTTCTTTTTCTTCCTACAATCTTTGCTTAGATGGCCTGGTGTCCCACAGTTAAAGCATTTTTTCTTTCCCTTACCATTGTTGTCGTTACCACCTTTCTTGTTCTATTGTTTCTGTTGCGGTTTCTTTTGATCCCCTTTCTTCTCGGGTGCCTTATTATCATTGGCGCCCTTCTCCTCTTCATGCATAAGCACCATGTCAACTTGTCTCTCAAAAGTAGCCCCCAAAGGGATGTGGGTCATAGCTAACCCATGAAGCGGCTCGTTCAAACCCTTAACAAATCTCAGAGCCTTCTTTTCTGGTGTATTCACCAAGTCGAAGCCAAATCTCGCCAACTGATTGAATTTGTTGACGTATTCCTTCACCGATAGATTCCCCTGCTTCAATGCTAGAAACCTTTCCATGTAGAGATTCTCTTCGGCCCGTGAGAGAAACTTCGCCTCAAACCTCCGCCTAAAATCTGGCCATGTATCGACTGGACGTTCTCCATTAGTGACCTCCCAACAAAACGAGGCCTTATCCTTCATTAGCCAGGCAGCTAACTGGACCTTTCTCCCATCTTCCACCTCAAAGATCCCAAACAATTCTTCCACCTCCTTTAGCCAATTTCGAGCTTCAACAAATGTCTCCGTTCCGTGAAAAGGTTTTCCACCCATTGCCCGAAAGTCCTTACATATCTTCGCAAAAGTATCGACGCGAGGAGGAGGAGGAGGATCATTTGCTGGACCTACGGTGGTGGCCCTAGTCTCTAAATACCTCCTAAACCATCCTGGCATCGGTATCCCCTCGGGTATCTCGGGAATTCCAGACATGCTGAAACGAGAAAGGAAAGATTCAATACAAAAGAACCGAAGGAAAGATATATGGCTCTTGGGGTTATGCTTTCTAAAATAAGCTTTTCTCTTGAAATTACTTTCCTTAAAACATACTTTTGAAGGTACTTCTTCATAAAAGTGTTTTTGAAAAACAGTTTTTCAAAATTCATATCTATTCTGGTAACCTTCAGCTCTGATACCGCGTGTAACACCCCACGTCCATTAATGTCACTCACAAAGGGAATGCACTGACTTCTATGGAGCATTTTAAGTGTGTATAGAACCAAAACTTAACAACAAGACATATATAAATAGTACTTAAAAATTTAGAACTTTATTCATTGCAGCGGTAAAAACATAAGTTTGATTACATCATCAAAAACCAGAGTCAAAGTACATAATATCCATCTTAACTAAGTCAAAGTACAAAAATTGAAATACATAACCCCAGTACAAAATAGCCATAAATAAGAGAGGCTGAACTTTACTTCAGCGATCCAAGCAACTTCTAAAAGCAGAGATACAGCTATCCAAAATCAAGCTCCACTGGTGCTAGTTCCAACTTGAGCACCTTAGGGGGGGGAGAAGGAAGAAAAGAGGAGGAAACGAAGGGGATCAGACATAAAGTCTGGCGAGTACGACAACTTTAACAATATAATTACCAAAATAACTAGGCTAAGGCATAAGTTGGAAAATAAGGAAATGACTGTGAACAATTGAGTAAGACAGAGTAAAGAAGGAAATAAGATTGAACAAAGATAACGTTAAAGGCGCACCTAAGCCACTATAAGATAATTACTATATTGCACCACCACTATACTGTACAAGACTTTAATAATGATAATGGTAGTTTCGTGCACCCCTAGCTGCCTTCATAGGTGCCGCCTGCCCCTATCTTCACTAGGTGTACCCACTACCCCCATGCGATCGGCTCCCTAACTCGTAGATACCCGTGCTGGCCCCACAGTGGGGTGTATCACTCCAAAAAGTGGCAACCCGATATCACCAACAATGCACGGCTTATACCTACACGATGCAACAACGTCTTACCTACCAGCCCGGGTCCACACACGCACATGAACCCGTTGGACTTGCGTTGCCACCGCTAACCCGTTTTGCCCTCTTACAGTCACGCCCAGTATGCGTGTCCCGTCCTCGACTTGGGTCGAGCCCACAAAGATACGTATGGGTTACTGGTTGAAACGGGCACCCATTACTTAACACAAGCTATCCACCTAAGCTTGGTCCCCTCTAGTACATCCCACTTTACCCTCTTCTTATTCATGTTCACTTACATGTTTCAATTTTGGTTAAGTTTTCTGATCGTATTTCAAATGCCACCCAAGGCACCCACTAAATTCCACATGCCACCCAAGGCGCCCACTTAACCCGCTCATGTCCCACCACATGTTTATCTGGTTAAGTGTTTCTTAATTCATTAAGACCGTAATCTCATAAAGACCTTCCACATTAGACTGGCATTTGTGGCAGCTGGATTTGCCGGGTGGCTCCGGGCAGTCTTACACCAAAAAAGAGCCTAACTTCGTGTCTTTACAACTGTTACGCATTTAGTTTATGCCTAAGACCTCCCACATTAGACTAGCATTTGTGGCAGCTGGATTTGCCGGGTGGGTCCGTGCAGTCTTACACCACAAATGAGCCTAACCTCGTATCTTAGACGATTAATTTCTCCTAATTAATCATTCCCCAATTTGAATTACTTTCCCTATTCAAATTATCAATCAATTCCAAATTTAACTATGGCCATAATTGACTCAATTATGTCCATCCATTTATAGTATGTAAAATCATACCAATTTTCATCACAAATTAATTTTATGCCATTTAAGGCATTTATGCCAATTCTTAATATTAAATCTTTTAATATTATCCCATTACCCCACATTGTACGTTCGTTCGTTTAACGTAAAATATACGTTAGACTCGAATAGTCTAACTCATGGAATAAAGAGAAAACATCACAACATACATATAGTAAAAAAAAATAGATCTAAACATAAGGGGTGAACTTGCATGTGTGAATGATGTTCTACATCTAAAACTTGCATAGGCCAAAGTTACAACTTGCATAAAACTACATATGTCATAGATCCAAATCTAAAGGTGTAAACTTGTTTAGGTAATAGTCACAGACTTACATAAATCATGTATGTCATAGATCTACATCTAAAGGTGTAAACTTGCATAGGCAATAACAACAAACTTACATAACATGATTCATACTCCAAACACATATATTTATATAAACTTGCATATGTGATTTATGTAACATAATAATGGTGTAACCTTACATCTAACATGTAGAATTTATCATAGAACTCACACATGTCATAGCCGAACTTTAGATCAAATTTTCACATAAACTAGATGTCATGAAACATTTAAGGTTACATATAATTTTCCACAACTTGCATATGATTCATGTCTAAATCTAAATCTAAACTTGCATATATGATTTATCATATGAATCAACATAACCAAACTAGCATATGAACAACATGATGATTTGATTATACATAAGCCAATCATAGAATTACAACATAGGTTGTAGCATCATAACTTTACAACATAGATGATAACATCACAACATAACATCATAGAATTTACAACATGTATGATAACATCACAATTTTACAACATAATTATAACATGCGGTCAATAATTCACGTCATATCCATATAATCTACATCATTTCCATATAATCCACATCATAACTTAATCCAATTAAATTGCTAATTATTTTATTTAAGAAATCGAACTCACAACTCAAAGAAGGTCTTGAGTTCTGAATTCTGAGTTCTGAAGTTGTATTAGCTTTCCTTTGAAGAAGATTCGTTGTTAGAGTCGAATTGAATTGAATTTGATTTGCTTTCTTCCTCTCTGATTGGTGGCGGCTATTCTGAGTTGCTAGGTGACAACATGGAGGCCACGAATCTAATTTTATTTTGATTTTAGGGTTTGAGTCTATAGGTGTTTTTATAGAGTTTAGGATTAGTTTAGGCCGCCCGATCAACCCAGAGTTAATCCCAGCCAATCAGAGCAGATCAGAAACCCTAATGAGTCAGCACACAGTCACAAATAGGTCATCAATCAAATCTGCCCCGGGGGGGGGGGGGGGGAGGTCGACCCCCAGGTCAACCTGGTCAGGGTAGGTCGACCCTATGGTCGACCTGGTCAGGATAGGTCGACCCCCAGGTCGACCTTATAGTCGACCTGGTCAGGGTAGGTCGACCCCCAGGTCGACCCTATAGTCGACCTGGCCCTGGCGGGAATTTTCCCGCCTAGCCCATCTGACTTTGAAATTTTGAATTTTGAAATTTGTTTTGAATTTTCTGAAACTTTCGATGGCCATAACTTCTTCATACGAAGTCCAATTCACGCAAACTCGGACTCTATCTCAACCAGAATTCCGAGACGAACACAATGGCGTAACCCGTTTCCCTTAATTCTCACATCTGAGATTAGTTATTCTTTAATTTGTGAACTTTAATGTTAACAGAGATACGGGGTGTTACAATATGCCTTTAAGCAAAACTAGATTCCACTCACAAATCAAGTGGAGTTGTGATAGAAGTGTCAAGATCTACGACGGTTCTCAATGTTCAAGCGAGCTCTTATTGATCTCCTATCAATATAAATATAAGAAACATATAATCAGATTTTTTATATATATTATTTGTGCTAAATTTCAATTTCCTAAACATATATAAATTAAAATAGAGAGATATATGAATGTAGGTAGTGAAGTAGAAGAACCTTTACCCTCTTTCTCTTTATTTTTTAATGGAATTCAGTAGCATGGTGGCAGAGGTTTAGAAGATTAGGTTTTCTAGTGTGGAGTTTAAGGGGTTATTTATACTTACTCGTGTGAGCGAGAACCGTCGGATTAATAAGATTAAACCAGGCCTTTAATATAAACACAACCTCTTAGAAAACCCTGGTCACGGTAGGCAGAATTGGGCTTGCCAGCCGACTAGCGGTTGACCCCCCTTAAGGAGGAGCGGTCGACCCCCGCTCGCCTAAAATACCGAATTTTTCTCGATTGATGAGCTGTTTATTTTTATTAATACGGTTCCAATTCTTTTTATGTTATTCCATATTTACAAGATACGTTGTACCCTTGATCTTATCTCAATTTCAAATTTGAATTTTCCTCGTTTTATTCTAAATTATTATTTGGACAACATATATAATATTCTCATAATTATATATATGCATATGTATATATATTGCCTACACTGTTCAAATTCATTTGTTCAATTTTTTTTCATATGTTAACAGTTTTTAGCATATTATATATGAAAACGATCCAGAATTTCACCACGAATCCAAATAAAAGAGTTTCGTAGCCAAATTCCTAAAGCTGCAAAATCTCATTTTCCAACCATATCATTTAACTGCTTATTTTTAATTATTTAATTTATTATTAATACTTATGAATTTTACGGGATGTTACAGGAGTGGCTGGAAGAACTTTTCTGATTGGAGGAATGCGTCTTACCGTCCTTCCAATTTTTCTTTTCGAGTTTATTCTTCCCATTCCCATTCTCATGCATGTAATTTGCATTAGCGACATGGTTGTTTTGCTGCATAATTCTAGCCTCTTTTTGAACCAACTTATTGGTCAATTGATTCACATTCCATGTTTCCGTAATCGTGTTATAATAAATCTAGAAAGGTCCACACCATGGAGGAAAGGAAATGAGAATAAATTGGATTAGGAATGAGTCATCTACTTTCATGCCTAGTTTACTCAACTTTGTAGCCAAGTTAGTCATGTCAAGTACATGTTGCTGCATGGTCTAGTTACCATCATAGCGGGCAGTAGTTAGTTCAGCCATGAGTTTCCTAGGAACAGCTTTGTCGCCAGACTTAAAGCGTTTAGTGATTATCTTTAAGTATTCCTTAGCAGTTAAAGTTTCATTTTCAGGAACGGAAGATTTAATATTGCATGCAGTGTTAGACGTAGGAAATTCAGACATTGTTTATTGGCTTTAGTCCATGCATCGTGGGCAAGTTTCTCATCCTCTATGGACGTTGCCATAAGATCAACGGGTTTATCCATAGTCAAACCCACGTCTATCTCTAGTACACCCAAGTAGGACTCAACATGTTCTTTCCACTCATTATAATTATTTCCATTTAGTTCAGGAACTAAGTTGACAAAGAAATTAAGTTGGGTAGTTTGAGGAACTGCAATATTGGAATGGTCTCACAACAGTTAAATTTTGGGTACATATATAACATTCATGACTAAGATTTAAACATAAATAAGTGACTTATGCCTTATAATTAAACAAGTATGGTATATGTGGATATCTTATACATGCTCAATCACATAACTAAGTCATCTATTTAATGGCTATTTTTACTTATGATGCATAGTCTACCTATGGGTAAAACATTATGCTAAGAATTTAACCAACAATAAGATTACTTAGTCGAACATTCAAGACGTATTTTGAATCTGCTGTGGCAGATTACAAACAATAATATGAATGTCATACAATAATGAAATACAATATACATGTATTGAATTGTTATCACTGTGGTGATAACCAAAACAATATAGTATGAATATTGTGCTGCTGAAAATATTATTTTTGATGAATTATAATATTCATATACTGAATTGTTATCACTGTGGTGATAGTCAAAGCAATATAATATGAATATTGCACTACAAGAAAAACCGAGATTAGCGACAGATTTTTAGCAGCGGAAAATTCCGTTGCTAATTAGCGACGTATTTCTGTGGGCTTTGTAAGAGAAAATATTTTGGATTTTATATGTCATCTTATTATAAATTATTACCATCGAATACTAATTCTGTCGCTAAATCAATGGAAATTGCAGCTCTTTACCATCATATAATATTTGACGCTAAATTCCGTTGCTAATAGAGTCGGATTACCGTCGACATAATTTTGAAGCTATTTTCCTGTAGTTTTCCAAGAGATTTGAAACGAACTTTTTTATTTTTTTATTTATTAAATGTTTTAAATTTGTGTTATTACTTAGTAATTAATCAGTAAATTTAAATTTTAAATAATTAATGTTAATAATACATTAGTAATTAATAATAAATAATAACTATTAGTAGTAAATAAAATTCAATAGTTAATGCTGATTAATTTTTTTTGAAAATTAATGCTGATTAATTATTAATTACTATATAATATAAATAAGAGATAATAGTAATTAATAAAATACATTCTTGTTCGATATTTCTTAAATTTGTCTTGATAATCAATGATTATTTAATAGTTTTTAATACGATTAATTAAATTAATATCAAGAAATTATTAATACATATTTTCTTTTAAGAAATTGATTGGTACGTATTATTTTGATAAATAATTAGTAATTAAGAAAAACAAAATGGTCAAATTAGTAATTAATGTTAATAATACACTTACATGATGTAGTTAAATTTTACATAATTAATGTTAATAATACACTTACATGATGTAGTTAAATTTTAAACCTTGCAAACTTTTTGGTGTTATAAGTTTATTATATTCACATTATTTATGAAACAATAAATAGGTATTTATAGTTTTTATTGTATTAACAAGATTTCTTCTTCTTTTGAAACTACTGCTGCGAAATTATTTACAAATAGTGTAGGTTTGTTCCAGTCAATCACATTTTATTATTTATTTACCTAATACTTTAATATCTTAATGTATTAAAAGGGGTTTAATGCAAAATAACAGCCCAGGTATAAATTACCAATCTGGCAGTCCGCATCTTCAATGCCTCATGTCCTCAACCATTGGATAAGATATTAATCCATCGGTTCGATTTCAACATAGCGTTGTAGGCTTATTGCCATCTCTGGTTCTCATTTCTCCTTACGCTAACGAAAATTCGCTCAAATCTCCTCAACTTCACGCTTCATCGTTCTCTTTATTAGTTCATAAATGAATTAGGATTTTTCCGCTTATCGCCGCCTCCACTCCTCTGCCTCAAATTTGAGCCGCCTTCGTCAACCTCTCCGCTTCTGCCTTAAATTGGAGCCGCCTTCGTCAACCTCTCCGCTTCTGCCTCAAATTGGACCCGCCTACATCCATCTCCCTGCTTCCGCTCCAGACAAAGTATGTTTCATTTTTTTTAATCTTCGATTTAGATTGTAAATTATTATTATTATCGTTCTGTCACCTCTTTCTTGTTTCTTGGATTCAATATTAAATAATTATATGGAAAGATCAGCACCTTCTTATAGTTCTTTTTTTCTAATTCTGTCATTTCAAATTTAGTTTTCTCATAAATTTACATAAAACTAGAAACCAGAAACAAAATAAATATGTTGTAATGTATAAATTTAGTATTACAGAAACAAAATAAGTAAGTTGTAATGTATAACTTTAATATTACAATAATGTCAGTACTTCGATTTGCTTATCTATTTTAGCATGAAAAAGGTAAGCTGTTTCAGAGGCGAGAACCATTCAAATACTGGAGATTATCAGTAGTCGGGTTTCGCTTAGTTCATTTAAATATACATACGTGCTCATCATTGAAGCTTCTAAAATATGTGCATTTTTTTTGAAATACAAGCTTGAAATAGAATACAGTGAAAGAACATGGAAGCACGATCGGAAGGTAAGACTGAAGCATGTTGACACTGGTGGTTATCTCCACAGCCACAATCAGAAATTAGTCGCAATGCTTGCAGACAAGATGAAGTAAATACTAAGAAGTTGCAAATATGCTTAACACCATATTTTTAAAGGATGAACTGTACAAAAATAGTAGGTTGGAAAAACTCAAAAATAAAATTGAGATAATTAGATAAAACATCAAATATGCTCAATTATAGTTTACTATGTCAATGTGAGATCAAACGATGTTCTAACAAAGACCTAATGAATATGAAATAGAAAGGCTAGTGCACTTATAGTTCTATTTAAATTTCATCTTTTTATTTGCCAACGTACAATTTGTGTTTTTGTCTCTTTTTTCGATGAAAAAGTTTGTTAGGTGGATAGATGTAGATTTTAAATTATGGTAACATGTCTTTCAGTTTTATATTTGTATATTTTTGTTGAATGGTTTACGATGTACTATTGCATGTCTTTTAGTTTTGTGGTTGTAATGTGATTTTTGATAGTAGTTTCTAAATGATAACTAGATATTTGCCCAAAGATCAAATAAAGGATTATATTATTGTCTAGAACAATACTGTTACATCTAATAATGCATATATGATTCATCATTAACATTTAAAACATGCAATGTAAACATGTTGGTTCCAAGTTCAGAATTTATATTTGATAACTATCAATCACATTCTATGCTATATAGTGAAATGCTATTTTATGTATTATCATTTGAATGTTGATTGCGATATCTTATTCCTTTAATGTTATACTTTGCTTCTCCTTTCGGTGGAGTATCCTGAGAATATATCTAGCATTTTTTTTCTGCCTGTTGCAGTTACCTAGTTCTGTATTTCAGTTGAGCAATTTTCTTTTTTGCACAGTAAATATTTGCTATATCCCGTAATATATCTAGCATTCTTTTACTTATACTAGGTAGAACAATAAAAATACACAAATATAAGCATGAATTCTACGAATTGGTTCAATTGTAATCATGATTTTGAATATATTCATTTACTGAAGTAAATTTCTAATGATTTAAGGATACTATACACAGCTATATTTTAGAGGAAATGTATACTTATCATCATATTTCAGTTATTTGTTTCATACTATCTTTCTGACTAATAATACAGCTCGACATAACCTATTAGATAATATTTTTCATAGAATTTATTTCCTTTGTTTATTGTGAGCATTAAGCTTTCTATGTCATGTGGATACTATCTAATCGAGTTGCTACATCTTATAAAATTTGTAATACCGTATCTTCATTTTGCAACATATCCACATACCGTGATTTCATACAAGGAACAATAGATATTAATCTATTTGTTCTAGTTTTCATGTCATCATTTGTTATAAATTCCTATTTTATTCAGTAAGGTAGTATGTAATTTTATTTTTCAAGAAAAATTTCTGAATTAGGCTTTGCACAACATCTTCTCTTGCATAAATATTGAAACCAGTATAATATTGAAATTTCATCTGAAGGTTTTTAATCACAAAAGGTCAACGTTTCAGTGATGATTTTCTGACATATTTCAACAAAATCCTATTTTTCATCTATATGATTTTGGTTAAAAATAGGCTATATTCGCAGATTTTGTTTATCTTGAAACATTTGGTAATAATAATGCAAAATAAGTGGGACAATGGATCCCACCTTGCACACATACGTGTATAGTGTAGTTTTCTTTGATTTCTATGAATAGAACCTTTGAACTTTATAATGCGAGATAACAATTATATTCACATTAATTATCTTCTGTTGACAAAAAGATCTAGTTAAATGGTTTCTCTACTTAGTAGCATTGTGTGTATTTTTGTATTCAGCAATGCTATGAGGCCCGGAAAAGAAGATTGGAGAAAGTGCGCCTCTAATCATAACCATGCACGTACATACTGCCCTCGTATTTCACCCTAGGATTGAATTTTGCACAATTTCGTAACCATTTTCTTCGGGCCCGCTAGCAGTATTCTTTTGTGTTAGCCAAAGTTAAGGAGCATTGAATTTTCCAATGTCTTGGTTTGAACTTCCGAAATTTGGATTTTGTATGACATTGTATCTAAAACAACTAACAGTTTAGGTATGATAAAAGGAGCTTATATATAGCTGATATGAATTAGCAGTTGGTACATTATGCTTTCATATTTCGACCATGATATAAATAGGTTGGACTATCAAATGTAATGTGGTGTGTATGTTTCTGCTGTGACTAAGATTTTTTTTTCCAGTGCTGCGACATATAGTCTTGGGACATTATTCGCTGTATCACACATCTGACAGTACCTGATGGGAAAAAATATACAATAATTACTTTTTGGTGGGCCATCTTGAGTATGTAGGTGAACTCAAAGCAATGTTTTGCCTTCTAATATCACCAGATCTCTTCCACATCCTCATCGTAGTCATCTGCAATGCTTTGATCGACTAACAAAGAAGATGAATAAGGAAGAATCTGCAAATTTTGGTATGTTCTAGGCTTTGAACTTTCTTTGAAAGATACTTTAAGATACATTTCTACAAAATAAACATAGTTTTTGCAAGACAATACTTAATAATAATTTGAATTAACCGTTCAAAAAAAAAGTGCAATGATAAGAAGGGATGAAATGGAAGAGGTGATTGCTCTATGCATAGTAATCCAAATTTATGTCCTATGTTGGTTGCAAATTTAATGTGGTTACATGTTTCAGATTTGACGATAATTTTCTTAGTATTACATGGCAACTGCACATGTGTCATGGTCTATGATTTAGCATACATTAATTGCTATATTGGTATGACATCTGTCCATTATAAATGACAAACAAGTAAAAGTCATTTTAAAGTTTTGTCCCAAATGTATTATTCAGCCAAACGCTCACGCTCAGTTTTAAATAAAACATCTAGCTTGAAAACAATATAGTGTTACTTTGGAAATTTAAGGTTAGTGTAGAATTTTAATGATGAATTAGTTAGATTGTTTAATCATAGTTTCTAAAAAAATTATTTTGTGTCTAGAAACAAAAATTTTGGCTAAAAATCCTATTGTGGTTAAATAGCACTTAGTTTTACTCAATCGAAGTGTGATATTTTTGTTACCGTTCTGCATTTACGACACAATGTTTAGTAAATATTAAACACAATGTTGTACTTATCATCCGTTAAACCGAAGAACATCAATGAAAATTACTATTGCTCCAACTGGAAGAGGGTAAAAAGAAGTATTTGGATGAAGTTAAAAAAACGTGCTAAAAGGAATAACTCATTCAGCTTCTGTATTAGGGAATAAAGATTTAGAAGAATTAGCAGTAAAGAACAAATACATGCTTGAGGAAAAAAAATATCCAAGATCCAAATGATGACAACATGCTAACCAAACTACCTTTGGCTAGAAATTTAGAATGAAAAGAGGGCTGTATGAAGCAATTTATGTTATATTTATTTCACAATTTATATTTCTATATTTAACATCCAAAACTTACTCTCCTCAAATTTTGCCCTTTTTGGTTTAACATTTACCGTTTTCTAAGTACTTAATAATATTGCACCTTTAATTAGGCCTTAATTATAATGAGAATGAACCGAATAATTTCCTATACTATATGCATATGATAATTACAAATGTTAATCTTTCCAAATTATTATTCGTAAAGATCAATGAAAGACAGCTTGAATTTAAATTATATTGATGATAACAATATGTTAATCTCTGTTGTTTGCATCAATATGTTGGTCTGACATGTGAGATCTTCTGCAGATGACGTTCCACCCTAAAATACATGGCTGGCCATAATTAATATGTTGGAAATGAAATCATTTTCGATATATATAGATATCTGGAAACTCTAGGAATTTAGAAGGAAGAACAAGTAGAAGCATGGAAACCAAATGTCAAAGTTGTTCATGACAAGGATGGGATCTTCTTTTGTTAACTCTTTCACATTGGAAGAGTTTCAAATCATAGTGTATATGATCCTACTCCTTTTGTCTTCTAAAATGATGTCTAGATTGATGAGAATAATAGCGTTTCATTCTGCTTGTGTTTACAAAAATTGTGCAGTTTATCAACCAAATGGACAAGCGCCAATTTCTAGCATGGACAATGGAATTCCTTCACAAGCACAATACAATGACTGCGTCGATAAATGCTCACCTGAGATTAACAGCCGATAAGATTCCCCAAATTGTCAACGACTTCGGGTTTGCTACAATTAAAGCTGGTACTTAATGTTACTTCGTTTCCCTTCCTTTTTTGTTTTGTTTTCGCTGTCCATATTCATCCAATTGCAGTGTACACATGCCACCTGATTATACCAGCCCATCTTGGTGCAAATCAATTCATGTCAACATATTTTTCTTTTCAGTTGATTTATAAAAGCATATCTCAAAACAATTTTCTTGATCATATGACTTAAAACAAAAAATGATTCAAACAGATTTTGATGGAGTGGAAATCCATGGAGCAAACAGGTATGTGACGGCCGGGAATTTCGCTCGATCCGAATCAGTCGTTAAACCGATCTAGACCGTTCGAAACCCCTGATCGTTGAGAATAGGACAAAATAGAACGCAGACGGAAGAACATTTCATTGCTATTACAACAATTCCATCAGATACAAGAATATACAGAGTATAAATGAATAAATTACATTCGATAAATATCAGAGATTACAATAAATTACATAGCAGCGGAAAAACAATATAAAACACAACTGAAAGTAATGCACGGATACAGAGCTTTCCGAGCATCGTTCCAACTGTAAATCAGGATCCTGTGAATATAAATCTGCAAAACCAAAACTACTAGCTGCCCGTGCGGTAGGGGCACCCAGAGTTTAGGTTAAAACAATAAACTCCAGGTCAGTCATGTGACTGGTGTGAGAACTAAAACAGTTATTAAAACTTTATTTTAAAAGAGAGTAATTCAAGGGACCACGCCGTATAACACGGAACGGGTTTCCTCCCAAGAATACCAGTGCATAGAATAAACAACGCAATGCTTTTTCGAAAAATGAAGATGTTATAAGACCCAGGTCCCATCACACAATGCAACGCAAGCCGGAGGATAGGGTTTTACCTTATAACAGCCAAACATGTTTGGTACGTTTAAAACAAATCATTTGATACTATAATAAGTGTATAGTGTCAAAACAATTTCAATCATAAATATAAATCATAGACGGCATGAGTGCCCCATCCCACTATGTCGCCATACTAGGCTCTACAAATAAAGCCGAAATACACGTATTGGAATTTGGATTTCCGTCATGAGTCGAGGCAAGGGGCAAGCTCCTCTCCGCGTTCGAGACACTCTAGCAAATGCCTCAGGGTTACGCACTCTGGGCAACCCTGGAATCGGCTGGGCCGGTCCTCACTTACGTTAGAGGATTGGCAATTCCTGAACACACGTTTCCCGGTCCTTACAGACCTATAATCGAGGCGCCTCATTCCAACAACCACAAAGGTGAAAAGTATATAAATGTCCGGGCTGGTAAGTCACTGACACCACCATAGCTAGAAAGAAACGTCGTGCTCTCCCAGCGGTCCGTATCCCGTTTTTAACTCATACCGAGGTGTGAGGCTTGCGAATTCACGTTATACACAAAGCTGCCACGTAGGCGTGCTTTGATCATCAACC
The DNA here is from genome assembly GCA_030737875.1 of Allium sativum. Lineage (NCBI taxonomy): Eukaryota > Viridiplantae > Streptophyta > Magnoliopsida > Asparagales > Amaryllidaceae > Allium > Allium sativum. Next base: position 549,796,536 of record CM060915.1, on the reverse strand, counting down.
ACAAGACTTTGCTTTTCAACAGAAGCCTTGATCATTGCATCTTAGCATGCCACACAGACAATTCATGCCATGCGACTGATGTCCATCGATATACAACCTCTGAGCTCGTACGTCTCAGAGAAGGGCGTTAAGCAAAAGAATAAATTCTCCGCCGCCAAACAGATGTATATTTAATAGAAATCAATCAACACAGAATAAAATCCAATGTCAGACACACAATCCATTTACAAGTCCGTTCTGGGTCTGAACGAAACCGGAGGCACTTTCCTCGCATATCCATCCATCTCCAAGTACGTCTGGACGACCACTAACTATTTCCATCCTCTTGGGTGTACAGCCCAATCAGGATCGTCAGTAATTACCCAAACGATGTGAAGACTTCCGGTCTTCGACCACCGTCTTCATCTTCGACATATCGTCGAATCGGTTATTCAGAATGGGTATAAACCCGGCCTTTCCGAACAACCCGCGTATATTAAAAACAAATGTTACACAAACTCAACATACGCCTCATTCCAATTCTGGATATTCTGTTATTTAAATATCCACATCTTTTGGGAAAAAGTTCCCATTAATTTTATCCAAGATAAATTCTTTGAAATTTATCCTTTAATCTTCCTTTGGATGTCGTTCAAACCAAATTATGGTTTTCTAAACTAGTCGAGATTAGCGAACCGTAACGAAGTAATTATTTATTTTATTTCCCAATCCCAACCTATTCATCCCATGAAGCAAAACTAGTAATACTCCATATCTAACACCACAGTGTTATCGGAAAAATTAATTACCATCTCACGTTCAAATCTAATTAAAGATTTAACTATCGCTTTGGAGCAAAACTGGTGATACTCCATCCTCGCTTATTTGTCAAATTTGATAATTTATATTATCAATTCGAATTTCAATCTAATTGCAGATTCATTAACACTCCTTTTTCTGGGTTAAAGAACTAGGTGTTATTTAAAACACAGTTCACGACAAACCCAAATCACATTCTATTTGTTATCGGATTAAAGAACTAGTGTTATTTAAAACACCGTTCACGATAAACCCACAAATCAATTCTAGTTCAATTCAAATCAAATATATTAGGAATTCCGATTATTTAAAACCCCTTTTTAAATCTAATTTATTTATTTAAAAATAAAAACCCGGGTTTTAAATTGAGTTCAAACTAGTTCATTTCGATAAAAATTTATTTTTATCTTTTCAAATATGGAGTTTTTCACCCCAATTTTTCCCAAATCATTTCTTATGATTTTACACAAATTATTACTATTTTTAATAATTTTATCAAGGCCCGTACAGTCGATTTCCAACAACGGCCATCGAATTGCACTTACAGCGACCTTTTCCAATTTTTGATTTGGACGTATCTCCAAATCCAACCGTTAGATTTTGAATTTCTAATATTCATTAGAAAGCTCTTTTCGATACGAACCCAGCGGTTCCGGTTTTAGGAGAATCCGACGGTCGGATCTCCCGTAATGTCCGTTTGAAATAAATGGTCGAAATTCACGAACTGCCGCGGCGCGGCGCATTCTATTCAGGCCATTATATTATATATATAATATATATATTTCGTCGATTACTATTTAAAACGAATTATATAAATAGTTTTGAATTCGTTTCAAAAATATTTTCAACTTCCATTTCAATTCAAAGCAAAATTGAATTCTTCTTTATAGATTCGTTTTAAAATTCATGTTTATTCAATTCAAATTTCAATTCAATTTGAATTCATTTCAATTCGTTTTCAATTCAATTCGAATTCGTTTTCAATTCAATTCGAATTCGTTTTCAATTCGATTCAAATCAAATTGGTTATATATTCGATTTAACTCATTTTCTATTCGATTCAATTCAAATTGGTTTTCTATTCGAATCAAATTCATTATATATTCAATTCATTTCGAAGTCGTTTTATATTCAATTCATTTCGAAATCGTTTTATATTCAATTCATTTCGGTTTTAGATTCAAAAACGAATATAATCGATATAAATATCGTTCGCGTCAAAATGGCGCATCACTAATCAACACGGCTTTATATGTTTCAATAAATTCGTTATTCTATTCAACAAATGAATATTTATTCTACTCAATATGTGAATCTATATTTTTGTCAACACACGACTAATCTCAACGAATGAGTACTGTCCACATGTGACCATTTTTGTTATTTACTATATTTTATGGAAATTAAGGTATCTATCGTTTGATATTAAATCAGACTCCGACTTTTCATTAGTAAGAGAACGATTCCCTGAATATTAACCCCGAAGGCCGAAACCAACATCAGATCAATATTCAGGAGACCACTCATCTCATCTACTTTCCAGTTAGTTTCAAAATTCATATAAGATAAAGATGTAAATTTTATTGTTAAAATATTTCGTTCAACACATGACTAATCTCAACGGATGAGTACAGTCAACACATGAACCTTTACTTTAGTGATAAAGATATAAATTTTATTGTTAAAATATTTCGTTCAACACATGACTAATCTCAACGGATGAGTACAGTCAACACATGAACCTTTACTTTATAATATTCTTTATCTTCTAAATTGGAATGAGGCCCAATCAATCACCATATAAAATTAATTATATGGATTTTCATACATCACACATATATAATAGCATTGAAAAATAATCAACCATCAACCAAAGTGCACTACACTGTATAAGCATCAAATATAGATATCTAACGCTTATAACAGCCTGTCAATCAATCGATCGACATATTTAATCAATCAGGATGAGTGAACTTCAAATTTCATCCCAACACCCGTGTGGGGTTTCAAACAATCAAACACAGATTTTATTTGTGCAGTTGGGCGATGTGTAAAATTTATCGTCCCAATCAATGTCAGTCAAATCAGTGTACATAAACAAACCGTCCGGTTTGTAAATGAATATTTATTTATTCACATTCACTATATTCATATTCACGTTAAAAATTATATTTTTAATGATAAAACATTTTATTTTAACATATGAATTTCTATTCAGTTCGTTTACACAATAAAAATGATATTTTTATTTTTCTAACATATTTTAGAAAATTTCGGCGGCATAACGGCACGATACTAGAAACGGGACAAGGCCTAGCCTTATCCCCGGTCTAGTGAAGGCCCACGCCATTCCCACATCAATCAAATTCACCAAACAACCAAATTTCAATCAAATAATCTAACCAATTTTTGCAATCAAACAAACAAGTCCATGGTCTGTGGACGATTGTGTCGGGTGCTACTAAACACCGTCTGCATCCTAGTATATATATATATATATACAACTAGAAAAAGAAATTGAAGAGTGAGAAGTTCTCACCAATAGCTATCCTAACTCCATGGCTCTTCTTTTGCAGAAACCTTCGTCGTTCTCGCCTTTTCGTCATCTTCGCTGCCCGTATTCTCTACATATGTAAAAATCAAATTTTTTACTTCGCTATTCAATATATAAAATCAAATTTTTACTTCGATGTTCCATATATAAAAATCACATTTTTACTTCGATGTTTAATATATAAAAATCACATTTTTACTTCGATGTTCCATATATAAAAATCCTCGCCCTTTTTCAATTTAAAAATCTCCTCTTTTTCAATTTAAAAATCTATCTTTTCTATCCTATAAAGATTACATTTTTATAGTTTCTACTATGTAAAAATCATAGAAAAATCTAATTTTTACTTTGCTATTCAATATATAAAAATCTAATTTTTACTTTGTATAAAAATCTAATCTTTATATTTCTAAAAGTCGAATCTTTATATTTCTAAAAGTCGAATCTTTATCATATCATGTTCGTATCATTATATATATAAACAATGGTATGTAAAAATTAATTTCTGCCTAATTTGTGAATTAATTAACTAATTTACATTAAATAAGATAAATAAAAACTCACTGCCGTTCCTTCCTTCTCCTATTACTCGCGAAAACCCATCGAAGAAGAGGTGCTCGCGGATTTAAGCAGAAGGGCGGAGGACTGGTTGGTGCAGGCTACCGATGATGGGTTCGCGAGGAGGAGGATCAGTCGACTGACGCAGGTGGGCCTCGAGGGAAGGCAGAGCTGGGACTCGCGGGTTGCAATCTCCGGGTGGTCTCGAGGTGGCTTCAGGCTCGCGCGATCCTTGAACGACGATGGAGCTGCCAGCGACTTCGACGAGGAGGAGAATACAAGGAGGAGGCGGAGCTACGACCGACCACGGTGGTTGGAGAATCGGAGGAGCTGAGCGTCGATTTCAGAAAAGGGAGGCGTGATTTTATTTGGGTGTTGACCACGGGGTATTTTGACCTAGTTTGACCGGTTGGAGGTATTTATACCCTTATTTGTTTTATTTTTATTTAATTCTCAAAAATCGTTGTTTATTAATCCCATCTCCAAATCAAACCCAACGACTATCAGCCCAAGCTAATTACCCCCATTCCGAACACAATGGGATATGCCATGTAGGCCAATTCGATCGTTTCGATCAGTTTCCGTTGAATTTACATTTAAATCATTATGTTGAATTTTAAACGTACATTTCAAATTACCGGGGTCACATACGAACTCTATAAATCCCATAAAAATATTTTCTAGCTTCGTATTGACGATACGGTCCTAACAAAACTAGTTTCGTCGAATTCTGAGACCGTTGGAAAAATGGCCATTTTCCAGTCGATTAAAATCAACTAAAACTGGTCAAACGCGTTTTCCTATGCCACGCTCACATATTGAATCGAAAAATTATGAAATTTGGAATCTAGCAATAACTTGACACTGCGGATCCAATAAAAGTGGTTTCGTCAAAATCCGAGGTCGTTTGCAAAATTTCCATTTTTAAGGGCCTGAATTCCATAGCGACTATTCAGAATTTTCAACTGGACATATCTTTTGATTCCCGCTATGAAATTTTGATTTTTTTGATTCGTTGGAAAGATATCACCAATTAGATCCTATTGTTTTTGGTTTTACTAAAATCCGGATTGTTTTGCACCCGGTACATTCAATTGAAGTTTGAAATCGAATTATCGAACTGCCGCGCCATTTTCAATTCTATTTATAATTATATATAAATATTTATATTCTAACGACGACGTATATAATATATACGTTCTAATTATATTCAAAATAAATTTCTCGTCGATATTATTTAAAATAATCTATTTTAAATATGCAAAATTCGCCAAAATTGCCAAAATAAAAATTTTAAACTGGCCCAGATTTTCCGGGTTATTACAATCTCCCCCACTTAAAACTTTTCGTCCCCGAAAAGGAACAAAGTCGAAAGTGGTTTGATTATTCAACTCTGCGTTCGATCTGGCTTCCATTCTCCAACTTTTCAGTTTCTGAGAATTTTCAAAATTTCAAAAATTTGGCTAACACCCTAAATTTTCGAAAAATTTCGCCATAACCTCCCCTGCACCGGGAGCCACGGGAAAATCCCGAAATTGCCATATAGGCCTTCTGATCCCAAAAAGAAAAAGAAAAAGCCAAGCAGCTAGCCGATACGGCTCATAAAATCATCATCACCCAAGAAATATGTAAACATGTACCTATTTGTCGGGCAAACAAATTTTATTCTCTGCTCTAGCCTCCTTGCTATGACATGTTCAATGAAAGCACATATATATGCAAGCAAATGCGACCAATTTTCAATATAATTCAATATGTGATTCAATTAGGCTAATTGGTTAAAAATTAGCAAACAAATAAACAAACAACACAAACATCAATCAATTAGTGAATTAGAGTTTCAAATTCATAATTTTGATACATATACAAAAATCATGTTTTTGATGCCAAATCACAACAATAGGCCCTATCTAATTTTGGTTCTCACACCAGTCAATAGGAAATATATAGAAATCTCACTTTCGTCACTCGAATATAAACACTGATGATGAGGCCTCACCACCAGAATCATCTCCGGGCGACTAGAGTGTGATTCTATATCTATCCAATATATTAAAATTTCGAACACACGTTTGCAAGACGTATATGCGAAATCTCTATATACTGGACTGTCCTAATCAATACAAATAAATAATCAAATACGAATAATTGATTTAAATTTTCAAAACAATTGTTTTCATTTGAAAAATATACTCTTCACACTCGTTCTAGGATACTACTGATCCCATCTCTAACGAGTCATTCCCGTTGGATATTACTAATCCAATATCTGATGAATTCTTTCGTATGGTTCTAATGTGCCTTGTTCTCTGAGCTTTGTAAACCAAAGCTCTGATACCAAATGTGACGGCCGGGAATTTCGCTCGATCCGAATCAGTCGTTAAACCGATCTAGACCGTTCGAAACCCCTGATCGTTGAGAACAGGACAAAATAGAACGCAGACGGAAGAACATTTCATTTCTATTACAACAATTCCATCAGATACAAGAATATACAGAGTATAAATGAATAAATCACATTCGATAAATATCAGAGATTACAATAAATTACATAGCAGCGGAAAAACAATATAAAACACAACTGAAAGTAATGCACGGATACAGAGCTTTCCGAGCATCGTTCCAGCTGTAAATCAGGATCCTGTGAATATAAATCTGCAAAACCAAAACTACTAGCTGCCCGTGCGGTAGGGGCACCCAGAGTTTAGGTTAAAACAATAAACTCCAGGTCAGTCATGTGACTGGTGTGAGAACTAAAACAGTTATTAAAACTTTATTTTAAAAGAGAGTAATTCAAGGGACCACGCCGTATAACACGGAACGAGTTTCCTCCCAAGAATACCAGTGCATAGAATAAACAACGCAATGCTTTTTCGAAAAATGAAGCTGTTATAAGACCCAGGTCCCATCACATAATGCAACGCAAGCCGGAGGATAGGGTTTTACCTTATAACAGCCAAACATGCTTGGTACGTTTAAAACAAATCATTTGATACTATAATAAGTGTATAGTGTCAAAACAATTTCAATCATAAATATAAATCATAGACGGCATGAGTGCCCCATCCCACTATTTCGCCATACTAGGCTCTACAAATAAAGCCGAAATACACGTATTGGAATTTGGATTTCCGTCATGAGTCGAGGCAAGGGGAAAGCTCCTCTCCGCGTTCGAGACACTCTAGCAAATGCCTCAGGGTTACGCACTCTGGGCAACCCTGGAATCGGCTGGGCCGGTCCTCACTTACGTTAGAGGATTGGAAATTCCTGAACACACGTTTCCCAGTCCTTACAGACCTATAATCGAGGCGCCTCATTCCAACAACCACAAAGGTGAGAAGTATATAAATGTCAGGGCTGGTAAGTCACTGACACCACCATAGCTAGAAAGAAACGTCGTGCTCTCCCAGCGGTCCGTATCCCGTTTTTAACTCATACCGAGGTGTGAGGCTCGCGAATTCACGTTATACACAAAGCTGCCACGTAGGCGTGCTTTGATCATCAACCACAAGACTTTGCTTTTCAACAGAAGCCTTGATCATTGCATCTTAGCATGCCACATAGACAATTCATGCCATGCGACTGATGTCCATCGATATACAACCTCTGAGCTCGTACGTCTCAGAGAAGGGCGTTAAGCAAAAGAATAAATTCTCCGCCGCCAAACAGATGTATATTTAATAGAAATCAATCAACACAGAATAAAATCCAATGTCAGACACACAATCCATTTACAAGTCCGTTCTGGGTCTGAACGAAACCGGAGGCACTTTCCTCGCATATCCATCCATCTCCAAGTACGTCTGGACGACCACTAACTATTTCCATCCTCTTGGGTGTACAGCCCAATCAGGATCGTCAGTAATTACCCAAACGATGTGAAGACTTCCGGTCTTCGACCACCGTCTTCATCTTCGACATATCGTCGAATCGGTTATTCAGAATGGGTATAAACCCGGCCTTTCCGAACAACCCGCGTATATTAAAAACAAATGTTACACAAACTCAACATACGCCTCATTCCAATTCTGGATATTCTATTATTTAAATATCCACATCTTTTGGGAAAATGTTCCCATTAATTTTATCCAAGATAAATTCTTTGAAATTTATCCTTTAATCTTCCTTTGGATGTCGTTCAAACCAAATTATGGTTTTCTAAACTAGTCGAGATTAGCGAACCGTAACGAAGTAATTATTTATTTTATTTCCCAATCCCAACCTATTCATCCCATGAAGCAAAACTGGTAATACTCCATATCTAACACCACAGTGTTATCGGTAAAATTAATTACCATCTCACGTTCAAATCTAATTAAAGATTTAACTATCGCTTTGGAGCAAAACTGGTGATACTCCATCCTCGCTTATTTGTCAAATTTGATAATTTAGATTATCAATTCGAATTTCAATCTAATTGCAGATTCATTAACACTCCTTTTTCTGGGTTAAAGAACTAGGTGTTATTTAAAACACAGTTCACGACAAACCCAAATCACATTCTATTTGTTATCGGGTTAAAGAACTAGTGTTATTTAAAACACCGTTCACGATAAACCCACAAATCAATTCTAGTTCAATTCAAATCAAATATTTTAGGAATTCCGATTATTTAAAACCCCTTTTTAAATCTAATTTATTTATTTAAAAATAAAAACCCGGGTTTTAAATTGAGTTCAAACTAGTTCATTTCGATAAAAATTTATTTTTATCTTTTCAAATATGGAGTTTTTCACCCCAATTTTTCCCAAATCATTTCTTATGATTTTACACAAATTATTACTATTTTTAATAATTTTATCAAGGCCCGTACAGTCGATTTCCAACAACGACCATCGAATTGCACTTACAGCGACCTTTTCCAATTTTTGATTTGGACGTATCTCCAAATCCAACCGTTAGATTTTGAATTTCTAATATTCATTAGAAAGCTCTTTTCGATACGAACCCAGCGGTTCCGGTTTTAGGAGAATCCGACGGTCGGATCTCCCGTAATGTCCGTTTCAAATAAATGGTCGATATTCACGAACTGCCGCGGCGCGGCGCGTTCTATTCAGGCCATTATATTATATATATAATATATATAATATATATATTTCGTCGATTACTATTTAAAACGAATTATATAAATAGTTTTGAATTCGTTTCAAAAATATTTTCAACTTCCATTTCAATTCAAAGCAAAATTGAATTCTTCTTTATAGATTCGTTTTAAAATTCATGTTTATTCAATTCAAATTTCAATTCAATTTGAATTCATTTCAATTCATTTTCATTTCAATTCGAATTCATTTTCAATTCAATTCGAATTCGTTTTCAATTCGATTCAAATCAAATTGGTTATATATTCGATTTAACTCATTTTCTATTCGATTCAATTCAAATTGGTTTTCTATTCGAATCAAATTCATTATATATTCAATTCATTTCGAAGTCGTTTTATATTCAATTCATTTCGAAATCGTTTTATATTCAATTCATTTCGGTTTTAAATTCAAAAACGAATATAATCGATATAAATATCGTTCGCGTCAAAATGGCGCATCACTAATCAACACGGCTTTATATGTTTCAATAAATTCGTTATTCTATTCAACAAATGAATATTTATTCTACTCAATATGTGAATCTATATTTTTGTCAACACACGACTAATCTCAACGAATGAGTACTGTCCACGTGTGACCATTTTTGTTATTTACTATATTTTATGGAAATTAAGGTATCTATCGTTTGATATTAAATCAGACTCCAACTTTTCATTAGTAAGAGAACGATTCCCTGAATATTAACCCCGAAGGCCGAAACCAACATCAGATCAATATTCAGGAGACCATTCATCTCATCTACTTTCCAGTTAGTTTCTAATTTCATATAAGATAAAGATGTAAATTTTATTGTTAAAATATTTCGTTCAACACATGACTAATCTCAACGGATGAGTACAGTCAACACATGAACCTTTACTTTATAGTGATAAAGATATAAATTTTACTGTTAAAATATTTCGTTCAGCACATGACTAATCTCAACGGATGAGTACAGTCAATACATGAACCTTTACTTTATAATATTCTTTATCTTCTAAATTGGAATGAGGCCCAATCAATCACCATATAAAATTAATTATATGTATTTTCATACATCACACATATATAATAGCATTGAAAAATAATCAACCATCAACCAAAGTGCACTACACTGTATAAGCATCAAATATAGATATCTAACGCTTATAACAGCCTGTCAATCAATCGATCGACATATTTAATCAATCAGGATGAGTGAACTTCAAATTTCATCCCAACACCCGTGTGGGGTTTCAAACAATCAAACACAGATTTTATTTGTGCAGTTGGGCGATGTGTAAAATTTATCGTCCCAATCAATGTCAGTCAAATCAATGTACATAAACAAACCGTCCAGTTTGTAAATGAATATTTATTTATTCACATTCACTATATTCATATTCACGTTTGAAATTATATTTTTAACGATAAAACATTTTATTTTAACATATGAATTTCTATTCAGTTCGTTTACACAATAAAAATGATATTTTTATTTTTCTAACATATTTTAGAAAATTTCGGCGGCATAACGGCACGATACTAGAAACGGGACAAGGCCTAGCCTTATCCCCGGTCTAGTGAAGGCCCACGCCATTCCCACATCAATCAAATTCACCAAACAACCAAATTTCAATCAAATAATCTAACCAATTTTTGCAATCAAACAAACAAGTCCATGGTCTGTGGACGATTGTGTCGGGTGCTACTAAACACCGTCTGCATCCTAGTATATATATATAACTAGAAAAAGAAATTGAAGAGTGAGAAGTTCTCACCAATAGCTATCCTAACTCCACGGCTCTTCTTTTGCAGAAACCTTCGTCGTTCTCGCCTTTTCGTCATCTTCGTTGCCCGTATTCTCTAATATGTAAAAATCAAATTTTTACTTCGCTATTCAATATATAAAAATCTAATTTTTACTTCGATGTTCCATATATAAAAATCACATTTTTACTTCGATGTTTAATATATAAAAATCACATTTTTACTTCGATGTTCCATATATAAAAATCCTCGCCCTTTTTCAATTTAAAAATCTCCTCTTTTTCAATTTAAAAATCTCCTCTTTTCTATCCTATAAAGATTACATTTTTATAGTTTCTACTATGTAAAAATCATAGAAAAATCTAATTTTTACTTTGCTATTCAATATATAAAAATCTAATTTTTACTTTGTATAAAAATCTAATCTTTATATTTCTAAAAGTCGAATCTTTATATTTCTAAAAGTCGAATCTTTATCATATCATGTTCGTATCATTATATATATAAACAATGGTATGTAAAAATTAATTACTGCCTAATTTGTGAATTAATTAACTAATTTACATTAAATAAGATAAATAAAAACTCACTGCCGTTCCTTCCTTCTCCTATTACTCGCGAAAACCCATCGAAGAAGAGGTGCTCGCGGATTTAAGCAGAAGGGCGGAGGACTGGTTGGTGCAGGCTACCGATGATGGGTTCGCGAGGAGGAGGATCAGTCGACTGACGCAGGTGGGCCTCGAGGGAAGGCAGAGCTAGGACTCGCGGGTTGCAATCTCCGGGTGGTCTCGAGGTGGCTTCAGGCTCGCGCGATCCTTGAACGACGATGGAGCTGCCAGCGACTTCGACGAGGAGGAGAATACAAGGAAGAGGCGGAGCTACGACCAACCACGGTGGTTGGAGAATCGGAGGAGCTGAGCGTCGATTTCAGAAAAGGGAGGCGTGATTTTATTTGGGTGTTGACCACGGGGTATTTTGACCTAGTTTGACCGGTTGGAGGTATTTATACCCTTATTTGTTTTATTTTTATTTAATTCTCAAAAATCGTTGTTTATTAATCCCATCTCCAAATCAAACCCAACGAATATCAACCCAAGCTAATTACCCCCATTCCGAACACAATGGGATATGCCATGTAGGCCAATTCGATCGTTTCGATCAGTTTCCGTTGAATTTACATTTAAATCATTATATTGAATTTTAAACGTACATTTCAAATTACCGGGGTCGCATACGAACTCTATAAATCCCATAAAAATATTTTCTAGCTTCGTATTGACGATACGGTCCTAACAAAACTAGTTTCGTCGAATTCTGAGACCGTTGGAAAAATGGCCATTTTCCAGTCGATTAAATTCAACTGAAACTGGTCAAACGCGTTTTCCTATGCCACGCTCACATATTGAATTGAAAAATTATGAAATTTGGAATCTAGCAATAACTTGACACTGCGGATCCAATAAAAGTGGTTTCGTCGAAATCCGAGGTCGTTTGCAAAATTTCCATTTTTAAGGGCCTGAATTCCATAGCGACTATTCAGAATTTTCAACTGGACATATCTTTTGATTCCCGCTATGAAATTTTGATTTTTTTGATTCGTTGGAAAGATATCACCAATTAGATCATATTATTTTTGGTTTTACTAAAATCCGGATTGTTTTGCACCCGGTACATTCAATTGAAGTTTGAAATCGAATTATCGAACTACCGCGCCATTTTCAATTCTATTTATAATTATATATAAATATTTATATTCTAACGACGACGTATATAATATATACGTTCTAATTATATTCAAAATAAATTTCTCGTCGATATTATTTAAAATAATCTATTTTAAATATGCAGAATTCGCCAAAATTGCCAAAATAAAAATTTTAAACTGGCCCAGATTTTCCGGGTTATTACAAGGTACCTCCTCGAGCAGTTCATGAAAGACAGTGCAAATAATAGAACAGACGAGTATGAAGCGGGCTTAGCCGATCGCTGTCGCTTTGGTACTGTAAGTTGTGTCTTATGTAGTGAGCGAAATTGGAGCTAGCTCTAAATAACATATACTTTCAGTTCACTAAAAATGAGTTTCAGTATTAACTCGGTAAATACTTTATATTTGGTAATACTATATAAATGGAAATGGATTCATTACTACACATGGTTTTAAACAATTTCTCAAATATCTGAAGGCAGTATGCGTATTATTTATTAGTTCATTCATTTTTACAATCAAATGTCTAAATTGATTCATTATATCTAAGATTAGTCATTAGATTTCATTACTAAATTAGTACACATTCTTTTGCGGCATACTTTGATTATTATGTAACAAGATTTTCACTAGTATTGCTGATAAATGTTTACCGCTTCCAATGTTACAACTTGTAATGCGAACATACTGACAGTTTCAAAGACGCCATGTTAGGGCTGCATTCAGGAGCTTGGATATTCGATTTACTTATACATACACCTATACATCGATGAACACCAATACACATTTGAACGTTCCAAATCTCAAGTTAATCAGTTCATGACCATGAGCGTTGTGGATGTTTAGAGACTGTAATAGAAATATTATAGTTATTATATTAGCAAAAAAACTGTTGTATATGCATTAGGAGACCTACTGCATTCCTGCTACCAACAAAAAGTTTGAAATATGATCAAATATGATAAACCACAGCAGAGGTTCAGTGCGACTTTGATAGTTTTTTTTTTATATACAACAAAAATAGTAAGTTCTTTCTTATATATACAATGTAGTACTATAATATATGTATTCATTATTGATTAGAAATAATAAGTTTTATCATTATTTATAATAATGTGTTCTCTTTTCGTTTGGGTCTTTCTAGAGTATCTAAATTGGAATTACTACTTTGAAGAAATATTAGTCTGGTTCCGAGATGTGCAGTACAATTTCCTATTTCTTTTAGTACAACACCACATTGTGATAGTCCGATGTTACATGTTTACCTTAATTTTACTGTCTTTCAAACTTATATGCGATGAATAATGTTGCAGGTGCAAGAAGTCATGGAAGGAGGAAAGGTGAGCACAGAAGATATGTAAATGAAAGAACATTGAAACCATCGAAGAAGTTGGTAGCGTACACATGTATTAGGGGACTTAGACCTGCAGTTTGTACTTCCCATAAATGCCATTGGACAAAGCATCAATATAAACTTTAATGTATGGCGTGAGAACTAGTTTGTTTGCAATTAATCCAACGTTAATTGTATGATATAATATTGGAACTATTCAGTAGATAGATGGATGATTTGTGAATGCATATACATAAAAATATATAGAAATTTTTATTGTGTGTTTCAAGTTCGTAAATTCAAAAAAGCTTGCACGTGACGTTTTTTAATATTAATTTAGTCTGCGTGCTTATATGTATATATATATATATATATATATATATATATATATATATATATATATATATATCAGAAGGGGAATAGCGACAGATTGCCGTCAAAAGTTTTTTAAATAAAAATTATTAGTCGCAAATCCATTGCTATCTTGCAAGGGGTTACCGACGGATAATTATAAATAATAATTTTAAAAAATACTTTTCCGTCGCTAAAATGTCAGTAAATAAATTAAAATTAAATTAATAAATAAAATTATATTTTTTATTATATAAATAGTAAAATGACGGAAAACTGTCGGAAAACTCATGCTATATTCCATCGCTAAATCTGACACAATTGCCGTCATGGTTTTTACCGACCACCATGCTATGCAGGCAATCCGTCACTAAAGCCGATATAGCGACCGATTAGCAGCGGATTCTGTCGCTGCTAAATGCTGTTTTTCTTGTATTGTTGACTTCAATAGGTTATACATGTCACCAAAAAAAAATCACGAAATTTTAAAGTCACAAAATTATAACTGTAGCCCCATATATTTTAATCATAGATATTACAAATTTTGCTTTAATTATGTAGTTATATTCATGACATTCCCTAAATAAGTACAACAACGGACTTCGTAAATAATTACATAAAGAAAATCACATTTGAATGCTAAAATTAAATGCCACATAAACTTATATCTAAATGACATAGAAAATATCATACCAAATAACACAAATCAGCTATTGTTTCTATGTAGTTTACGCTAACCTACACATAAAAAACGAAATGTATTTTCAATGAGTAAAATCACGAATATTTATATGATAATAAAATGCATCAAATAATAAAATATATGCCTTTCCATTTACCAAATACTAACTTACTCCACAATTAGTTTAGTATAACCGAAACAATTAATGTATTTATGACAATTAATTAATTGATTTATCATCGTAACAACCACATTTAATGCAATTGTTATAGAAATAAATGCAATTGGCCGTTATATGGATCAAATAATAATGTAAATTAGTGTCATCAACATTTATTTCAATGATAAGAAGATACACAAATACTTTAAGGAGCAAGTTTAATTCAATTCAAAGAAAATTTCGCAAAAACATCATACGAAATTTCAATTATCATGAATCATCATTACGGTTGTTGCTGGAAAAGCAAAAAAATGATTGCTCAGAGACCTTGTTGTTTTCAATCAACTACGAAAATTTCATTTAATTCTAACACAAAAGGCATGTTTTGGCCTATTAGTGAATTAAAAAAGAACAAAAAGGACCCTAAATAATTATTGCATCATAATCATAATAAATCACTAAACTAGTTAACAAAAAATAATAAAAATATTAACATGTAATTTGAATAAACATAATCAATACATGACATTATACAAGAATCAAGTTGATTAATTGCGGAAAAACATAATACCAGCACGATTCTACTACGAATTTGAACTAAGAATACGATCTTCAACCTTGCTCTAATAGCACATGAAAACATAATATCAGGTGAATTTGATTTTTAATCATTATTGTATTTTTGTTTAAGATCTTACCATACTTTTAGTTACAAACAATACATAAATCATACCTATAAACATTGATTGAGAAGAAGATAATGAGATGTAGATCTGAAAATGCATTCTTTTTCTTAGCCGTACTAATATTTGTGATGTCTCTTCGATAACCCTAACGATGAATATTGGGTTATGTTTATAGCCAGAGAGAGGGGCCAAATTCGGTTATGGATATAATCTCAATCGTTCATCAAGGTTGACTGTTAATAGAGAATATTCATATTTAAAGGAATATACCTTCTATTTCAATCTTATCATACCAAATCAATGGACTCCATAAGTGACTACATAATGATATTTACTATTAAATTAATAATTCCATATTCGTTATACATACCACATAATGAGATGTATAAAAATTCTTACAAATACATCCGTCCAGACCCTTCGATTTTCATTTAGGGTACCAGTTAAGACAATAAAATTTGTACGAGGAAAAATCACGTTCGGTCTGTGTTCCTTCAATTTCGTCTGAATTCCTCGTACTTTGACATATGGTTGAGAGAAAATTGAATAAAAAATATAAAATTTAACATAAATAGCTATGTCTGACTAGATCCGTTGGTGTCTGTACCCGAAAAACGCATGTCCATGTTCAATCGATTTCATTTAGAACACGAGTTAGGACAACGAAATTTATACAAGATTTTTTTTTCATTCGATCCATTTTCAATTTGATTCTAATTAGGATAGAAACTGAATACACCTTGCTAGATTCCGACCAATTAAACCACTAATTAATATGACGCGTTGAACTGCTTCCGGGTGCAAGTGAGTGAGATTTAAAGTCTCAGTCAGACTATTTGGGGTGCACAGGAACAGGAAGTTCATGCACAAAATGCAGGTCCACCTGCACAAATGTGCAATTAATTAGAGGAATAAGTCCACGAAATACCTTATCTGTGTACTTGTTCAAAATCATACTCTTTATTTTTATTAATATAGCATATAACATGATACATCCATTTCTCATTTCTCATTTCTCATTCCACCCCTAAATCCCTACTGTTTTGTGCAGTTTGATTCCAAATAGACAGCTCAAACTACAGGCACACGCTTCATTCCACCGACTTATACACACACATACATGATACACGTAGTTATATTAACAAAACAACGTTGGTTAAAATCACTTTAAACAGTGGCGCCGACAACTAACCCAACTTTACGTTGATCGAAGCCCCTGTTCACATTTTTAAAACCCAAATCACAGCCTACCATGCTAACTCCCTTGTTCAGAAACATTCGAACAATCTGAATGCTTGGTTCTCTAGCAACTCTACTCCATGTCTCTCCACATATATCTATAAAAGCTTCTGTAGCATCAACTCTACACACATTCCAACCTGGAAGCATGGCCATGCGCCTGATTTTCTTCAACTGAACACAACTCAATCTGCATGTGTTTTCTTTAATCTCACATACTGCTTCCTTCAACAGTTTTTCCCTGATCACATCATCTGCATGTTCATACTCTCTGAAGTATCTGTCCATTTCAGACACCCCAATTGACCTTCTTACCCCTGTCGAATAATCTCCGTTCAACTTGAACATACTGCGTGCTTCCTCCACCAGGCCCGACTCGACCATTGTATCAACCCTGTCAGATACATAAGAATGTAGGACAGAGAGTTCAACGTCTATCCATATGAAGCAGCACTCGTATTTCGATAGGAAATTACCATTTTGGCCGTCCACCAACTCTTCGATGTATGAGTTTGAACCGCCTGCTATTATCGGGAGATGGCCACGGGAAAGGATCGATTCTACAATGCGGGTTGCATCGCTGCAGAAATCTGAAGTAGTGTAGTCGAAGTCGGGGTGGATACCACCAATGAGGTGGTGGGGTATTCCATTAGACTCTTGGCTGGTCACCTTGTTTGTGATGATGCTAAGACCATCGTAGACTTGCATCTTATCGGAATTTACGACTTCGCCACTGAAGCGGGTGGCCAGGTCGATGGCTAGCTTTGATTTGCCTGTGCCGGTGGAGCCTAGTATGAAGACTACTTTGTCTTTTTGTTTTGAAAACGTGGATAATGAAGTTGTAAATTTTTGATTGAATGGAAAAATCGTCGTCGTCTTTGCATGGAAGCGAGGAATAAATGCAGGAGTTGAGAGAATTCCCATGGATAGCAGGCGAATGAATGATGTTTATTTATTAATACTGTGACGAACAATGCTGGTGATTGGATTATATATATAGTGGAAGTAACGAGCATCTACCGGCAAACACCTTATCTAAATTGATTAAGACATTTGCACATGATGCAAAAGTTTATAAATTTCTTTGTTATATGGAATCTAACTCATTTATCATCTAATATGTCGTATACTACAAACTAGTGTATAAAAGAGTACCAATTTCAAAAAATATAAAAGCATTTACAGTTAGTTCGTAACATGAGTACATAGTGTGTAACATGAATACATAGTGTGTGCATATAGAGAAAGTCTGTTTAAACACAATTGGTTACACAAAATGTATTTTTACGTGTATGTGTATGTAGCCTAATCAAACATGAGCTACTTTAGGCATATGAACGACGGTGCACCACTAACAGTTTAGTGGGGAATGCGGCGGCTTTTCGTGAGCCCAAAACATGCATGACAAGCACAAGTATAATCGCTCCGAAATCTGCAATAATGCTTAAAAAGCACAACTTCGTATCAAAGACTACGAAGATTACAAGAATGTTACCATGATCGGATATTCATATCACAAAAATGGTAATCATCTCAAACTACAGACGACAAACCCAGTAAGTTCATTCGGTGTCCCTGCATACTCAATTACTCATCATTTAAGGTCATAACAATTTTGTCAAGGTTGCCACCACTAATCTTGTACTGATGTGCAGTTCTACTATGTTGACAACTGCAACTGTTCGAGTGTAGTTGTGCAGCTGTAACATGCAACTGCAGCAACACGCATTTAGCTGTAAAACATTATGCAGGCATTAAAGTACATTTAACGTTCACTGACCTTACATATTCTCACTTGTAGCTCAAAGTTTGGATTGTTTTACCAGTTGAACCATTCAAGTCTTAACTTTGAATCATATCACAGTTTGATTCGAAGTTCGGTCTATTATGTAACGGCAGTCCATCCATATGAGTTGACATACATCCTTATAACAAAAAAAATGTGTAATATTACATGTTTAACAAATCACATTTGTACTTAACTCCTTCAATTTATTCCGTGACGTAGTTATTTATTCAAATCATCATTGCTAACTTAATAAAATGGAGACAATTCATGATAACTGCGGAATCATATCACAATTATTTCACTTACATTCCAACCATGATAAGTGCGGTATTCACGCTTGCGAATAGTAAAGACTCAGTCATTTACAGTGCACAAGTCAATTCTCACGGAATGAACCTGATATTAACTTATACCAGATTCGATTAACTTGAAAAATTCTTGAAATATAAGATGATTAACCAATAAACTTAGTACCAACTTGTATCTGCCTCTAATTAACAGTGAATTCGGTGTCATACACATGGTTAGTTATGTTTTTATTTTAATGAAAAACAGGTTATCAAATTGACAGTGAATTCATTTGATTTGTACACGCCAATTTATGGCTTAGTGCTTGACGTTTCACTTGGAGCTGGCAGTATTATGCCTAACTATATAGTTTGGTGCCGTTGGACCTTGCATACATATTGATGAACGAATTATTTCAACTCAAGTGTCATTCTTTTCTTTTCTTTTGTTGCATAAAGTTAAAAAAGGAATTGTTACTTGATATCTGTAAAAGAATTACAGTACAAACTGCAATGTCCATATCGCACAACAGTAAAATTGCAATCAATTTTTGTAAAGAGGATCGCAAACATTTTGCTTTTTTGATGTATACACTATACAAGAGGTTGCAATCATGAAACTAAAGAAGGTTAAAATTAATTATTGATCTTCCTAATATACTTTAAAATGGCAGTAATGCTTTATCGTAGCTATAGGTGTAAAATAGGATAGCAAATGTCAGTTTTTTAGTCCAAAGACAAACTACGCCGGTCTCTTCATACTATCCTAATAATGAAAAAGCATATACAATCGTCCCTTTGAATTACCCATGAGTCACTCTACAAGTGAACTAGGCATAAACAACAATTAAAAATGTCTATGAGCACAAACAGAAAACCATTAAGTTCTTACCTAAATTCGGATTACAAATCATATATGCTAGAACTTAAGAAGTAAGGAGTCATCTTTGGGCAACAGTCCACTTATCTTTTTAAATTATGACTATCTGATTACAATTGTTACTGTTATCTCTGTTGAAAAGATAAAAATGGCTGCGCCCTGCTGTTACTTTACTCTTATACGATAGTCATCTGTTCGTGCCTTTTACCGTTTACTCTATCTTTCAACCCATTTGTGTCTTGGGCTTTGCTCTGTTATTTGCACTCTAGCCTATATAAGCTCTGTACTTTCTGCATTCTGTAATCAATCAATACGAGAATCATTTTGTTCTCTGTTTCAATAAAACTTAAAATGGACGTTAAGTTAAATATGAACAAATTAATAAGCATGAATAGAGATCCGTTTCGACAGCACGAGCAGAATAGGGAAAACAAGTGACCTATTAAGAAAGCGAATAATATGTGTTTATTCCGACAGTCACAGCTGATTAGGGAAAATACGTGGTTCATAGCTATGGTCTGTTCCGGCAGTAGGGGTCAGATGACTAGGCAAAATAAGTGGCCAAAGAAAACAGTTAGTTTATAGCGGCTAGGGTTGTATATCGGACAGGACTGTCCGTTGTCCGGCTCGGTCCAAAGTTACATGGTGTCTGGTCCATGTCTGTACAATTCTCTTATAGGACAGGTCTAGAAAACACCAGTGTTCGGTCCGATCCAAAATGTTCGGTGTTTTTCTATTATCCAAGGCTACATTGGACATGACAGTCCGTTGTCCGGCTCGGTCCGAGACTATATGGTGTTTGGTCCGTGTCCGTTCGAATCCCTTATAGAATAGTACTAGAACACACCTTCGCCGGTCCGTTCCGACCCGTTTACATTCCAAATAGCGGCCTTGCCGTTTGTTGACAATTTTATGGGGATCTAGTGTAGCTATGCGGTCAACAATAATTCTACGGTGGCCCTGGCTATAATAAATTAAATTAGGGACTAAATTTAGGGGTGACTTGGATCAAATTCCATTTTGGTTGGGGACACGGATCAGACAATATCCCTTTTAACACACTATATATATAGTGGTCTCATGAGGAGGCGAGGGCACACTTATACTGTATTGGATAGTTAGAGGTCTAAACGAAGTGAGTATGGACGCGTTCTTACGGGGCGATGAGCGTGCATCACGTTGATTGGAGAAAATAAGACGTCGTAATGTTTGTGATTAATGCTATGTTCTTTTGTGCTGATGGGTCGAGTCTGATAAACCCGAGATCATAGTTGGCATATGTTATCACAATTGTGTTTTAGGAGCCGATTGACGAGTATAATTTGGTTACAACCTAATTTTGAGTTGTAGTAAACAGTGCAAAAACCGAATGTTACAAGTGAGATGACAATCGACTATATCATGCTTATCTTTCTATTACATTGTTTACTAATATTTTGTCTTAAGCTATTATCCTGTCTAGATTCCTTTTGTCACTCATGCTAATAATTACATAAATTGCCAGACTTTATGTCTGACTAGTTTTCTTTCTTCTTCTCTCTTCTTTTCCCCTCAGGTTCTTAGGATAAAAGATCTCAGAACTGATAGAGTTTTGGTCCAGCTTAATTTCTTGGAAATTTTTACTTGAATTACTTTCTTTTAGTTCATGTACTTTTCCATGTTCGTCTTGCTTTTGTATTTAATGTTGAGAGAGATTTTATTTAGCACTCTGGTTATGTTGTTTTTTCATGAGACAGTTGTGGGTTTATGATAAACTGCAAAATGATGTAATAACTTTTATGTTCTGATTTAAATAAAGTTTTTTAATTCCCTGTGTTTACATAGTCTCGTGATTTTTAGTCACTGTAATGTCATTTTATACCTATACGTTACATAATCCTTGGCGAAATTCTAATATGAGTGATGTTAAGGGGCGTGGGGTGTCACATTTGGTATCAAAGCCTAAAATTACAAGATCAGAGAAATGTTTTTGTTTTAAAAGGGAAGTCTTTTAAAGAAAAAATATTTCCAAAGTAAAAGTTTGTTTTTGAAATATACCCCCTCAAGTCAATTACAATATTCTCTTGGTTTCGAATCCTTCCCTCTTTACTTTTCGCAGCATGTTTGGGGCTCCCAACTTTCCCGAGGTTATTCCCTTTTCGACTTGGTTCTGTAGGTATGTGGAAGCTACGGCGCCATCCGAAGGACAAAAGAACGCCCAAGCTCCTGCTTCAGCCACGGTATCTTCTCCTAACCCACCACCAGCGACTGATTTATCTAAGCTTTGCAAAGATTTCACTGCTCTAGGAAGCAAGACCTTCCTTTGTTCAGAGACTTTTGTTGAGGCCCGCGTTTGGGTCAGGGATACTGAGTGCATATTTGAACTTTTGGAGCTTGAAGATAGGAGGAGAGTTCAGTTGGCTGCATGGAAATTGAAGGGCGAGGGTTCTTATTGGTGGGAGATGGCGGAGATATAGCGTGGTTTTGAGACTTGGAATGAGTTTAAGGAGAGGTTTTGAAAGGAAGTTTTTATCTCAGGCGGAAGAGGGCATGCAATTGGAGAAATTTTTAGATTGAGACAGGGCGATTTCTCTGTGAAGGAATATGTTAATCAGCTCAATGAGCTTGCTAGGTTCAGGATGAATTTGGTGAATACGACTCATAAGAAAGCCATGAGATTTCACTACACCAGAAAAGATCTTTAGTAGCATCGAAAAAACGTTACCAAAACTTTAAGTAGTGCTGTAGAGAACGCTGTGATACGACATGCAATTAAAATTCTAAAACTTTTTTTATTTTGCAGTAAACGCTACCAAACATATATTTTTTTGTTGCACGCCCATAATTTTTTTTTTGATTTTCTGTAGCGTTCTTTCAATGCAACTATATATTTTTTGTACTACTTTACCTTTGTTTAGGTATCATTTTTGCAATGCTACTAGATTTTCTAATTGTTTACTAGCATATTATAAATGTTGCTATTTACCGTTGATGGCTGCATCATTTCCAACAACCGTTTATATAATATAAATATTAAAACCAGTGATTAATCACATAATTTTCATATTCAAAATAATAATTAGTCACATAATTGTCATATTCAAATCAACAATCAATCAATCATATGATCATCTGTGACGTCCCACGTCCGTTAATGTCACTCTATAAAGAATGCATTAGTTTTGTGAAGCGTTATTGGTAAATAAGAACATAATATCACAAGACAGACATGTAAAATAACAGCAGAATTATTTTTTTTATTTAAATCAACACCCCACCTCCGCTAGGGTCACTCACAAAGGGAATGCACTAGGTTTGGTGAAGCATTATCGAGGTAAACATGCACAGAAATATTACAAGACAGAACATATATATATAAAACAGCGGAAGTAAAACAAATTTCATTACCTTATAAAATAAGGTATAAAGCCCTTTACATCAGAATACATCAAAACCTGTCTTGCAATAGTAAAGAAGCATAAAACCCTTTCATAAATTATTCCCCAAGTGAAATAGTAAAGTAGCCATAGCCAAGAAAAGTCCAAGCCATACAAGATGACCTTCAACAGAAGAAGTCCGAACTAACAACAGCATTTCCTCCCTGAAACCTTGGGGGGGGGGGGGGGGGGAACGGAAGACAAAGAGGCGAAAGAAAACGGGGTCAGTCATAAAGACTGGTAAGTCCTATCTACTTCCAGCATAAAAACAGGTAAAGGTAACATGACATGCATAAACCGAAAGTAAACATAAGGATGACAGCAAGATAGATAAGCTAAACCAAGATTGCTGGATGAACTACCGTAGCAAGGTAAACTAAAGTATCATGATAAACTACAGTGTCAAGAATCAAGGTATCACATCGTCAGGTTTCTATCAAGTATACTATCACAAGGTATCTGTCATGTATAACATCCCCCGGTATTTATCGTGTATAACATCCCAGGGTATTTATCATGTATATTTGCTCTGCACCTCTCGTACTAGTATCCCAACCCGCGTCATGTATCAACTATGAATGTCCCTTGCCCAATGTCATGTAATGGTCCATGTCAACCTAATATATATAGCATATGTAGGTTTTCCCAACTCGTATGTTGCTTCCCATGTATAAGTTCAGTCCTTTGCCGTAGGCCATACGGGCTTTCCCATGTAAATGTTTTATCCTTGAGGTTATTTTGGACTGCTACCCTTGACCTGGTTATGTTTTCTTACCATGAACTATCGCGTGTTCACTTAGGATTTATGTCACCTAGGACCACTAGGGATTATACTACCCAATGAACGTTTCCGTGTCTTGGTTTGGGTTCAGCCACCTAGGGCCACTAGGGATTATGCCACCCGTCAACCGCGCCCTTTATCCCGCGTATGTGTCGTGAATCGTTTTCCATGTCTAGACGCACATGTTCCTCAATGTGCCATCCGAGTTCCGTGCCAGGGCAAATCAAGAAATACGGAACTCGGTCGGGAGCTTTAAGTCGTCTGCTGATGCAGATATCAAGGTCTGTTTTTGTACCCGTGGCTATGGTCCCACGTGACCCCTCCCTCAACTACTGAAAGGCAATCCAAGAAAAATCATGTATGAGAACCACATCCCGGCCCCACTATAGCCCCACTTTCCTATGGGCCAACCTCACCCATGACTTGATAGCAAGAACATGGTCTGTTGGGAGTTCCCTGCCTTTCCGCTCGTGCACGATTGACTAAAGATGGTAGGTAGTCGACGACGTGCTATCCAGGGCAAAATCGAGTATTGTCGACTCCACGCTAATCCATCCCAGTCTTTAGGTCGCTCGCATAGCAACCAAGGCATACTCTTGGCTCTTCTATCGCAGACCTTAACCTCTGTGAGGCCGGGTTTCATGGACCACCTGCCACCTCGCAGAGGGATACCAAGAGTACCCTCACGTTTCCCCGAAGCTACCGCTTCGTCACCCAGTTCGTTGGAGCCTTTATCTAAATCAGATATTGCTCCTCCTCATGTGTTTAAGCGATGACCTACAGTATCGAGTTACTCATCTATCTGTGAACTGGTCTAAATTCCTTGGCTAAGAATTATTACTCAGTTATCCTAAACTGAGGTTCACCACTTAGTCTCTTTTCCCGTTATCCTTGTTAATCCCGGTTTTCCACCTAGTCCCCTGAACTAGGGTTTTGTCTAATGGGTTAAGTATTGTCATTTAAGTTCATGACTTAACTTGCCTACGAACCATGTCAAGATTTGGCTAAGTATTCAAGTCCAAGACCTAGCCCTACAAGTTGGTTAAGTATACCAAGAAGCTCATGACTTAACCCTATTCAATCCTCAAGTCAAATTGGTTAAGTATTTATTTATCTTAACCCTATCAGATTATCGTGTTAGATTGGTTAAGCATAGATTATCTTGACCTCATCGGATTATCGAGTTGGATTGGTTAAGTATAAGTTAACTTAACCCCATCCACTAATCGTATTAGAATGGTTAAGTATATTTAAACGGTCTTATGACTTAACCCTATCAAGTTCTCATATTAGATTGGTTAAGTATGGTTGCTTAACCTCATCCAATCATCATGTATAATTGATTAAGTATAAGTTACTTAACCTCATTAAATTATCATGTTAAGTTGGTTAAGTATTGGTTACTTAACCACATTGAATTACCAAGTTTAGATCGGTTAAGTGTTTAACCTAACCCCATCGAATTACCGTGTTTAGATTAGTTAAGTGAAGGTTACTTAACCCCATCTAATTACTGTGTTTTATATTAGTTAAGTCTAGGTTACTTAACCCCATCTAATTACCGTGTTGGATTAGTTAAGTATGGATTACTTAACCTCATCGAATTTACCGTGTTTAGATTAGTTAAGTGTGGATTACTTAACCCCATCTAATTACCAAGTCGGATTAGATAGGTGTAAATTACTTAACCCCATCCCCTAATTGTCTTGTATGGTTAAGTGTCATTAAGAGATCAAGCCCGGTCCCACTTAACCTACCCATTCGTGTCATATCGGTTAAGTGTCATTAGTCAAATTTACTTAACCTTATCATGTGGCATTAATTTAATTAATGCACTCTCAACCTCTCACATTAGACCTTGTTGTGGTTACTAGTTAAGCCGGGCGGGTCCGGGTAGTTTTACACCACAACCTAGTCTAACCTCGG
The DNA here is from genome assembly GCA_030737875.1 of Allium sativum. NCBI lineage: Eukaryota > Viridiplantae > Streptophyta > Magnoliopsida > Asparagales > Amaryllidaceae > Allium > Allium sativum. The sequence goes on along the minus strand of CM060915.1, from coordinate 549,770,555 downwards.
GTCTTAAGCGCGACATGACCAACTTCTCACATTGGATCCTATTGTTTGTAGCCACTAGTTAAGCCGGGCAGGTCCGGGTAGATTTATGCTACAAACTCAACCCAACCTCGAGTTGGCCACTTTCATGTTCGGTCTAGTGTCTTTTTACACTTACAACCCACCCATGTCTAGTTCAAGTTCCATGTTTTCCCACGTGTCATGACCATATTTAAATGTATCATGAATGTCATGTTCTCATGTAAACCCCATGTCAAGTTTTTCATGTCATACCCACGTTTCTCCTAAGCTACCCAAACGTATTTCCAACCCAAGGGGAAGCGAGTCACATAGTAGGGTATTATGCCAACATATTGGCCACAAACATGCATAGTATCATAAGGGGGTTTGGCCTTAAAACATGAACGATAGTGTCATATAGGGATTGGCCATAAGCATGCATAATGTCATAAAGGATTTGGCCACAAACTTGCATATTATCATAGGAAATTTGGCCATAAACATGCATGTTGTCATAACGGGATTTGACCTTACATAAACATGATATCATAAGGGGGTTGGTTTCATTTACATGCATAAGCCCCAAAGTCCAATTTATGCAACTATTTCACAAGTCAAAGTGGCTCTAAGTGTTCATGCTATCATACTACAAGTAAAGGTCAAATCTTGCATGACAAACTAAGTCCAATGCAACATGAATAGCATGGTTTAGTCGCTAACACGTAACCCAAAGTCATATGTTCATGATAAAGGGGCAAACTAGGTTTACATAGGTTAACATACTCATGTTACATCGCATTTTATTCCATGTCATCATTAAACTACCGTTAACATCTCGAAGTAGCTAGAACTTACCTAGCGAGGCTTAGGGAAGGATCATGCATCGTCTTGACGAAGAAAGGTGGCTCCTTTGTTGAAGAAGCGTCATGAAACTCGCATAGCAACGTTGATCTACCCCCGATTTGATGTAGGAAACTTGCACCTTTCGATTCGGATCCGATTTGCATGCATAGTCTCTTGGAGTTGGAGATGGAGGCCATGATCACTTGACATTTGGGCAGCACTTCGTGGCATGAGTGAATTATGAGGGGTTAGGCTAGGTCTAGGGGTCTTTTTATAGATGTTAGGGTAGTTTTAGGCCGTAGGATAAACCCTAGGATAGATCTGAACCCTCCAAAATCGTCACAAGCCTCCAAAACCGAGCCAAAACCAGAAGCAGGTGCACCAGGTCGCTGGTTCGACCGGGGGGGGGGGGGGGTCGACCCAGGGGTCGACACCCATGTCGACCCCCTGGAGGGGGGTCGACCCCGGGGTCGACACCCATGTCGACCCCCTGGAGGGGGGGTCGACCCAGGGGTCGACACCCTGTGGGTCTGGCGGGAATTTTCCCGCCTTATCTTTCTGGGCTGAATTTCAAATCTGTTTTCGGATTTGAATTTTCGTGAAACTTCGTTGGGCCTTAACTGGGTCATACGGACTCCGATTTACGAAATTTCAGACTTTATTTCGCGTATTTTTCCGAGACGAACGCAATGGCACAGCCCGTTTCTCCTGATTCAGATTTTATATTTTAATTCTGCCTTGATTCTTGATTTAACACGTTGTTAAATTTCGGGTTGTTACAAGTATTAATTCGTAGCTTGGGAAAAGAAGTTAAGAACATATTCTTGAGAAGGAAAGGATATGAAGCATGAATCTTGTCTTAAGCCTCCCAAGTAGCGTTCTTGCGGTCCTTTCCCCATTGCACTCTTACTAGCTTCGCTTCTTTGTTGCACAATTTCTTAACCTCCGATCCAAGTATGCAAGTCGGAACTCATCCAATCATTGCTTCCTTCTCTACTTTCACTTTATCTCGCAAGTTTGGCTTCACTACCTCAAACTCTATACATTTTATCGCCTCTTAAAAGAATATCGTCTTAGAATGATGGGCTTTCTCAAGGACTGTCTTCAATAGGTTTCCCATCCCGATATGATTTACCTATCAAACCTCTTCTCAAGTAGCTCCCCTACTTGCTTACAAAGTTCCCTCTTTTCTTTTAGGAGTCACATGTCGCACAGGCAATGCATGTGGCTTTGCATTGTCCACCAAGTATATGCGGAAACCAATCTCGTGCCTCGGGGGTAAACCCCGAACCTCATCAAAACATCAGGATACTTGCAACTATTGGCACAAATCGCAAATCATCGATAGATATATCAAGAGATTCTAGGAGACTAAGCATGACAGACCCTTTTGGGGTCATAAGGAATCTCGAGAGTCTTTCCATGGGAAGTTAGAAGTTTAATGACCCTCCTCTCACAATCTAGAATGGCTCCATATATGGTTAACCCATCCATCCTATAATCTAACCGTATCTTATGAAATCAAGAACATATGCATCGCAATCAAACTCGACACCTAACATAGAGATTCTCAAACCCTGGCAAATCATCGCTAAATGAGCCGTACCTCCACTGGGGTTTGAGATAATAACGGGATCCAAATCCATACTAGTATCTAGGTGCAGAGACTCGACTAAAGAATCAGATATAAAAGAATGCGAAGTGCCAGAAAAAGAACCATGATTGGATGATCAGAAATAGAAATAAATCCTTCGATGGAAACTTTCCTACCCCTATCATGTCCACCAGCTATGATAACATTAACTTACCCCCTAGAAGTTCCTACCTTTTGGCCTTGTCCTTGTCTCTTTGGGCACTCCTTAATAAGGTGTCACACCTTTACAAAAGTGGTAACAACGCCTTTCCTCTTTCTGCAATCCTTTTTCAGATGACCCACCGTTCCGAAGTTATGGTATTTCCTCGTTTCTTCTTTCATCTATATTTCCTTCTTAAGCCATCATTTTCTTTCATCTTTGGATTGTGCTCCTTAGCCCAACTCACTTATTCTCCTTTTTGCTACATGCTAACTAGTCCCTTGAAAGCTGCCTCCATTGCACGGAAATTCTTACGAGGCTTAAAAGAAAATAAGCCGCAGGTGAAACTACTACGGCTGAAGATGGAGGTTGGGAACTTCTTTGCCCTTCGACATGTACTCTAGTTTTGATATGCCTATGGAACCATGTCGAAATAGGGATACCCTTTTGGGAAGAAATGGTTCCTCGAACAAAAAGGAAAAGGAATCAAGCGGAGAATCAAGAAGATATTCATGGATTTGGGAAATATGTTTTCAAAAACAGACTTTTTATTTTAAAATACTTTGTTTTAAGACCTTTTTGAAAACCATTTTCAAATCATTTTATCCGATCTTATAACCATATGCTCTGATACCAAATGTAACGACCTCAGGCTTTGCAACCATTAGGCAGTGGGCTAACCTCCCACCGTGACATATAGTGATACCTCAGAATTGATTTTTCATCCAGCCTCTCAACTGCAACAACCGAACCAATCTTCCCATTGGGACATGTAGGGGTAAGAGTCTCCTACTCGCCACCAAACAGACAAGCGAGAACCCCCTATCATGTTCTCTAACCAGCTCTGATACCAAATGTGACACCCTATGTTCGTTAATGTCACTCTACAAAGAATGCATTAAGTTTTGTGAAGCTTTATTGGTAAATAAGAACATAATATCACAAGACAGACATTTAAAATAGCAGTGGAATTAAAAACTTTATTTAAATCAAAACATCATGGTCCCAAATACTGAGTTTACATCATAAGTGAAGTAATCAGCTACATAAATAATCTATCTTGCTAAAAATATCAGAGTACAAAAGCATAAAACCATATTTCCCATGTGAAGCCATAAGAGAGTTGACCAGAAATCAAAGCGGTGCATCTATATCCAAAATCCAAGCTAAGCTGAAAGGATCCAAATAACTCTAAGCACTTCCACCCTGAGAACCTGGGGGGAAACGGAAGAGAGAGAAGTGGAAACAAAAAGGGTCAGACATAAAGTCTGGCGAGTCCAGTTACTTTTAAATATAAATAAAAGTATCATGGCAGGTATATAAAACTGGAAGAACAAGATAACAATAACAAGTGTGAACTGAGCAAGATAAGATGAACATGATATATTGCGCTTCTTAAATACATTTCTTCGCACCGCACCGATATTAGTATATCAGAAATAGAGTGATCCCTACCAATACTGTTCAATTACATTTTTTGATTATTAGGTTACTTGGGTTAATAAAACTCAAGACTTATCCGCGCATCATACCCATTTACTTTCCCATGGATTCTTCTAATACAATATATGTAGCTATCTCTCAATATTGAGATACACCCCATGGTACCCCACTCGTACGATCTCCACCATAATGAACGTAGCCCCTTATCCTACGCCGAAGTGACGTATGGATCTCTATATAACAATATTACATTCCGCATATATCTGTCATTACTATGCTACGTAAGCGTACGGACTGCCACCATCAATCAAATCAGATTCCTTATTGGAATAATGCCCTCTAGACTACGATACACCACCCAGAGAAGATATGCATGCATCTAGACTGTCCTACGTATGTACTGTAATTGTAACTCGATGCCTCACTCGCACGTCCTGTAATGTGCACTGAGTTCCATGGCAGGGCTAAACAAGGAACTCGACCGACAGCTTTTCCATACCTGTACTGGCCCACCTTTAAGAGCCTCCAAATATAGATATTCCTAGGGTCTGTTTTCCATGGTGGCTATGGCCCCACCTCGGCCCCTCCCTCAACTAGTAAAGACTACAAGAGCTAAGCGACCGCCCCTAATAACAACCAATCTAAACATCCATGTGGCGTCTACCCTCAACCCCGTTCCTCGATAGTGAAAGGTGAAATTGTATCTTGGGTTTAGCTCTAGTTTTTCCGCATCCTGCTGGCTTCCAATGATGGGTATCCGACGGTCTACTATCCTTGTTGGTCGTGACCCTCTGCCTCCCTTTGCCTCCTCATGGGGCAACCGCCGAAACACCCTGGTGTCACCTCGTCACAGCATTTTGACTGCATAGCTACATCTGCAGTCAAGGCCCACCTACCTATTATGTAAGTGAATAATCTACTTAAAAGTATATGTTGCTTCATTTACATTCGTTGGATTCAACGAATAAGAATCAACTATAATAGTTGAAATAAGAGTATAAAAAGATACGGTTGCTTACATGCGCGTGAAGTACGACTTCAGAACATGCCTTACTTCAACAACCATTGGAGCATTCCCAACTGGGTGGGTTGGGAATGGTAAATTCATAATGAGTTGACCTCCAACCCACCTTAACGCTAACAAGTAGGAAATTTCCTTAGCCGACTTTCTTTTATCCGACAAAGGAATATATATATATATATATATATATATATATATATATTAAAAAAGTAGTCCCAGCAGGCTACTTTTTAGCTTGTTGGGCATTGTTTTAAAATTAATATATGTTATCCGGCTTTCTTTTAGCCGGCTAGCATAGTTGTTTTGCAATCTTCAGAGTTGCTTTGGCAACCCTTCCCTCAAAAGAGCGCAACCGACCCTTGTTGGAGTCGGTTGCTTCCCAACCCAACATTGGGTTGGGAATGCTCTTACACATTCATGAACAAACCATGTAACACCCTGAGTTTGTACCGACACTAAAAGAGGATAAATTAAATAATAATTAATTCAAAATTCAGAATCAGAGGAAACGCACTGCCCCATTGCGTCCATCTCGAAATTCTGGTCAAGATAGACAGTGTAAAACAGACACCATATAAGGAAGTTATGAGGGTTTTAAGTTTGTATATGCACAGAAAAGTTATATACATATGCATGAGTCAGAGATGAGTCAGAATTCTATCCAAAACAGTTCGAAATTGAAAAATTCGTCTGAGTGGCAAAATTCTTGCTCCAGGGGGTCGACCCGGGGCCAACCCCCCTTAAGGGGTTTCGACCTAGGAGTCGACCCACCCACAGGGGTGTCGACACCCCTAGGGCTGAGGTGGCAGTCAGTTTCAAAGGGCTCTACAGCTATAAATACATGCTCAAATCTCTTATTTTCTTAATTGGAAATCATGGAGGCCATATGCTGCTGGAGTGCGAACTGAACCTTTTTCTACAACTACATACTTTGCAAATCAAATTCAGAATTCAAGATCCGTTCTTTCTCAATTCTCTAAACCTAACGCTGTGAGTTTCTAGATTACTTTTTGGTTTAGATAAATGAAAATTGTGAAAGACTATAAATTGGATATATTGTAAAAACATGATTTTGTGCTAGTATTAAAGCCTATACTATGTCATGATAGATCTATTTCCCAAGATCTAATAAAATTTGGTTATTCTATTATGTGTTTATGAGGATCTTGACTTGTAACTGTATTGTGGTGAATGTACATCTATTAAACTGGACAGTTGTAACATTGGCTAGATCTAATTCCTTATGAAATTCCCTTTTTTACTTGTCATATTGTGATCAATCTAGATATGTTATAAACTTGACATGTGAAGCCATCTATAGAACTAAATATGTTACCATGACACCCTAATTATACTAGATCTAAATAGTTAGACACCTAAGTGGTTAATTTAGATCTCATTATGCTTGCTTTGACATCATAGTAATTGCCACAAGTTATCAGTTTTATGTCTACCTTGTGACGACGTTAATTACATATCCATTCACTTTGTTATCATGCTAGTTTATGCCAAGGTATGTTGAAACTATCATCTTTGTTATATTCCTTTTTCATTGTTATGGCTAGGCTACTTTATAGCCAAGATGCCACCAAAATACGTGTGAATACGTTAGTTCGGAAACGGGGAAAAGGGATTTATAATTGGCATAATTTATATTTATGTAAATTGGACATTTAAATCAAACAGGGAAGCATAGAAATAATTACCTATAATGACATAGGTAGGTTTGGATAAAAATGGAATATTTAGTAATTACAATTAGGAATTGTTATTGCACTTATGACATGAGGTTAGGTTGCATTAGTGGCGGAAGTCTGCCCGGACCCGACTGGTATATCCAGCAGCCACTAATGTTGAACCTAATGTGAGAGGTCTAAGCGTATAAATACAAATCGGGCTAAGACATTAGGTTAGGCCCAACTGTGGAATAAGACTGGCCGGACCCGACCGCATATCCAGCATCCACACGTTGTAGGCTTAATATGGGAGGTCCAGCCCATTATAACCTTAATTGGACATGGTATTGAATTGGACTACTTAAGTTAATTTAATCCATAAGGATTATATGATTATGAACTTAAATTAGGGTTAAGTAAAATTGGATGGGAAGTGGGTGGGTTAAGTAAATTAGAGGGGGTGGGCAATATTTACATATAGGCCCACGAACTTAACCCAGTAAGGTTATGTAATTAAAGACACCTAGTGGTATACATAACCAATGGATAATGTAATAAAGTTATGTAATTAAAGACATTCTTTAGGGTAAGCATAACTGGTATAGGGCTACATAATTAAAGACACCTAAGGGTATACATAGTCAGTGAAAAACCTAGTGGGGATACAAGACAAGGGGGAGAGCTTGTATCATATTTTATGGGACCCATTTCAGTTAGTAACCCGGAGGTAGTATCAAGTAAAGAACTCCGTACTAGGTGGAGAAGGGGCATGCTTACTAATTGATTATAAGAGATCCAAACGAGACAGATGGTGTGGGTGGCGCAAACCGACCGGGCCATGTGCGTGCATGAGCCGGACAGAAGGGGATAAGACGACCATGACACCAATAGGTATGGTTGTGCACACCTTATTGGTTGCCACTTTAAGAAGTGATACCTCCTATTATAGGGCTAGCACAGGATATCTACAGGGTAGGGAGCCGATCGATGAGGGTAGTGGTTAGGGTACACTCGGACGTATGCCCTAAGTCTACCAACTTATAGTGGAAGGGATCATCTCATTTTTAGTTATACTAGTAATAGTGAAGAGTAATCATTAGTGGGGCATATATACCTTATCTTGCTTACTTTGTCACACCTGCCATTTATGTAGTGATCTCTCTTTTATCCACTTTATATGCCTATCATGTTACTTTTATTTATTTACTGGCTAAAAGTAACTAGACTCGCCGGACTTTATGTCTGACCCTTTTGTTTCTCCTTCTTTCTTCCGTTGCCTCCCAGGTTCTCAGGGAGGAAACACTCAGGCTTAGTCAGGACTCAGATATCATCTTGCTAGGAGCTACTTCTGAAGTATGTCTCAAGTTCTTATCTCTACTATGGCTTAACTCTTTTAATTGGGGAATTATGTTTTTCATATTCTTATGTACTCTGATGATGCAAGACAGAAGTTGTTTAATCTTAGTGGTTTTTGTGACTTATGGTATTATGGACCACGACATTATGATTTATGTTTGAAATAAAAATTTAAAAATTTTCCGCTGCTATCTTATTTATATCTGTCTTGTAATTATTCTTTGTCTGTTTTCCTATAACGCTTCACGAAACTTAATTCATTCCCTTAGTGAGTGACATTAACGGACGTGGGGTGTCACACTTGGTATCAGAGCTGAAGGTTACTGGATTATATGAAAGTTTTTGGAAATAATTTTCAAAAAGGTTTTAAAAGAAAGAATTTTCAAAAGAAAAGTCTGTTTTGAAAAACATTCCCCAAAAGGCCATATGTAGTATACTTCGGTCCTTTATCTAAATTTCTTCCCTTTCCCATTTTTAGCATGTCTGGGGAACAAAACATCCCTAATATCCTAGAGGGCATCACAATACCCGTATGGTTCCGTAGGTATTTGGAGGCCATGGCGCCGGCCGAAGGCCAAAGAGACGTTCCTCCCTCAGCTGCACCGTCATTCCTCCTCCCCCTCCAAGAGCTGACAACTTTGCCAAGATCTACAAAGTCTTCCGGGCTATGGGAGGAAGGCCATTCCATGGGAACAAGACATTCATAGAAGCTTAGAATTGGCTTAAGGAGACCGAGGACTTATTTGTAATCTTTGAAGTGGAGGACCGAAGAAAGATCCAGTTTGCTGCTTGGTTGTTAAAGGACGAAGCCTCATTTTCGTAGGAAATCACCCAAGCTGAATGTCCGGTGGAAACTTGGGAAGATTTTAGATAGAGGTTCGAAATGATTTTCTTTCCCAAGCTGAGAGAAGCATACAGATGGAGAGATTCTTAGCACTTAAACAAGGGAATTTGATGGTAAAGGAGTATGTGAACAAGTTCAACCAGCTGGCTAGGTTCGGGTTAGAGTTGGTGGATACACCACACAAAAAGGCTTTGCGGTTTGCTAAAGGGCTGAAGGAGCCTTTGCGTGGTTTAGCTATGTCCCATATTCCAATGGGGTCCACCTTTGAAAAGCTTGTTGATATGGCCATAATGCATGAGGAGGACAAGGAAGAAAAGAAGGAAACAAAAGTTGAGGGGACATCGCAGAATAAGAAGGTGTGGCCCAAGAAGGGGCAGCAGCAACAGCAGAAGAAAGGAGGGAAAGATGATAAGCAAGGATACGAGAAAATTTCACAGTTGTGGAAAGGAGGGTCACTTGATCAAAGATTGTAAGAGAAGGAAGGCCAATTGCGGAGAGGTCAGACACTTCTCTAAAGAGTGCCCGAAGAAATAGGAATCGCAGGGACAAGGTCAAAGAGCAGGGACTTCTGGAGAGTAGGTACATGCTCTCGCGATCAGTGCTCCTGAAAGAGGTAGAAAAATTTCCATAGAAAGTTTAGTTTCTCTTTCAAACCATCCAGTTAGAACACTTTTTGATTCTGGTGCTTCACACTCGTTTGTATCAAGTTCTGTAGTTGAATCTCTGCACTTAATTACTAGTATGGTAGTAGATCCCGTAGTTATTTCAAACCCCATTGGTGGTTCGGCTCATTTATTGATGATTTGCCGGGGTTTGAAAATATCTATATTAGGCATCGAGTTTGAATGCAACGCGTATGTGCTCGAGTTTACGGGCTACGGGTTGATTCTAGGAATGGATTGGCTTACCACATATGGGGCCATTTTGGATTGTGAGAGGAGGGTTGTTAGACTTTTGACTTGTCATGGGAAGACCCTCGAAGTTTCTTATGACCCCCAAGGGTCTGTTATGCTTAGCTTCCCAGAGTCTCTAGATGCATCCATAGATGATTTGCAATCTGTTCCAGTGGTTCGAGATTGTTCCGATGTTTTTGATGAGGTATGGGGTTTACCTCCAAGGCTCGAGATTGACTTCCGCATATACTTGGTGGACAATGCAAAGCCAGTTGCATTACCAGTGCGTCACATGGCTCCAAGGGAAAGGAGGGAGCTGAGTAAGCAAGTAGGGGAGCTACTTGAGAAAGGGTTTATCAGACGAAGCATATCTGAATAGGGTGCTCCAGTAGTATTCGCAACTAAAGCGGATGGTTCACTTCGTCTGTGTGTTGACTATAGAGAATTGAATAAGCTCACCAAGAAGAATAGGCACCCACTTCCGAGGATTGATGATTTATTTGATCAAACTTGTTGACGCCTCGGTATTTTCTCAGTTGGACTTGGCTACGGGGTTCCATCAGTTGAGGGTGGCTGAGGACAGCATAGATAAAACTACTTTCAAAACTCCGGACGGTTTCTTTGAATAGCTAGTTATGCCTTTTGGGTTGACAAATGCACCCACCTATTTTGTTGATTTGATGAGTAGGGTGTTTTGGGAGTTCCTAAACAAATTTTTCGTAGTCTTTGTTAATGATATTTTGATCTTCTCCAAGAATGAAGAAGAGCATGCCCAACATTTGAGAGAAGTTTTGAAAACTCTCCGTGACCATCAGCTTAAGGCAAAGTTCTCCAAATGCCATTTTTGGAAAAAAGAGGTGAGATTCTTAGGGCATGTAGTCTCTAAAGAAGGGATAGCTGTAGATCCCGCCAAGGTGGTTGCAGTGCAAGATTGGTAGATTCCTAAAAATACAACCAAGGTGAGAAGCTTTCTTGGGTTAGCAGGTTATTATAGGATGTTTATTAAGGACTTCGCAAAGATACCAGCCCCTCTCACGAGGCTGACAAAGAAGAATTTGGCATTTTCGTGGGACATAGACTATGACATGGCTTTCCAACGACTGAAGAGGGCTCTGACAACAGCCCCAGTCTTGACCTTGCCTAATGGAAGTAAAGTGTTTACTGTTTACACTGATGCGTGCGGAACAAGGCCTGATGCGGTTATGATGCAAGAAGAGAAAGCAATATGTTATGGGGGTAGACAGTTGAGAGTTCATGAGAAGAATTACCCCACCCATGATCTAGAACTAGCTGCCATAGTATTTGTGTTAAAGACATGGCGTCATTATTTACTTGGAGAAAAGTTCAAGTTATACACCGGTCATAAATCTCTCAAGTATCTATTCTCACAGAAGGATCTCAACTTAAGGCAACAACGGTGGATGGAGTTCTTAGCTTCATATGATTTTGAGATTGCTTATATCCCTGGCAAGGGTAATGTGGTGGCAGACGCACTAAGTAGGCATAGGGTGGCCCTGAGCCCTCTATTTGTGGAGGGAAAGAGCTTGGATTTCATATCAGCTTTTGATTTTAGACCCTCCATCGAGGTTTTGCATGATTTGTTTGCATCCCTGGAGTTACGACCGACCCTTATGGACCAGATAGGAGCTTCGCAACAAGGTGACCCACAGATTCTAGACATCATGGATAAGCTCAGAAGAGGGGAGACTTCTAATCACCTCAGTAGATATGCCATAGATGAAAAGGGGTGGTTGCGATGAGATGGAAGGCTTTGTGTTCCTCAGACTGGAAGCTTGATAAAGGCAGTCCTAGAAGAAACCCACCATTCTAAAATGACTATTCATCCAGGTTGTGGTAAGATGTATAGAGACATGAAGAGGGTTTTCTTTTGGGCTGGGATGAAGAAAGATGTAGTCGAATTTGTTTCTCAATGTTTAGTCTGCTAGCAAATCAAAGCTGAGCAAAAGAAGCCCAGTGGATTACTTCATCCATTGGAGGTTCCGCAGAGGAAATGGGAGAGCGTCTCTATTGATTTCATAGATGGGTTGCCTAGATCGAAGAAAGGTAATACCCGTATTTGGGTGGTAGTGGATAGACTCACTAAGAGCGCTCACTTTGTTCCAGTTAAGAGTAAGAGGACGGCATCATGGTTGGCAGCAATTTATGTTTGTGAGATAGTTCGTCTTCATGGAGTACCTTCTAGCATCGTGAGCGATCGTGATCCCATCTTTACCAGTGAATTTTGGAGGAGCTTGCAAGAAGCATTAGGTACACAGTTGTGTTTGAGGACCGCTTATCATCCTCAGACCGATGGGTAGACGGAGAGGGTGAACAGAATTCTTGAAGATCTTTTAAGACTGTGTATCCTAGACTTCGGAGGGACTTGGGAAGAGCATCTTCCTTCAGTACAGTTTTCCTATAATAACATTTTTCAAGCTAGCATCAGCATGGCACCCATCAAAGCATTGTACGGGCGACCCTGTAGATTGCCAACTTGTTGGTGGGAATCTACAGAAAGATTATTACTTGGACCAGATATGGTTAGGGAAATGTCCAAAAAGATTGACCTTATTCGATAGCGGATGAAGACAGCTCAAGACAGGCAGAAGTCCTATGTAGACAAGAGAAGGATTGACATCGAATTCGAAGTGGGAGACTTGGTTTTTATCAAAGCATCGCCTTTAAGGAATGTGGTTCACTTCGGATCAGTAGGGATGTTGGCAACTAGATTTGTGGGACCATTTCCCATAACCGAGAGGATTGGCCAAATGGCCTACCGAGTAAAGCTCCTAGAAAATCTATCCCGTGTTCATGACGTTTTCCACGTCTCTCATTTGCGGAAGTGCTTGCATGACACCGCAGAAGTTATTGAGCCAAGTATGTTGGAAGAAGTCAAAGTGGAACGGGAGGCGACAGTAAGACGAGTCCCTACCCGTATTCTTGGATCAGAAGTTAAAAAGCTACGCAATAAGGAGATCAAATTGCTAAAGGTCCAATGGGGAGATAAACCAGAAGATGCAACTTGGGAGACCGAAGACAGGATTCGTGCTTCGTACCCTTTTCTTTTCGACGGTATGTTCTTAACTCCTTTTTCCTAAGTTTATCAGTGCTTGTTTCTGTCAATAGAATATATCTTATCCATATTATTTTCGACCTTTAAATAGGAATCCTATGGAAGTAAACATGTGCTTGAAACATGCTATATTTGATGTATGCAAGTGGATGCAAGTGTTGGCTAGTAGTTGCTTGTGGACGCATATACACACACATTAGGCACTAAGATCGGCTCAATCACTTTCATACTGCATATGAATTTGTGTGCATTTTATTTTCTTTTATGAATGGAAATGGATGTATTAGCATATGGATGTTGCATTTAGACGAATTAGTGTGCACACATATAGAACTTATATGATACAATAGGATTATTCACATACATATTGGATTCATGGCACTAACATACTTTGCATTAAGGAGGTCAACTGAATTAGTAGACCGCGTGATCTTCGCATTAGTGTTGGGACATATACACACACCTTCGCATATATTCATTTAAGCATTAGAAATCTTTAAGGACAATGGATGCCAGTGGTTGGTGGATGAGTAGATGGATGGTGGATGGTAGGATATGCATTCTTCTCAACTTAGAGATTTCGAGACGAAATCCTTTGAGTAGGGGAGAATGTAACACCCCGAATTTGTACCAACACTAAAAGAGGATAAATTAAATAAAAATTAATTTAATATTCACTGCACCATTGCGTCCGTCTCAAAATTCTGGTCAAGATAAACACTTGGTTTGCGTAAAACAGACACCGTATGAGGAAGTTATGAGGGTTTTAAGTTTGTATACGTACAGAAAAGTTATATACATACACATGAGTCAGAATTCTATCCAGAACAGTTCGAATTTGAAAAATTCGTCTGAGCGGCAAAATTCCTGCTCTAGGGGGTCGACCCCCTGGAGGGGTGTCGACCTAGGGGTAGACCCACCCACAGGAGTGTCGACACCCCTAGGGCTGAGGTGGCAGTCGATTTTAGAGGGCTCTGCAGCTATAAATACATGCTCAAATCTTTTATTTTTTTCATTGGAAATCATGGAGACCATATGCTGTAGGAGTGCTAACTAAATCGTTTTATACAACAACATACTTTGCAAATCAAATTCAGAATTCAAGATCTGTTCTTTCTCAATTTTCTAAACCTAACGCTGTGAGTTTCTAGATTACTTTTAGGTTTAGATAAATGAAAGTGAATTGTGAAAGACTGTAAATTGGATATGTTGTAAAACATGATTCTGTGCTAGTATTAAAGCCTATACTATGTCACGATAGATCTATTTCCCTAGATCTAATAAAATTGTGGTTATTCTGTTATGTGTTTATGAGGTATCTTGACTTGTAACTATATTATGGTGAATGTACATCTATTAAATTTAACAGTTGTAACATTGGCTAGATCTAATTCCTTATGAATTTCCCTTTTCACTTGTTATATTGTGATCAATCTAGATATGTTGTAAACTTGACATGTGAAGCCATCTTTAGATCTAAACATGTTACCATGACACCCTAATTATGCTAGATCTAAATAGTTAGACACCTAAATGGTTAACTTAGACCTCATTATGCTTGCTTTGACATCATAGTAGTCGCCATAAGTTATCAGTTTTATGTCCACCTTGTGATGATGTTAATTACATATCCATTCACTTTGTTATCATGCTAGTTTATGCCAAGTTATGTTGAAACGATCACCTTTGTCATATTCTCTTTCATTGTTATGGCTAGGCTGCTTTATAGCCTAGATGCCGCCAAAATACATGTTAATGCGTTAGTTAGGAAATGAGGAAAAGGGATTTATAATTGGCATAATTTATACTTATGTAAATTGGACATTTAATTCAAATGGGGAAGCATATAGATAATTACCTATAATGACATAGGCAGGTTTGGATAAAAACGGAATATTTAGTCATTACAATTAGGAATTGTAATTGCACTTATGACACGAGGTTAGGTTGCATTAGTGGCAGAAGTCTGCCTGGACCCGACTGGCATATCCAACAGCCGCTAATGTTGAACCTAATGTGAGAGGTCTAAGTGCGCAAATATGAATCGGGCTAAGACACGAGGTGAGGCCCAACTATGGAATAAGGCTGCCCGGACCTGGTCGTCATATCCAGCGTCCGCACGTTGTAGGCATAATGTGGGAGGTCTAGCCCGTTATAACCTTAATTGGACGTGGTACTGAATTGGACTACTTAACCTAATTTAATCCATAAGGATTGTACGATTATGAACTTAAATTAGGGTTAAGTAAAATTGGACGGGTAGTAGGTGGGTTATATTTACATATAGGCCCATGAACTTAACCCAATAAGGTTATGTAATTAAAGACACCTAGTGGTATACATAACTGGTGGATAATGTAACAAAGTTATGTAATTAAAGGCACCCTTAGGGTAAGCATAACTGGTATAGGGCTATGTAATTAAAGATACCTAAGGGTATACGTAGTCAGCGAAAAACCTAGTGGGGATACAAGACAAGGGGGAGAGCTTGTATCATATTGTGTGAGACCCATTTCAATCAGTAACCCGGAGTTGGTATCAAGTAAAGAACTCCGTACTAGGAGGAGAAAAGGCACGCTTACTGATTGATTATAAGAGATCCAAACGAGACGGATGGTGTGGGTGGCACAAACCGACCGGGCCATGTGTGTGCATGAGCCGGGTAGAAGGGGATAAGACGACCATGACACCAGTAGGTATGGTTATGCATACCTTATTGGTTGCCACTTTAGGAAGTGATACCTCCTACTGTGGGGCCAACACAGGATATCTACAGGGTATGGAGCCGATCGATTAGGGTAGTGGTTAGGGTACACTCGGACGTATGCCCTAAGTCTACCAACTTATAATGGAAGGGATCATCTCATTTTTAGTTATACTAGTAATAGTGCAGAGTAATCATTAATGGGGCACATACACCTTATGTTGCTTACCTCGTCACACCTGTCATTTATGTTGTGCTCTCTCTTTTATCAACTTTATATGTCTATCATGTTACTTTTATTTATTTACTGGCTAAAAGTAACTAGACTCGCCAGACTTTATGTCTAACCCTTTTGTTTCTCCTTCTTTCTTCCATTCCCCCCAGGTTCTCAGGGAGGAAACACTCAGGCTTAGTCAGGACTCAGATATCATCCTGCTAGGAGCTACTTCTGAAGTATGGATCAAGTTCTTGTCTCTACTATGGCTTAACTCTTTTAATTGGGGAATTATGTTTTTCATATTGTTATGTACTCTGATGATGCAAGGAAGAAGTTGTTTTAATGTAATGGTTTTTGTGACTAATGGTATTATGGACCACGACATTATGATTTATGTTTGAAATAAAAATTTAAAAATTTTCCGCGGCTATCTTATTTATATCCATCTTGTAATTATTCTGTGTCTGTTTACCTATAACGCTTCATGAAACTTAATGCATTCCCTTAGTGAGTGACATTAACGGATGTGGGGTGTCACAAACCACCACCGTAAAGCATAAAAAACAATCTAAGCTTATTCTCAATCTCTGTCCAGTCAGATTCCCAATCACCAAACGGAACAAATAACTGCCTTTATTCCCATAGAAAAAACTGTTGCCAATCCATACTGTACCATCACTTTCAACTGAATAACACCAAAGTACAATACAAAATTGCTATCAACCTCCTCCATTTCGGTCAAACAACCCTATACAAAATTGTACAACTCACCGCCACCAACTGAACTAACTTCAAACCATCTTCAACTATTAATCCTCCACCCAAAACAATCACCATCACTTCACAACTATCTACATCAACGAACATAAACAACAACCATTTCGCTGTAAGTTCACAACCATCTACACCAAAAACTACTTCATCCGCTCCCTGACCCTTCAACGCCAGCACCAGAATTACTACACATGTCCACCATCACATAACTCACTTCAAAACTATGAATTTAAACCCCCGCTAAAGCCCTGTAATATCCCTGCTATAGCCCATAGCGCTCTTCAACTGCTATGTTATTTCAATTTAGCGCTGATAACTGTTAATCTTCTTTTATCCCCGCTATTTTACGCTGCATCCGCTAAATCTAGGCTTTTTAGCGTCCGCTTTAGCAATATTTAATGTATAATGCTTGATTTGACTTGTTCTCTTTTTAATTTTTTTAATAAAGTTAGTATAAATGGAAAATTTATGGCATAAGTTCCAAATATATGGTAACAATCAATTACACTCATCAAATTTATCTTGTAAAAACATGATATTCCATGATTTTGTTATGTAAGATTAATTGATATTAGTTTCTTGTACACATATAATGTGAGAAACATGATTAATTTCCCCACTTTATCCCCGCTACACTTTTTTGCACCTCCGCCGCTATAGAAGCACTAAGCGCTTTAACTACACAACTTCAAAACTATCCAACTACTCACAGTAACCTGCATTACATCATCGACCACTTCTCCATCTCTATCTCAATCGCAATAGTTCAACTTCTTTATCGTCAACTGCATCTAAAAATACACTGTCCATAACCACACAAAATCAGTGCCAATACATTTTATTGCTCCATCTCCACTTTCTCACATTATACTTAATAACATCCAACTGTCTTAATGGCACCCTATAATTCCAAAAAACATTTGGGTACTTCATTCTTAACCTTATAAACAAAGTACTTGGTAAGGCAACAGCTCTTTTGTGGCTAGTAACTTGTCCATACTCCAGTTATAAGTGTAACTACATCTGAAAAATACCCATCTTTCCTTGAATATCTGGCTGTCAGCTTATCCCACTCGATAGAGATTCATTGGAAGAAGGTTATTGTTTAGATGTAGCTAAACTTACAGGTAGAGTCTGGCTAAGTTATTAGTTACAGAAACACCTACCTTATTGAACATAGGTATGTTTGTAGCTAAAATGAATAGCCATTCATTTCAACTTTTAGTATGACTGGAAAAGGAATGCTTTCTGGAATAACTAGAAGTAGGTCCAATTATAATACCTGACCATTTGTGTACTACACATTTTATTCACTTTAACACAGGAACAAATTTAATATATATTTATTAGAAAAATCATCATCAAACCCACATGGCCTTACCATATCAATATTTCCGCTCTATATAAAACAAGCTATTGGCATCATTCTTACCAGAAAAAGCAAAAGAAAAAAAAAAGAAATAGATGATGAAATCAAGATCTGGAGAAACATACCGATACTCCATATATTACAGCTAATATCATCATGGGGAATAATAGGGAAGGGCCGAACAATTGTAATTCAGGCATGTGGACTTAGTTCTTCTTAGCCCTGTGCAAGTGATGCCATATTCGCCTGTAGTTACACCTCCATATCCTACAATTCCTTGCGAGATAAGCCCAATGAGTTCGCAACTTAGGGTAGTCTTGTTTATGTGTTGTTTAACAATCTGGTTTATTCTTATGGATGGAGGTACACTGGTGGATATCGTAAACACAATAATAGAACATTTGTGATCAGTATTGATTATCACAAAAATGTATCATTGTACCATACCATTTGACTTTGTAGTGCACAAACAAGGCATATAAAATGGCATGGATAAGAATATGGATATTATGTTTAATTGTTAAAGGACATTTTTATTACTATATATAACCCCGTAGTTTTCATGATTGTCTGGAATTTCAGTTAACTTAGATATGCTAAGTATCTAGTTGGTGAAGTATTTCTACTAAGGATCCATTCGAAAAATTAATGTAGCCATAAATAATGAGGATCAAGCTACAAAAATTATAATCCCATAAGTTCAATTTATAGATTGATCGATCATAGTGTAAAATATAGAAATGAACAGAAAATTGTTGGCATGTATAGTTGCTTAAATAACCTATGTGCTGCAGTATACATCCTAAAACATCAAACCAAAAGGAAGCTTAGAACTTCACTTACATAAATGAAGATAAACTCAACAAGTAGGTAAAAAAAAAATCAATGCTGATGTGGACTACTCTCACCATAACAGCATATAGCCATACCTATTAAGCTTTATTCCTCTGCTTTCTTGGTTTTACTATAGGTAAAAGTTCTTTTTAATTATTTGCTAAATCAATCTCAAAATTGAATAATTTTTCATCCTTGGTTTTCTCATTTCTCGGTGGGGGCACAAAGTCTATTCTCTGCTTCCTTAGATAAATAAATTAGATGACTCAATTTGCTTATTGAATTTGTTGAGACAAGTCACACATTGAGAAATTTATAAAATAAATTCTGTATAAATATTAAAAGTCTACCCTTCACATTGCTAATTGGTTTTTTGATAATTTGTGGTTCTCTAACATGATATCAGAATAAGGTTTAATTCGTGTGCACATAACTGCCACACTTGTCTATGTCACCCAATAAGATCCACATGTTAGCTAGACTCAGGATATGTCACACGTGCATAGGCGTGTTGAGACAAGTCCCACATCGGGGAATTTATAAAATAATATTAAGAGTTCACCCTTCAAATTTCCAATTGATTTTGTTTGATAATATGGGGTTCTCTCTTAATTTAGTGGTGGATTATCTTTCATTTGAAATAGTCTACTTGAATTTTCATTTAATGTAACCTTAATTTATTTAATGAGAGTTCCATACTAGCGTAATTATGTAAATAATTTGCAGTAGCTCAATAAGTGGCTTTGTTATTTAATTATTTACTATAATTATGGTTGATTATACTGAATTAGTTGCTTTTAAAACAATATTAACAATCCACCAATAGTTATTTCCAGAATAATGTTAACAACCCAACAACAAATGGTTTAGATTGTTGCTCTCAATGGTGTAATATTTGCTAAAATAAATTTCTAAATGGTTTAGACTATTTCTCTCAATGGTGTAATATTTGCTAACATAAAAATTTGAATAGGCACAAATTATATACAAAATACACAAAATATGATAGTGTAATAACGTATTCTGCCACTTACAGGACATGAAAATTCATACTTTGTTATCTTTAAGTGACTTGGACCAGCATTTAGCTCGGCAATAAGCTCAAAAAGAAGAAAATACCATATGTTACATCTGTGATAAAAAGGTGGTAGAAATTAATGAAAAAATTAAACTGAATACAATAACCAGAAGTAAACTAATAAAAATCCACAATGTGAAAACCCGTAACTTCCCCGGTGAGGGAAAGCGCGGATAGTTCGAGAACAAGCCACAACAGAACGTAGACAAAAGAACATTTCATTGTTAATTACAACAATACCATCAGATTACAAGAATATACAGAGTATAAATGAATATACATTACACAGAAATATTAGAGATTTAAATTACATTTAAATACATAGTAGCGGAAAATAATACAATACACAACTAGAAGAGATATACGGATACAAAGCTTCCCGGATATCATTCCAGCTGTAAACTAGGATCCTGTGAATATAAATCTGCAAAACTAAAACTACTAGCTGCCCGTGTCAAAATAGGGGCACCCAGAGTTTAGGTTAAAACAATAAACTCCAGGTCAGTCATGTGACTGGTGTGAGAACTAAAACAGTTATTAATCTTTATTTTAAAGTTAGGTAAATCAAGGGACCACGCCGCTAACGCGGAACGGGTTTCCTCCCAAGAATACCAGTGCATAAAACAAACAGCGCAATGCTAAATAAAGAAAAATGAAGCTGTTATAAGACCCAGGTCCTATCACACAATGCAACTCAAGCCGGAGGATAGGGTTTTTACCTTATAATGGCCAAGAATGCTTGATACGTTGAAAACAAATCATTTGATACTATTATAAGTGCATAGTGTATAAAACAACTTCAAATTATAAGTATCAATCATAGGCGACATGAGCGTCCCATGCCACTATGTCGCCATATATAGGTTTACAAATAAAACCGCAAGGTCACGTATTTGGAAATTGGATTTCCATCTATGAACCGAGGCCAGGGATCGTCCTCTACCGATTCGAGACGCTCTAGCCCGTGTCTCAGGAACAGCCGCAACTGCCCCATGGAGCGACAGGGCCGGTCCACCGATGTGGATTATTATGCCTGAACACTACGTTTCCTCGCCCTTTGGGGCGTAAACGAGCCAACGAATGACTCCATCGGACCCAGATCGTCCGATCAAACCGAGGCGCCTCGCAACAGCAACAACCACACAGGTGAAAAGTATATAAATGTCAGGGCTGGTAGGTCACTGACACCACCCTAGCTAGAAAGAAACGCATGCCCTCCCTGAGGTCCTCTCCCGTTTTTGGTTCACAACCGGGGTGTGAGGCTCGCGAATTCACGTTACACAAAGTTGTGCCACATAGGCTGTGGTTTGATCATCACCACAAGACTTTGCTTTTCAACAGAAGCCTTGATCATTTGCATCTTAGCATGCCACACAGGCAAACCACTCTATGCAACCGATATCAGTCACACAGAATGAAATCCAATGTCAGACACACAGTCCATTTACAAGTTCGTTCTGGGTCTGAACGAAACCGGAGGCACCTAGTACCCCGCATATCCATCGATCTCCAAGTACGTCTGGACAATCACCAACTGTTTCCATCTTCTTGGGTGTACAGCCCAATCAAGATCATCAGTAATTACCCAAACGATGTGAAGACCTCCGGTCTTCGACCATCGTCTTCATCTTCGACTTATCGTCGTATTAGTTATTCAGAATGGGATAAACCCGGTCTTCCCGAATAACTCGCGTATATTTTAAATAAGTGTTACACAAACACAACATACGCCTCATTCCAATTCATCAGTCGCTAACCGTAAATTAACCAGAGAATAATTCCCCAAATATTAACCCCGAAGGCCGAAACCAACATCAGATCAATATCCAGAAAACCATTCTGCTTAGCTAACCGACAGTTAGTTTCTAAATTTCACATTCATAGGGAAAGATTCCCATTAATTTTATCAAAGATAAATCCTTTAAATTTATTCTTTAATCTATTTTTGAATATCAATTCAAACTAGTCGGGATTAACGAACCTTACCGAAGTAATCATTTGTTTTAATTTCCCAATCCCAACCTATTCATCCCATGAAGTAAAACTGGTTATACTTCATATCTAACACCACGGTGTTATCGATAAATTCAATTACCATTTCACGTTCAAATCTAATTAAAGATTTAACTATCGCCTGGAGCAAAACTGGTGATACTCCATTCTCTATCATTTCAATCTAATTAAAGATTCATTAAAACTCCACTTAGTTTTAATCGTTAACTGGGTTAAAGAAACAGTGTCATTTAAAACACGGTTCACGATAAACCCAAAACCACATTCCATTAATTATCGGGTTAAAGAACGAGTGTTATTTAAACCACGGTTCACGATAAACCCAAAACCACATTCCATTAATTATCGGGTTGAAGAACGAGTGTTATTTAAAACACTGTCCACGATAAACCCAAAAATCAATATCAATTCAATTCCAATTAAATATTATTTAATTGGTACACTTCATTAAATCTAAATAAAAAGATTTAATCTTTTTTCAACTGGGTTCAAGAACAGTGTTAATGAAGACACCATTCACGACAAGCCCAAATCACATTTGATATTGAACACAAGGCTCTGAATAGAAAATATACCGGCTTATATTCAATATCAAATTCTACGACTAACAAATATCGTATTGGAAATAACGATATATGTATATATCTTTCAAATTCCCATAACAATATCTGTATCATCACGAAATCCAACATCGAAATAATCCAAAGACAATTTCGATTCAAATCCATTCCAATATAATTATTGGAAATTCTGGTTATTTTCAAAACCATTTCTAATCCAGTTTATTTATTTTAAAAATAAATAGAATTATAATTCTAGTTCAAAACTAGTTCATTTCGATAAAAATCTATTTTTATCTTTTCAAATATGGAGTTTTTCATCCCAATTCTTCACAAATCATTTCTTATGATTTTACACCAATTATTACTATTTTTAATAATTTTATCAAGGCCCGTACAGTCGATTTCCATCAACGACCATCGAACTGCACTTACAGCGACCATTTCCAAATTTGATTTGGACATAATTCCAAATCCAACCGTTAGATTTCTAATTTCTAATATTCGTTAGAAAGCTCTTTTCGATACGAACCCAATGGTTCCGGTTTTAGGAGAATCCGACGGTCGGATCTCCCGTAATATCCGTTCGAAGTCAATGGTCGAAATTCGCGAACTGCCGCGGCGCGTTCTATTCAGGCCATTATATTATATATATAGTATATATAATATATACTTCGTCGATTTCCTTTCAAAATGAATTTTATAAATCGTTTTAAATTCGTTTTCAAAACGGTTTAAACTTCATATTCAATTTCAAATCAAAATTGAATATTCCAATATAAATTCGTTTTAAATTCATTTCAAATCGATTTCAATTCAAATTGATTTCTAATTCAATTTCAGTTCGTTTTCTGTTCAATTTAAATTCGAATTCATTTATATTCAATTTCAATTCGAATTCATTTCTATGCACTTTCAATTCGAATTCATTTCTATTCACTTTCAATTCGAATTCATTTCTATTCAATTTAATTCGAATTTCCATTCTTTTCAAATTATCAGATTTTTGAAATCACTTTCGATATTCATTATAAAATGAATGAAACCGATATAAATATCGTTCACGTCAAAATGGCGCCAATCTAATCAACACGGCTTCATATGTTTCTATTTTCAAATATTCTATCTCAAATATTTCTATTTCAAATATTTCTATTCAAATATTTCTCTTCAAATATTTCTATTTCAAATATTTTTTATTTCAAATATTTCTTTTTCGAAACTGGAATGAGGCCCAATCAATTACCATATAATGTTAATTATATGGATTTTCTACAACACATGTATATATCAACGATGACAAATAATCAACCATCATCCAAAGTGCATTCTACACTGTATAAGCATCAAATCTAAATATCTAACGCTTATAACAGTCTGTCAATCAATCGATCGACATACAACTAATTATTGGGACTAGTGTATGTCATATATCATCCCAATACCCGTGTGGGGTTTCAAACAATCAAACAAAGATTTTATTTGTGCAGTTGGGCGATGTGTAAAATTTATCGTCCCAATCAATATCAATCAAATCAGTGTATATAAACAAATCTCCGATTTGTTTATAAATATTTATTTCATTTCATATACACGTTAAAAATTCTATTTTTAACTATAAAATATTTTCCGCTATAAAATATTTTATTCCAACTATATAAATATTTTATTTCATTTCACATCACATTTCATTCAATCAACTACACATCAAAATCAAACAAGCATACAAGCCGTCCATGGTCTGTGGACGACGGGTGTCGGGTGCTACTAAACACCGTATGCATCCTAGTATATATTTATAACTAGAAAAATTAAAATAAAAGGTGAGAAATTCTCACTGAATTGCTAATCCAACGCCCCGACTCTTCTTAGGTAGAAATCTTCGTCGTTCTTGCCTCTTGTCACTTTTCACTGCCCGTATTCTCTAAATATAAAAATCACATTTTTACTTTGCTATTCAATATATAAAAATCGAATTTTTTACTTCGCTATTCAATATATAAAAATCGAATTTTTTCTTCGCTATTCAATATATAAAAATCGAATTTTTACTATGCTATTCAATATATAAAAATCGAATTTTTTTCTATGCTATTCAATATATAAAAATCGAATTTTTACTATGCTAT
This sequence comes from Allium sativum, assembly GCA_030737875.1. Taxonomy (NCBI): domain Eukaryota; kingdom Viridiplantae; phylum Streptophyta; class Magnoliopsida; order Asparagales; family Amaryllidaceae; genus Allium; species Allium sativum. The sequence continues at coordinate 549,745,938 of CM060915.1, read as the reverse complement.
TTAATATATAAAAATCGAATTTTTTTCTTCGCTATTCAATATATAAAAATCGAATTTTTTCTATGCTATTCAATATATAAAAATCGAATTTTTACTATGCTATTCAATATATAAAAATCGAATTTTTACTTCGCTGTTCAATATATAAAAATCGAATTTTTTTCTTCGCTATTCAATATATAAAAATCGAATTTTTACTTCGCTATTCAATATATAAAAATCGAATTTTTACTATGCTATTCAATATATAAAAATCGAATTTTTTCTTCGCTATTCAATATATAAAAATCGAATTTTTTCTATGCTATTCAATATATAAAAATCAAATTTTTACTATGCTATTCAATATATAAAAATCGAATTTTTACTTCGCTATTCAATATATAAAAATCGAATTTTTTCTATGCTATTCAATATATAAAAATCGAATTTTTACTATGCTATTCAATATAGAAAAATCGAATTTTTACTTCGCTATTCAATATATAAAAATCGAATTTTTACTATGCTATTCAATATATAAAAATCGAATTTTTACTATGCTATTCAATATATAAAAATCAAATTTTTACTATGCTATTCAATATATAAAAATCGAATTTTTACTATGATATTCAATATATAAAAATCGAATTTTTACTTTGCTATTCAATATATAAAAATTGAATTTTTACTATGCTATTCAATATATAAAAATCGAATTTTTACTATGCTATTCAATATATAAAAATCAAATTTTTACTATGCTATTCAATATATAAAAATCGAATTTTTACTATGCTATTCAATATATAAAAATCGAATTTTTACTTTGCTATTCAATTTATAAAAATCGAATTTTTACTATGCTATTCAATATATAAAAATCAAATTTTTACTATGCTATTCAATATATAAAAATCGAATTTTTACTATGCTATTCAATATATAAAAATCGAATTTTTACTATGCTATTCAATATATAAAAATCGAATTTTTATATCTTCTATTATATAAAGATCACATTTTTACTCCTTCTACAAAAATAAAGATCTCAACTTTCCTCGTATAAAGCTCTCAGCCTATTTTTATTTCAGCAAAAATCATCCCTTTTTTTTATATCAACTAATTTAGTTAATCTAATTACATAATAAAATAAAATTTAAAAACTTACTTTATCATTCGTTCTGAAACAGGGGGGGTCGCTACCATCTGCAACAGCGTCGAAGAAGGCCGGAGCTGACTGGAGGAGGCACAACGCGTTCATCTAACTCCGGTGGCGCGCTCGATGGAGGCTCAGAACTCGAGAGGGGATAGGCGGCTACGGTGGTTGCTTCAGGAGGGGTACGGGTTTTCTTCGACGGAGAGGGAGGCATCGGGGGAAAAGGGTCTCGACGTCAGGTGAGGTGGGGCGCGCCTCTCCGGCGACGGCGCTCGAGATCGTCAGGGCTAGGGCGCTATTTGATTTCTTTTTTTTTTTATTAAAATGAACGGGGGGGCCTGGAAGTTATAGGAGGAGAGAAAGAGAGAGAGAAAGTTTTAATTTATATTTTAATTATTTTATTTTCCACCAAAAAGCAACTTTTATTTTCGACCTCAAAACGAGGCCCACTGCCTGTCGTCCATAGCGTTTTACCCCCATTCCAAACACAATGGGATATGTATCGTAGGCTAATTCGATCGTTACTATCAGTTTTCGTTAAAATCAACATATAACTCTATATATTGAATTTGAACGCGCATTTCAATTTACCGGGGCCACATACTAACTAGAAAAATTCCAATTTTTTTTTTCTAGCTTCGTATTGACGATGCGGTCCTAACAAAACTAGTTTCGTTGAATCCTGAGACCGTTTGAAAAATGGTCATTTTCCAGTCGATTAAAATCAACTGAAACTGGTCAAACGCGTTTTCCTTTGCCACGCTCACATATTGATTCGAAAAATTATGAAATTTGGAACATAGCAATAATTTTACATCACGGACCCAACAAAAGTGGTTTCGTCGAAATCCGAGGTCGTTTGCAAAATGTCTATTTTTAAGGGCTTGAAATTCATAGCGACTATTCAGAATTTTCAACTGGACATATCTTTTGATTCCCGCTATGAAATTTCGATTTTTCGGATTCGTTGGAAAGATATTCTCAATTAGATCCTAATGTTTTTGGTTTCACTAAAATCCGGTTTATTTTGCACCTGGTATATTCAATTGAAGTTTGAAATCGAATTATCGAACTACCGCGCCATTTTCAATTCTATTTATAATTATAAATAATTATTTATATTCTAACGATGAACTATATAATATATACGTTCGATTTATATTCAAAATAATTTTCTCGTCGTTATTATTTAAAATAATTCATTTTAAATAATCAAAATTCACTAAAATTGCCAAAATAAAAATTTTAAACTGGCCCAGATTTTTGGGTTGTTACACACAATGAAGTTAAACATATATACGCATATTCCCAATGAAACTAATAAATTTTTACCAGGAATCTATGATCACATTTTAAAAAGTTTATGCTCTGTTTTATCAACTCTAGATTTAAGCACACGAAGTGAATCATTAAAGGGAAACAACATTACTAAAGATCGTAACTTCTTTACTCAGTTTGTTTTGAAAGATATACTGTCTGGACCAAATATTAATTGAAGAAAAATGTTAGATTAGTAATTGACCACTGCTTTCCTAACTGCTTAATTTAGTAATCTGTGACTTAATTAAGTTCATGTTCACTTATCATATTCTAAAACTGATGAAACACGAGAAAAGATGATTAAACGAAGGTGTGTGATTCTCAAAATTAAATGAAGCTAGTTCAATAACACATAGTTGATCTAGTAATAAGCCAAATGAAATAAAATGTTGGCATACTTGAGTAAATGAAAAGTACATGTATGATTTTTAATTTTTGTTCAAATTAGGTCCATTTACGAATTAACAACTCAGTTTTTGTTTTTCATTTTAGTATTAAAAACCCTAAGAATATATAAAATTGTATTATAAATTGTTAAACAATTTGTAATTTATGATGATATTCACATGTAGTGCTCACAATGAGAATCCTTGTTTATATTTCCTACTATCATATTGCCTAAGATGTACAATATATATTGTTATGGATTCAAGGGGAGGCAATAAAATTCTATTACAGAAAAAAAATTATGTGCAACAAAACTTAACATTACATAAGCAAAAACAACAAATATTAATAGATAGTAAATGGGGATTAACCAAAAATAATAATTTTTCAACCATACCTTCAACAGAAAGTAGACCCTTCATCAAATAGATATCATCATAATGTTCTGTCAATCAAGTGATTAATCGTATGTCAGCCTCTTGTAAAAAAATAGTTATATGTCAAAGTAAGGTTGGATAAAGCTATAAATTTTTCAGTAAGATAGTTTTAGAAGTCTCGATTCCATTAGAACACAAACATTGCAATTGATAGTCCGACTTGTCAATGTCATCCAGGACCCAATGAGGTACTCCAAGTCGAAGAGAAAATCAAAGAAATATAGAACTTTTCATTAATCGAATCAACCATTCATTGAGATCATTCCCTTATCGACTAGCCTATAAAATATATCCTACATAAATTATAATAGACCACCATTTACATTGTCAATTGGTTTAGTGATAATATATGGTTCTGTAATGGTACAAGAGTAGGATTATGGAATTTGGATCAAGAATCCAAAAATGTTTATGTGTTTTGGTTTTGTTTACTGTAGGTACTTTATTACTTTCGTGTAAGTAGACATTTGTTTTATGTAAGTTTGTAGTTCTGCCAATAATATTGATAATAGTCACCTAGGAAATATGATTCGGTATATGACTTGAATAGGTTTCAAAATACCAGCACATAAAGGAGATATATTTAAGGAAAAAATAATTTACAAATTTCTAGCATATGCATGTTTCTCGTCCTTTTTCTCCATAATTTGCGTTTATACATAATGATATCCAAATATACTTACTGTGTAACAATCCATTGCGAGACCACCAACATGGAATAATGCATGTGTAGATGCACTTGATAAATGAAGCCGAATAGCAACATGTTGGCGTTGTACCATATTTAATTATCTTTTTCAAGTACATGACATAGTTATTTTGTTGCATGAAAAATTTGATTGATATAGATAACAAAGCAAGCTTTAAATGCCTTTTTTAGGACACTAATCTCTTGTAGTTATCTTGACTCATTTCAACTTTCTTAATCATATTTGACTACAACGACCTAGATTTTAACCGTTAAGTTTAAACATTTAAAATTAGTTTTAAATGTTGATTTGGAAATTTAAATAACTCTAATTCAATGATTTTGAATATTAAAATAATAAATTTAATTCTGAAATGGTCAAAATAAAGTTGGATTTGCAATATAGTATGAATTGGACAATATAAAAATATTTGATTAAGTTTAGATTTGAATTATAATAATAAATTCTTTATTAAACAAAGTTTGAATGAATAATTTATATTTAATTTAAAACGAGCTCGCAGCGCCGCAGTAGTTCGTAGTTTTACGTTTTGAACTTCTATTGAATATACATAACCCAATATAAGTAGGAATTTTTTCAAATAAGAATCGTCCGAATCTATTTGATTATGATTTTCTAATGAAAGAGAAAATTCAAGATTTCATCTTATATATTTTGGGTTATGTCAAGTCAAATTTTTAGGAAACCGCTGTGTAATCGTTTATAAATCAAAACGATTTATTAAATAAAATAAAATCATTTTTAACAGATTGAATATCATTATAACCTGGAATTTAATAAGGATCAAAATGGTTTCGGAATATGTATATATGCTGTTGGAATATAATGAATGTGGGTAGAATTTCAAATTTTAGTTTAATGTTGATATGGTGGAAACGAGAATTTCATAAAAAATTAATCAAGTTAAAAATAGCCAATTCTGAAATAGTGATGGATTTCAATGAAATCAGTTTTATTAAATCCATAATGTTAGATTATAATATGTAAATAATTTTCGTGGCGATCCGATGTCATATGTGACCTCGGTAGCTATAAACACGCAACTATTTTGCGTAGCGATTAATTAGATGAATTTAATTTGATTTGAAATAAATTTGTGTCTAACTTGAGCTAAGGATCGAATTAAGATGTGAGACCTATTCTGTTGAATTTGTATTGACGTTTAGAGTCTGGATATATATGTATTTCATTATTTTTGAAGATTTGGTAATTTGTTGTCTAAAACAGCGTCGCTTTACGTATGAAATATCATTTTAGGGGAACGGTCTCAGAATGCGATGAAACTTGTGTCAATGGATTGATATTAGTAAGTTACTATTGGATTTTGATTTTTGTATCGATTGGACTTACCGTTTGATCGTGCGAGTGGTAAACGCATAGATTTTTACTTAATCTTTTTATCCATTTAATATGGAACTTAAAAAATTAAACAATTTTCAAACGAACTCAAATTTCAATGAAACTAATTCTGTTAAATCCGTAGTAATTAAATATTGTAAGATTTCAATTTTCAAGTCAATTAGATTTATTTTGTGATCGTGCGCAATATAAACGCCTATCGATTCACATTGTGAAATAAAAAATTAGTTTACAAACAATCTCAGGATTCGATGAAACCAGTTCCATCATGTCTGGAATACTAAGTTATGCTAGGATTTTAACTTTCATTGCAATCAGATGTCGTATGAGTTCATTCAAGCGTGTTACTTTGGGCGTAAGTTTCATAAAGTAACTAAATAATAATGTATTTCGTTTACAAATACACAACCTAACCCTAAAAATTCAGTCCACCCATTCTGTTGGTCAACAGACCTGAGTCGCCTCCATTTTCTGCTTTGAACGGTTGAAACTCTTCGATCTTCCTCCTTTAGTTTCTCTAAATCCGTTCATTTATTCAAAAATTCCTCAACAAAAAACTTGTTAAGCTCATCGAGAGCTCCAACCTAAATGGCTATAATGGAGTTTGGCCTATCATAGTGGCCAAAATCGAGTTTGAAACCCATGACGTTTGTGAGCTCGTCGCTGCCGAAAGGAGGAATCGAGCTAGGCAAGATTTGGGGTGAGCGTCGAGGGCGGTGAGGTGCACCTACTTGTGATGTCTGATGGTGCTCAGGTGGACAAAAGGCGTGCACGGCAGTTGTTGAGGAAGTCGACGTGGTGAAGTTCTGAATGAACTGGAAACAAACGTAAAGAGAAAGGAAATCAGTCGTCCTAAATAATAGTAAATCAAAGTAATTATTTAAAAATTAATCGTTAATTAGAGAGTTAATTATTTAATTAAATCATATATTTATAATGTAACTCTTGTATACGTTAACAGAATCGAACTGAACAAAAGGCGTTGGGACCGTATTGACGAACACTACATTCTAGAGCTAGTTTGGACAAAGTTGGAATTAACTAGAAATTTTTAGTTAAATTAAACGCTTGTTTTATTCAATTGAAACTGAATCGCTATGGCGACAAATGGAATCAAGTGAGCCAAACTCACTCAGTTTGACTCATCTATATTTCATATAAGTCAGGATTTTTATTTGTATGCTATGTTTGTTAATTGTTTGATGTGTGCTGAATATATATATATATATATATATACATATATATATATATACACACACACACAAACACACACACACACATATATATATATATATTGGATGAATTGGTTAAATTAAATATTCGTTTAATTTAATTGAAAACAAATCGTTATTTCAATGATTATTACCAAACGAGATATTTACCTTGTTGATCAAGTTTGTAGTAATATAAACGTATTAAATTAAAAGATGTATGATTGTATTGTTGTTATTGGTTGATTATTGAAAATTATATCGGTATATTGAATTGGACGATTTTATTTTGAGGTAATGTGTTTGTGATGCAGGGAAAATAGGCTGGAGGGATCCAACTGGATTCCTCACCGATAGTTGTTAAATTTCATATGTTATGTTATTTCTTAAAATATTTAAATTGTGATGCAGGAAAAGACAGGGTGGAGGGATCCAACAGGATTTCTCACTAATATTAATAGTGTTTATTATATATGTTGAATATATTTGGTTGAATGAGAAACTGGATGAGACAAACCCTTATTTGATAGTTTGGTACTATAACAGTCGTTTAGCTCTTTAGTACCGTTGTTATAATAAGGATTTTTTATAATCAATTTTAAATCGAGTCTAAAACGTTTTGAGATTTATAACTTTTGAGATGTTGATTGCCGTCAGGCGAATCGATGAGGTTTTAGTTATAACAAAGTTATTTTTATAACTCGAGCTAGATTTTCAATTATATTTTTATAAGTTATATAAAAATAGATGTTTATAAATAAATTGATATTTATGATTGGTTTTTTATTAAAGTAATTATAAATATTTTATATTGCAAAATTCTTATGTTTTTAATTAAATTTATAGGCACTTAGCTAGAAATTAACCTAAGGGTTAATAATTTTAGGTAATTATTTTTAAGAAAACAATCAAGCGATACTATTAAATTAATTTATTTTTTAATTAATTTAAGGGGAAGAATTAGTGGAAATCAATTAACCATTTAACTGATGTTTTCAGGTTGACTAAGTCAAATTGGAACTGGTCATTCTCAGTTAACTTAATAAATATAGTTATTGCAAATAGTTGTTTGAACTAAATAAATTTACTTGAAAGTTATTTAATCTTTTTATTAACTTTGTTTAAAGGTAATTATAATTGATAGTTGATCGGTCAAATGCAAGAAAATGGTTTATTAAACCATATTTTAAATTAAATAGTAAACGAGGTTTTGTGATTATATTGAAAATTACGAACTTTTATCTATCTTAAGATAAGAACGTTGTCGATCAAGGTCTGAGAGGTAAATAGAATACCCAAACTTGAACGACTTCACTATTATCAAGGGATGATATTAGTTGTAATGGCAAAAGACGTTGAAAATAGTTTACTATCTTCATAAGAGAAATATTGCAACTTATTTACAAGATTTTGAGATGTAATTTGAAATATTGGGTTTTTAAGTAAACAATGTATAATTTAACATTTTTTGGCCCAAATATGAAGTATGATTATACTTGTACCATTCAGTTAAGTGTATAGCACTATTTTCTAAATAATGAAAGTAGTACGTTTTTCCTAAGGTAAGGTTATAAATGGAGATGCATATATAAGTTGAATTATATAGAAAAGGGTTATAAATTTGTTTTCCTATAATAAAAGGGATTGTTAAATAGAAGGTTAAATGTTGGCAAATTGGTTAAATGATTGCACTTAAGGAAAGCATTTTTGAATATAAATTAATATGCTAATAAAGGTTAATGCTATTGGAAATAAAAACCATAACGTTGTTTTACGAACGTAAAGTTGAACTGATTTGGTTAGTGAACATATATTTTTACAAAAAAGGACTTTGTTCCCAGTTTTAGACAATGAATAATGACTATAACATTTTTTTTTGCAAAATGATAGTTGAATCAAAAATTGGATATGGTTGTAAGATATTTTCTAAGTATTAAAAATAATGGTTTTGAGAATACTCTTATATTTAAAATAAGAAGTGGAATATTGTTTCCCAAATATTGAAAGTTTTAATTAACCATTCGTTTATCGGTTTTCATTTTTATCGGTTTTAGTTTGGTTTGACAATTTTCATCATCGGATAAACCAAAACAACAAAACGCTCACCCCTAGTTGTTGGTACGGGAAGACCGGGATCAAATTTATATTCGAATACCATTTCGAACCAGCAAATATGTAAACGTGGAAGATATCAGATAATGGTCAAGATAAAGCATTTGAAGACCTATAGATCTTCATAAAACGGATGGATTACTTATAATCTCTAGGTAGCTCCCGGAGATAAACTGGGATTCTATTCTGGTTGAAACCTTCGGATTGTAAGGACTTTTTGCTACAGATCCTTGGGGTGATTCCTATGTAGGATACAGTAGGAGGGTGCCTTCAGTTCATCCTGTTACTGGATGACTTATATGGACAAATGTCTTATAGAGTATTTCCTAAGAGTCATGTACATTGATTTTTACAAATATTCCAAGTTTGGTGGCAGAGATAGCAACTTCATTTAGCTTAACACCAAGAGTGTATTTGTGTAAATCAAAGTGATTTGATGGATTTGATAATGTGGCATTCAAAATGAATGGTACGGTTAAAAAGGTAATCGTGACCTCAAGCCTCTTCAATCGGAAAAATGACAGAAATCGGGTAGGCAACATGACTATGTGGGTCATTCCTATTAGAGTGTATTATCACCATCTAAAGAAATTCCATTTGTTCCTTCTTTTGTCGATTCTGTATTCTTATGAAATATGGCTGACTAGCCACCAACCATGTGTGACAATGTAATTGGTACACTCAAGTAGAATGAGTGGCCGGTCATGTGTGGTTGGGTTGGAAGATGTTCTTGTTAAACCCTCATGTATTGCTTTCTAGCGGTACACTATCGGAAGGGGTCTCATACCTTGTCATAGTTGAAATCCATTCTCTAATAAGTGCCTTGTGGTTTTTTTATACACTAAGTATATAGACTGTGCAATGCATGCGTTCTGCTAGATAGCTATTTATTTGATATAGACGCTATTATAATATCACTGGATTTGATATTAAAAATGTTTTGGATTATCATAACGTAAAAACGGTCCGTGTTTATATGTGGACCGGTTGCGATTATCCTTTTTCTTTCCAAGGATTTTAACTTTAAATCAGTTGGATGATACCTATAAACTTAGTAAGTTTTCTCGCGCTGGCTCACCAGACTGATCCATGGCATTTACAATGCTCGAGTCAGACCGAGTTTTTTAGGTCCAGGATTGGATGCTACGACCTTAAGAAGATATGTTGGAGGAGTTCAGACGTGTGAGAAGTATTTATTATTTATTCCGTTGTGTGTTGTATATGAGGTCAGGTTGATAAAACTGTCCGGATGTATTGGTTGTCTTCTGTACTCTGATGAATGTAAGTATTTAAACAAGTTCTTTGTAACGATTTATTTCTATATTATATTTACTTCTGCTACGATGTGAGACTCTATGTTGTGTAGTTAGTTAATCCTTCTTCCTTTTCTTCTATTCTTCTCTCTCTTTCTTACCTTTTTCTCACCCTCTAACTTCTTTCTTCTAAAGATTCATATTTCCATGCAATTTGGGTTAGACGTGGGTTGTAATTCGTTGACTCAAAGGGTACAAAATTGCGGGCCTTTACATTGACCAAAAGTTAAATGTCCAGGCACTTTTTATTATTATTCACTCAATACTACTATAAGGTACTAATTAACGATCAATAAAACTAGGAGCATGTTGTTGTCAAGTAGCCTTTAAGAATGTGCTTGCTAATAACATATAAGAAACAAAAAGATAATTACATTTTCTATAAATATTTGAAACACTAGGAACCATTTGATTTTTTTCAATTTAAATGTATCAAATAGATTGACAAGTTTTAAGCAACAAATACCTGCTTGTGACATATTTCAAATTATATAATTAAATAGCATTATAACTTTAGCTTTTCTATTCCAAACACTTCAACTTTTTTAATATTCACTTTGAACTACTTAAGAACTTATGCAAGGTTCAATTAAGGAAACAAACCTAAGTGTATGTTGATTTGAATCATAGCGAGGCGTAAGCCACTGTGATTTCTGGTAAAGTTCAATCAATGATGCTTGAGGTCCTCTTTCCTTGATGTTGACCATTTGATTCACTTAAAACCATTTAAATATTGAATTGTCAATCGAATGGAGTTAAAACATGCTAGGAATAAAGGTACATTGATGTACCTTGATTACTTGAATCAAAAACACATGATGTTCGAGATTCATCGGCTTTAGCAACAATGGTAGTCGTATCTGTAGCCACGCTGGCATTATATTCTTCATGCAATGCTGATGGATCAACCTCTTTTGATAGTACATACTACTGTTAGAAATTATTTGAAATAAAAAGGGTAAATTTAACAAGAATAGTTTAAAATACCAAAATAATATATTGTAGCTTTAACTGACCATGATCAAAATAGAAGTTGGTTGGCAAATCTTCATAGTAGACTTATTACAGCCTTAAATTGGTAGACAACAAGTTATGATACATGGAGAGAGTACACAGAGCTTAAGATCCTTCAACAATGAGAAATATGCTGAGCTTTAGGTACTTCCTTCTTTTTATCACACCTTCTCTTGCTAAAAGATCTTTCTTCAACTGTATGCTAAGTCTAGCAACAGTGAATTATCCTTTAGACTGAAATTCCAAATTCAGAAATACGGATCATTAGTAGCAACAGTGAATTGTCCTTCAGACCGAAAATTCAAATAATAACCCATATATCCAACCCAAATTGCACAGAAATATGGATCATTAGTAGATTGAAGTTAAAGGATGAGAAATAGAAAGAAAAAAATAGAATAGAAGAAAATGAAGAACACAAATCTCACAAAGGAACGAATAAAATATATTATATAACATAACTTTTGAAATACAAATTAGTAACCATATACAGACACCATCATTAGAGCACATCAACTATTTCTGGAACAGTTATAAACACCTGTTTCCAGATACAAACATAGTATACATCGGAAAATATAATAGTCTATAGCTAACTGATAAAACCTCCTTCAAACTCCTCCAACTGAATTTGTAAAATCCCGACTACTTGACTGCCCATACAAATTTGGGCACCCAAGAGATTAGGGTAAAATAAAAGGGTCAGTCCTGAGACTGGGGTGAGTCCAACTGTAACGGCAAGGAATTTCGCTCGGTCCGAACCAGTCGCTAAACCGACCCAGACCGTTCGAAACGCCCTATCGTTTGAGAACACGACAAATCAGAATGCATACAGAAGAACATTTCATTGTATATTACCACAACGCATCAGATTACAATAATATACAGAGTATAAAAGAATATTACACAGAAATATCAGAGATTTAAATTACATTTAAATACATCGCAGCGGAAAATAACGAAATACACAACTAGAAGTAGATATACGGATACAAAGCTTTCCGGATATCGTTCCAGCTGTAAACCAGGATCCTGTGAATATAAATCTGCAAAACCAAAACTACTAGCTGCCCGTGTCAAAATAAGGGCACCCAGAGTTTAGGTTAAAACAATAAACTCCAGGTCAGTCATGTGACTGGTGTGAGAACTAAAACAGTTAATCTTTATTTTAAATCATTAGGTAAATCAAGGGACCACGCCGTATAACACGGAACGGGTTTCCTCCCAAGAATACCAGTGCATAAAACAAACAGCGCAATGCTAAATAAAGAAAAATGAAGCTGTTATAAGACCCAGGTCCCATCACACAATGCAACGCAGCCGAGGATAGGGTTTTCCCTTATAACAACCAAAGAATGCTTGATACGTTTAAAACAAATCATTTGATACTATTATAAGTGCATAGTGTATAAAACACTTCAAATCATAAGTATCAATCATAGGCGGCATGGGTACCATATATCATGTCGCCATATATAGGTTTACAAATAAAACCGCAAATGTCACGTATTTGGAAATTGGATTTCCATCTATGAACCGAGGCAAAAGATAGTCCTCAACCGATTCGAGACGCTCTAGCCCGTGTCTCGGGCAAGTACTCAGTCAAGCCTTTGGATCGTCAGGGCCGGTCCACCGATGTGGATTAAAATGCCTGAACACTACGTTTCCCCACCCTTTGGGGTGTCAATGAGCCAACAAATGACTCCATCGGTTCGAGAACGACCGATCAATCCGAGGCGCCTCGCAACAGCAACAACCACATAAGTCAAACTCGTCAGGGCGTGTAAAACCACTGACGCCACTTTCTAGCTAGAAGGAAACGCATGCCCTCCCTGAGGTTCGTCTCCCGTTTTTGGTTCATACCGGGTGTGAAACACGCGAAGTAACCGTTACACAAAGCTACGCCACAAAGGCCTTGCTTTGATCATCACCACAAGACTTTGCTTTTCAACAGAAGCCTCGATCAATTGCCACTTAGGCATGCCACACAGGCAATTCACTCCATGCGTTTGATATCCATCAATATATAACCCCTGAGCTCGTACGTCTCAGAGAAGGGCGTTAAGCAAGTGAATAAATTCTCCGCCGCCAAACAGATATATATTTAATAGAAATCAATCACACAGACTAAAATCCAATGTCAGACACACAGTCCATTTACAAGTCCGTTCTGGGTCTGAACGAAACCGGAGGCACCTAGTACCCCGCATATCCATCGATCTCCAAGTACGTCTGGACGATCACCAACTGTTTCCATCTTCTTGGGTGTACAGCCCAATCAAGATCATCAGTTATCACCCAAACGACGTGAAGACTTCCGGTCTTCGACCATCGTCTTCATCTTCGACGCCACGTCGAATCAGTTATTCAGAATGGGATAAACCCGGTCTTTCTGAATAACTCGCGTATACATTATAAAAGTGTTACACAAACACAACATACGCCTCATTCCAATTCAGAATATTCTTTTATACAAATATTCCTATACTTTGGGAAAAGTTCCCATTAATTTTATCCAAGATAAATTCTTTAAATTTATTCTTTAATCTCCTTTGAATATCAATTCAAACTAGTCGGGATTAGCGAACCACACCGAAGTAATCATTTATTTTATTTCCCAATCCCAACCTATTCATCCCATGAAGTAAAACTGGTAGTACTTCATATCTAACACCACAGTGTTATCGGTAATTCAATTACCATTTCATGTTCAAATCTAATTAAAGATTTCCATCGCCTGGAGCAAAACTGGTGATACTCCATTTTCGGTCATTTCAATCTAATTAAAGATTCATTAAAACTCCACTTAGTTTTAATCTTTAACTGGGTTAAAGAATCAGTGTCATTTAAAACACGGTTCACGATAAACCCAAAATCACATTCCATTAATTATCGGGTTAAAGAACAAGTGTTATTTAAAACACTGTTCACGATAAACCCAAAAATCAATACCAATTCGATTCCAATTAAATATCGTTTAATTGGCACACTTCATTGAATCTAAATAAAAAGATTTAATCTTTTCTCAACTGGGTTCAAGAACAGTGTTAGTGAAGACACCATTCACGACAAACCCAAATCACATTTGATATTCAATACAAGGCTCTGAATAGAAAATATATCGGCTTATATTCAATATCAAATTCTACGACTAACAAATGTCGTATTGGAAATAACGATATAAATATATATCTTTCAAATTTCCACAACAACATCTGTATAATCACGAATTCCAACATCGAAATATTCCGAAGACAATTTCGATTCAAATCCACTCCAATGCAATCATTGGAAATTCTGGTTATTTTCAAAACCCTTTTCAAATTCAATTTATTTATTTAAAAATAAATAGAATTATAATTCTAGTTCAAAACTAGTTCATTTCGATAAAAATCTATTTTTATCCTTTCAAATATGGAGTTTTTCATCCCAATCCTTTCTAAATCATTTCTTATGATTTTACACAAATTATTACTATTTTTAATAATTTTATCAAGGCCCGTATAGTCGATTTCCATCAATGGCCATCGAACTGCACTTACAGCGACCTTTTTCAAATTTGATTTGGACATAATTCCAAATCCAACCGTTAGATTTCTAATTTCTCACATTCGTTAGAAAGCTCTCTTCGATACGAACCCAACGGTTCCGGTTTTAGGAGAATCCGACGGTCGGATCTCCCGTAATGTCCGTTTGAAATAAATGGTCGAAATTTACGAACTGCCGCGGCGCGGCGCGTTCTATTCAGGCCATTATATTATATATATAATATATATAATATATTTCGTCGATTTCTATTTAAAACGAATTATATAAACAGTTTAAATTCGTTTCAAAAGCAATTTCAACTTCCATTTCAATTCAATTCAAAATTGAATTCTTCTTTATAAATTCGTTTTAAAATTCATTTCTATTCAATTCAAATTTCAATTCAATTTGAATTCATATTCAATTCAATTCATTTCGAAATCGTTTTCAATTCAATTCATTTCGAAATCGTTTTCAATTCAATTCATTTCGAAATCGTTTTCAATTTAATTCATTTCGAAATCGTTTTCAATTCAATTCATTTCGAAATCGTTTTCAATTCAATTCATTTCGAAATCGTTTTCAATTCAAAATAAATTTTTCGTCGATATTATTTAAAATAATCTATTTTAAATAATCAAAATTCGCTAAAATTGCCAAAATAAAACTTTTAAACTGGCCCAGATTTTCGGGTTGTTACAGTAAACTCCAACCAATGATTTAAAAATCCTTCGAAAGAAAAGATAATCGTAAGCCATTCGTTGATATACGTTGTCCTGGGACTGGACAAATCAAAGGCACCATTTTATTAATCCATCTTGGGCAATTTCTACCAAGGATTAACGGAACAGCCCTTGCACTTTACTCCGTCTTCAATTGTCTTCAGCATAAGTTGATTCGTAACGCTTATGCCTATACGAAGTAGTTTTTAGATAATAACCTGATCTCGGTCTCTCTGTATTAACAACGGAGGTATAAAATAAATTAAAACTTTGATAGTCAGTGATTTAACTATCAAAGGAACATCCATACAACCAACGATCCTATATCCAAATGGAAATTCTATCTATCAACCATTAAGCAATATTGACCCCTTTTTATATAAATTCCTTATTATATTATCAATTCCAAATTCCCATCTTTGATATCCTTTCAAAGCTCGATCGTCTCTCTCGATTCTTGGAAAACACTTCCAATATCATAGTTTCTTTATTCGAGAAAATATCTCTTATCCCATTTAGAAAACATTTCCATATATTCACAAATTCTTATTTTCTATATTGTAGAAAATATACGTTATTAACACTGGAAAACATTTCCAATTATCATTTCTTAACTTCCCGTTATCCCAAATCATTTCAGTTTCTATACTTAAAAACAACTCTGGTTTACTTTGGAAGATGTTTCCAAAATCTTTTTATTTGATTAAACCGATGTTATATAAAACATCATTACGATAACTCAACTCAATAGTTATTCATTTACTAACCGTATCACTCCAATTTTTAACGAACCTTAACCATTCCTCCGTCAATCATGAAGTCAATCAAGTTGGGGTATAATTACTTTTCAGAACTTACTAAACAACATTCTCAACTTTGAAGTAGATAAGGCTCACAATTTCAAATTCCAACAAAATAATGTTACGCACTCTCGGATTTAGTTTGAGATTTCACTTCTTTTTACGCAAATAATCGATTATAGCGATAGCGTTATAATCTTTGTTTCTGAAATATTAAATTTTAAAATATAACTTTTGTTCATTAAAATAAATAAATAAATAAATAATTCTTTATTAAAACGGAAAGTAAAAAGGTACTTTCGTGAATTTGATTTAATCGAATTTTAATAAATAACTCCACTTTGAATAATCTATATTCGATGAATATTTCGAACTTCTGAATAATCTACCATTTCAGTTTAACTCAAATTAGCTTATAATTATTTCCATTCGTAAACATTTGCTTTCAAGCTATTATTCATTTTCAAATATTAGTTTAATTCTTTAATAGGAATATAGACTTGTTTATTCAAATCAACTTGATTTTTATTTGAAATATCATTACTGCTCTACTTCCAGTTATCGAGTCCCTATTTAAAACCACATCATATTCTGTTTCATTTATAAACTATGTTTATTAAACTGTTACTCAATTCACACTTTTCCATTTATCTTAAACAATTCAAGTTCTCTTTTCAATGTATATATAGGATATACATTCTATAACCGAAATTAACTTAATTTGATTTCTATAAATCCCTTTTTATGTCTTATTGCAAACAATAGAATTTATTGAAATATTAACCTCTTAACATATTTAAATGAAACTATAGTTTCATGTTAAATAAAATTTAAATATCCTTTTAGGAATAAATCATTTGTATAAAATTCTACACAGTTGAATTCCACTTTATAAATCCATTGGATTTATTTCATATTCCAAATTTTGGAATAACACCCATAGTTTCTTTCGAAATTGATTTCATATTTCCCTTCCCATTATTTCTAATTGAATTCACGTTCCTCAACTCAAATTTCTCTTATAACTACTGGGTTTAAATCCCACTTCAAATATTTTTATTAGCACTTATTTCCATTTTTCTTATATAAATTTGACTTGAATTTATATTTTAATTTATCCTATGATAAATATTTTATTAAATTGGTAAACACCGTTATAATCAACTTCTTGTTTAATCCAACTAAACAAGTTTCTATTCCCAGTCCATTTGGAATTAAATTTCTATTTTGGAAATAATTTCCTTTTTAAATATGAAATTCCTTTTCTACATTCTAAAATATTTTATGGTATTTAAATACCAAAATTATAGAGCCAATGTAATTTAACAATCACAGTATATATATATATATATATCACAACATATATCACAATAAATGAAATACAATAACATAAATGTTGGGGGATCCAGTTGGATCCCTCCAACCTGTTACCCTACATCCGCAGATGTTAATCAACATAAATAACATCAATTTCATTCTAATATGAGATATCATGGTAAATAGAATTTATAAACATCCAATGATTTATTTATATAGCTATATCAATAATTTTGACCAATTTATCAACCATCCATCTAAACAATCATCACACAACATAAAATTACTATATATTAATTTAAAACTTGTTTATATAAAAATATAAACGAGTCATAGTTAGTGAGTTTACTCACCTTGGTTCGCAGTTGATGGTTTTGCTTTTGGTTTCCTCTAAAATCAATCAGGCATATGATTTTTCTATAAAATTCTGTTACCTCTGTTCTCAGCGAATATAGTTCCACTATGTAGATCTCATCGTTACGGTTCCAACGGATCCAGTCGTGTTCAATTCTGTTCACGAATGAATGATATATATAATATTTACAAGTTATAATAAATTTTAAGTTAGTTAATTAATAATCCAATGAATTTCCTTAATTACTATTATTCTTCTTAATCAAGTTTTAAAACTCGATTAACTTCATTCATGCGATACTGCTCTTGCCAAGACACATCTACACTGAATATCACATGCAACCACAACCTCTCCTACCTCAACGTTTCTTCAACACTTCTTCACAGTACCGCTCACAATACTGTATCGAATACCCAACATCAATCCACACCCTAGTCGTTTGCAATACACTTCTTTTTTTCTTATAAACAACATTTTTTTCCAGGTACCCTCGACATCTCCTTTAAATAAAATAGCACAATTACATTCCTTTCTTCCCTCCTTATAGTATCCTTCCACTGATTTCCACTTCTTCCCCGTTTTCAGTTCAATCACCCCACTCTGCAAAGTTTTGTGGCCATCCTCCCAATCCCTCACCCTTGAATAAAAATACATTTGCAATGTAATGTCCCATAATTTTAGCGATATAATAATTAATTTAATTATTTAAAATATGAAATAGGAATTTAAATGGTCGTTTAATTAAATAATATTAAATATTTAATTAATATAAATAATAGAATAATATATTTAATTCTGAAATAGCCGGAATTAGTGAATTGACAATATTGTGCGAATTGGACAATTCAAAATATATAATTCAGTTTAGAGTTGAATTATATTAACGAGTTTATTTATAAATGTCAGTTGAACGTATAATTTATAATATAATTATAATCGAGCCCGTAATGGCGCTGCAGTTCGTAATTTCTCGAGTCAAACTTTAATTGAATATACATAACCCGTTTTAAATCGGATTTCTGTGAAACAAGAAACATTCGGAGCTGGTGAAGTATATTTTTCTAATGGAAGAGAAAAATCGAGATGTCTTCATGTAGATTGTGGGTTGTGAACAAATCAAATTTTCGAAAAGTCGCTATGGAATTCCTTTATAATTTATAATGATTTATATATATTATAAATGGATTTTTCAATATAAATTGAATATCGATTCAACCGGGATTTGAATATCGAGTTATAAATCCAATTGGAGCTGTATGATATTCTATTGTGAAATGATATACGATAATATAAATTTATTTATATTTAATTTAATTATTTTTAAACATATTAATATTTAAATAGGTTTATTTAGAGCTTTAAAAATAGCCAGTTTTGCAAACGACCTCTGTTTTCAATGAAACTAAACTTTGTTGGATCCAGAATATTAAATTATTACTAGATTTCAATTTTCGTAATTTTTGGAGCCAATATGTGGTCGTACGGATTTTTAATGTGAAAAACAGTCAGTATTTTGACTGTTAAAAATATGCTATGTAAGGAAACGAAGTTGGGATTCGACGAAACAAGTTTCGTTGGGTCCGTAATGTCAAACTTTAGTTGTATGTCCGTTTTCATGATTTTCGGATATTATATGTGATTATAGGAATTTTTAATCAACGATACAAATAGAATTATGATAAAAATAAATAAAATATTGAATATAAAAATAATGTTTCCCCCTATAAGTAACCATTTACTAACCCTAAATTTTTGTCAACTCCTCAACTCTGGTCAAAATGTGAGCCGTCATGTTTTGCTTCCAGGAAATCAAATCATGAGAAAAACATTGTCTTTAAAAATCCAAATGAATTCCGATAAAATCGTATAAATCAAAATGTATATATATTTCGATTCCTGGAGGCGTCCTCCTCGATTTCATACTGATTTCGCTTGGTTCGAACCATGTTCAGTCCGTTGTTTTTTTTCTTTCAACAGCTAGGGTTCGAATTTCTAAACATTTGGGGTTTTAATTCGAATAACGGATATTGTAGTGTTATTGGTGACATTGTGGAGGCTCGGTTGTGGGAATCTGGAAATATTCGATTATAAATTTTGTCGATGTACTGTTGAGGAGGGCTGCGAATTCCTGATGTCGCGATAAGGGGAGGGGTAACGAGTTGCTTACTGAGGTGTTGAGGTCGAAGCTCTCGTGAAGGAGATGAAGTCGGTGATTTCGGTTTATGTTTTTGTGTAAAACTGGAGGAGGCATTGGAGTGATTGGTTGCGGCAATGGATGTATGTAAGGAGTTGTACGGGTTTGTGAACCATCGGGAAGGTGTATGCGAGTTATATGTTTTGGTATCAGTAGATGGAGAGAGAGAGAGATCAGGAGGTTATTGGTATATTTAATTTGATTTTTATGGTGAAAGGAGGAGGAGATATGATGGATGGAGTCGCTGTAAAAGGTGTTTATGGCAAGAGCAGGTTCTAACAGTTATCATTGGGGAAGAAGGGGATTAACGCAGATTGGGTTTAGGGGTGGGAGATGGGCCAGTAAAACACATTAGGCCCAGTGAAATAATATTTAATGATGGTTAGCAGGATGTTCTTTTTGAAAGGATGTTGGTTGGTCCAAACGTTTACGGTGGGAAGGATTAACCCGTGGTTTAAAGGGAACGTGAGCATCACATTTATTTGGCAAAATGACAGGAGCGTTGGTTGTTATTTACAGAAAAAGGAGTCTCTGTGGGTTCGGGTAGGTTACGAAGAAGGGATGAGCAAGTATTGATTGACGAGCGGTCGGTAGCATTGAGATCATGTAATCACTAGCTGCATACCGGAACTGGTCTGGAGTGGTTTGGAGATCGTTATAATTTTATGGTAGATTTAAACGCTGATTCGGAGCATCCACCGCTATTCGTTATTCAAAAATTATCGACCAATGTGAGTAAATCTCACTAACTCTGCTCAATTTATATTTTCATAACGTATTTTTAGAACTGACAAATATTGGTTGATTGCTGTGTTGATTGATTGGTTGAACTGCAAATTGATTGGTTGAAAATATCGATATAGTTATATATATATATATCGTTAATTAAATATTGATTCTGTTGATCAGAATATTTAATATTGAAATGAAATTGATGTGAGTTATATTGTGTAACATTAGTGGATGCAGGGAAACAGGTTAGAGGGATCCAACTGGATTCCTCAATATTTATAATACTGTTATCATATATTCTGATATATGATGCGGTATATAATCTGTTATTGATTATGTGTGTTTGGATGATGATTGATCCTTTTGATTTGGTATTTTAATACCATAAGTGATACTGGAAAGTGAAAAGGGAATTTTCAAAGTGTATTTTGAAAATAGAATACGTATATAAAATCAATGGATTTTATATAAAAGAAAATATTTATATGAATTAAATATGATTATAAAGGAAATATTTGGAAAATAAATAAAATTAGAAAAGGGATTATTTGGAAAATAAATAGAATTATATAAATGAAATATTTGTATAAAATAAATAGAATTGTATAAATAAAATATTTGTAAAACAAATAGAATTGGAATTGAAATATTTGTAAAACAAATAGAATTATAAAAGGAATTATTTGGGAAATAATTAGGGTATTATAAAAGGAAGTATTTTATAAAATAAATAGAATTTTATAAAAAGGAAATAAGTGGAAAATAAATATTAAATGGAAATCAGTTTTAACAGGTAAATGGAAAAGATTAATTTAAAATAGAATTGATTAGAAATCTGTTTTAACAGATTAAATGTAGAAGATTAATTTATAAATAATGATTTATAAATTAAGTAAATTATTTATCATTAGATAAACTGAATATATAAGTCTGAGTTTATATATAGAAGTTAAAATTGGTTTCAACATCGATATTTGATATTGAAATTGAATGTGGCAATTATCAAAGGATTTATAAATGAGATTTAAGTGTTAGAAATAAAAAGGGGATTTCGTATGAATAAGCCTATAAATAGAATTTAGAAATAGAATATTATTTTTAAATACAAAATAAAAACTGAATTGATATATAAAAGAAATATTATTCACATTCGATGTGAATAATGGATTAAAATAGATAGGAATTTAAATGGGGATTCGAATAAGTGTTAATAGGATTAGAGATAATCGACTAGAGTTAATCGAACTAGAGTTATTCGACTAGAGTTAATCAAATTAGAGTTAATCGATTAGAGTTATTTGAATTAGAGTTAATCGAATATTAGTTATTCGAATAGAGATTATTGAATATAAATTATTCGAAGGAGAGATAATCGAATATAGTTTATTCGAAAGAGAATAACTGAATATGGTTTATTCGAAAAAGAGTTATCGAATAAAGATTATTCGAGAGAAAATTATACATTGAAATTCGACTATATCAAATGTAGGAAAGTACTATTTACTTTCCGGGGTTTAAATCGAGGTTTATTTATTAATAAATTAGTTGTTTGTTTATTTATCCAAAGTAAATAAAGTTATATTTAACTTATTATATATATATCGGAAGTATGGGATTATAACACAATTATTATAATCAAATGAATTATATAAAGGAAGTGGATCCGTAAATAGAATCTGAGAGTTACGTAAGGAAGTTCGTTGAAGATTTAAAATGTGAACTTTGTCTATTTCGAGGTTAGAAATGTGGTTCAGTTAAGGTCTGAGAGGTAATTGTACCCCAACTTGATTGACTTCATTTTTAACTAAGGAATGGTTAAGGTTCGATAGTGAAGGCTAGTTAATTGAATTTAGTTAATAAATGTTAATGGTTCGAGTTGGCTAAGCATTGTTTTATTTGAACATCTGTTTAAATCCAATGAAGGAGTTTTGGAAATGTTTTCCAAATAAGAAATCAAAATTATTTTCTAATATAGAAGATAAGAAATAGGAGTAAATATGGAAATGTTTCCAATGATTAATAACATATATTTTGTAAATTTAGAAAATAGGAATTTGCCGATATATGGAAACAGGAATAAGGAAATGAATAATTAAATGACAAATTAAATTGAAGGGGATCAGTGTTGATTGATGATTTGCTCATAAGATTTCCATTTGGAAATACGACCGTTGTTTGTACACATGTTTTCCTTTGATAGTTAAATCACCGACTATCAAAGTTTTGACTATTTCCGTTGTCAATACGGAGAGACCGGGATCGGATTTATTATTTGAAAACCACTCCGCATGGGCATTAGCATTGCAAATCAAATATGATGAAGATAATTGAAGACAGAGTTTATGCAAGGGTTATTCTGGAGATCCTAGGTAGAAATTGCCTAAGATGGATTTACAGAATAGTGCCTTCGGTTTGTCCAGACCCAGGTCAACGTGTATGAACGAATGCCTGACAGAGTATATCTAATGGATCACGTAAGTTGATCGCTTCAAACGTATCCATGTTTGGTGGTGGAGGAATTCGTTTCTCTTAGCTTTATACCCGTGGTATTTTTGCGGAAATCAATGTAACAACCCGAGGGATTCGATGCCTGGATTTCGACAATAACACACAATTCCTGTATTACTTGCCAGAATTCTAGTGTTGAAAAAACTAGATAGTTATTAGAAAGAATATTAGAGGGTGAGATAAGAAAGAAAGAAATATTAGAATATAAGAAGAAGAAGAAGAACCAACTCAACACATAATCTCACATCGCAACGGAACAAAATATAATACCGAAATAAATCTTTATTGAGAGCTTTTAAAAATACTTACAATATCAGAGTACATAACACATCTGGACAGTTATAATAACCTGTCTCATATACAACACATAGCGGAATACACATCATATATATAATACGTCTAAACCCCTCCAGCTCGTCTTTGGACTTTGCAGCGTTCGATAACCTGGACCAGTACACCTCGGTCTAACCCGAGCATTTACAAAACACCGGGTCAGTCTGGTGAACTAGAGTGAGAAAAATTCACTAAGTTTAAGGGGAAATCATCCAACTTGATTTTAAGGTTCAAAATCTCTTTTTAAAAGAAAAGGATAATCTTAAGACCAAATCCACACATAAATACGGACAGTTTTTACCTTACGATAACCCAAAATATTTTTGAAATCAATATCTATTTTGATATTATAATAGCGTCTAAATAATAATATATAGCAATCTAGCGGAACACTTGCATCTCACGCTCCACATATATATAGTATACAATCAAAACTGCGGGCGCTTATTAGAGATTGGATTCCGACTATGACAAGGTATGGAACCACCTGCCGACAGTGTATCTCTAGAGGGGAATACACTGGGTTCAACAAGAACGTCTTGCAACCCGGCCCACACATGACCGACCACTCATTTCTCTTGAGTGTATCGAATGTATATCACCAACGGTTGGGCTCAAACCACCGTTTCCCGAAAAGGGACAGCATCGAAATGGATTTAAGAAGGAAATGAATTTTCTCTAGATAGGTGATTATACACCCTAATGGGAGCGACCCTCATAGCCGTGCTGCCTGCCCGATTTTTGTCATTTCCCGGTTGATGAGGCTTGAGTCTACACTTTATATTTATAATCAGCACATCATATTCCCTTCGAATGCCACATTGTCAGATCCATCGAGATCACTAATTGGCGTCCACAACAATAATTTATGTGCTAGCTAAAGAAGTTTCCTTCTCCGCTTCCGCTCTTGGTACGGTTGAAGAAATCAATGTACGTGACCTTTTTGTATATACTTTGTCAAACATCCATCCATACAAGTCACCCAGTAACAGGATGAACCAAAGGCACCCTCCTACTGCGTTCTAGGAATCACCCTGAGAATCAATAGCGAGAAGTCCTTGCGAACTCGTAGATTCCAACCACGACAGAATCACAGTTTATCTTTGCTTGCAAGTCAGAGATTTTAAGTAATCCTTCCGCTTATGAAGATCCACGGTCTTCAATAGCTCCATCCCAAATCAGCATCTTTTACGTATTCGTATTTGCTGGACGGAATGGTTTTCGAGTATAAATTCGATCCCGGTCTTTCCGTACCAACAATCGTATGGGCCAAATTTGACAATTGGTTATTTAACTATCAAATAAAACAATCATTCATCCATAAAGAAAATGGATTCGCTGATTCAATACTCAGTATCATTTAGCCTCTTTAACAAACCGTCCGTTAATTATATTCCATAAATTTCCCAATATTTGAAACATCGCTTTTACTTCTTATTATAAAACAAGAATATATCCCAAATTCAATTTATTCAACTTATAAACTTTTCGAAAATAATCCGTAATATCATTTACGGAAATCATAGCTTTTTCCCTCAACTACTCTCGTTTATAAACTAATATCATTCTCGGATAATCATGTAGTCATTCAAGTTAGGGTATTTTATTTACCTCTCAGACCTTGACCAACAACGTTCATATCTTCAGAATAAATAGAAGTTTATTAACCACACATTTCCCTTTTAAAACCCATTTAAATCTCATCCACGTTTACTTAACTAATTATTAAGTAAACTGTTGTTAAATTCTTCCTATTTATGTTCTTTAAAATATTATATACGAGTTTCGATTCTATTATAGATAGAATCCTTATGAAAACTCCTTAATATCCCTTTATTGTTATGTTACAAATCATTTTCAACAACTCAAGTTCATTTGTTTAAAAACCATATAAACAACACTTTTATAAATCTGATATAAATGTCATATATAATTATTATATTGTTATCCTTCTCAAATTCTTATATTGATATTTATCGAAACAATTCATCTTATCATATGTAACAAACGTTACAGATTTCAATTCATCTTATCATCTGTAACAAACATTACAGATTTCATTACACATTAATTACAACCACTTACCATTCGTTTTCATTTTCACATCTTTAACTGCATTTAAAAGTCGCATTTTCAATTCATTATCAACAATTAATATTCGTTGTCGTTATTCAAAACTTTTATCATCATATACTCCTGCTAGTAGATACCATTTTGAACTTCGGAATACCATATTCTGATCTTCGGAATAACACTCGTTTCGATTAATCATTCCTAACTTCGGAATAACACATTCAGAACCTTGGAATAAGCCTCGCTTCCATTTACTTAACTGAATCCCATTCATAAATTTCATTTATAAATTCATATTCGTAATTTCAACTTCGATTTCTTTTAAAATATGAAATCCCATTTCCAAATCATTACTCCTTTCAAATATGTCAATTTGTGAATCTTATTCACGAAATGTTATTTAATCACATTTCGTATCATCTAAAACACCATTTGTTAAAATGATCGGTTATCACAAAGATATCACTCTTTAAACTCTTTTATAAATTCTCGTCTACCCATGATTCAATTATTCCATTTTGATATTTTGAAATCCATTTAAACTTCTTTTACGACCATTAAGGCCTTTATAAAACTATTTCAACATTTAAATAACCAACATGATAAATTTATATCGTTTAAACATTTATTCAATAAAATCTTACATCTCTATTTGTTACATTTTATATATTTACAAAATTGGTAAATTTAACTTTAACTATTATTTTTATCATAAAAATTGTAGTTTGAATTCATATAAAAATATATTATATCTTTGAAACTATTCGAAATCCATTTAACATTGATTTCGACAAATCATTTCTTTTAATTGACGGTACAAGAGAGGCAAATGACTTCTTTAGACTTCTTTAGTACCAAACCGTGAAATATAAATCAATTTCTCATTCCATAACAAACAATAAAATCATATTGATAAACGTTATCAATATTAGTGAGGAATCCTGTTGGATTCTTCCAACCTGTCATTACCTGCGAAACAATGGGTTACCACACTTTAAATCATTCAGTTAAATAGGGCCAATCAATATGCGTTTTTCATCTAAATGGGTGACATAAACAGTTTAATAATAACATTCAATAATAACTATAATAGTTAATACTGAGCTAATGACAACAATTCAAACATTCAACTATTTATTTATAACGTTTATAGTGTTATAAACGTAACCAATGAGGTAAGTTACCTCAATTGGATTATTATAAATAACGATTTAATTCCAATTAAATTAAACAAACGTTTAATTTAACTGTTTCAGTCCATATATGAATGTAAAATTAACAAACAAATAAACAAACAACCATTAATAATCATAGCACACAATTATAAAACCCGACTTATATAAAATATAAATGGGTGAACTGAGTGAGTTTAACTCACCTTGTGTTTCCATTTGTCGTCAAAACAAGTTGTTATTAATTAAATTAAACTTGTGTTTAATTTAATTAAAAATCCTAGTAGCAACCATCTCTGACCAACCAGCTCCAAAAACAGATGCTCGCCAGTATGGTTTCAACGTCTCGTTTTTGTTTGATTCTGTTAACATAGGAGAATGTTACACAAATTCTAAATATTGGTTTGAATAAAATTAACTAGACCTTAAATTAGTCAACTAATTATACGGTTTTAATTTAATTTAATTAACACTTAATTAAACCTTACATGTTAATTACGGTATAAATTAATGGGGTTATACTATATAAATGTTTAGGCATATTCAAAGCAGTGGCACATAAATAACCTAAGGTACCATAATAAGGCTAGGCATAGAAAACTCTCGCTCGCCTGCTTTTCTTGCCCCCGAATGTTCAATTCTTCTTTGCAGACAACCCACTTCCTCACTGTTCATTCACTTTCCGTTAATCTTGCTACGTCGGTCATCATTTCCCCATTCCTTGCTTCGTTTCTTTTCTGTTTACTTCTTTACATTTTTTTTCAGAAGCCCATCTGGCCCAACCAAATTTCAGCCCATGTCACTTATAATAAAACATCATCTTCCTTCCATAACTTATACCGTCCACGCACAACAAAAGCTACAACTTCTCTTCATTTCGTTTCTGTCGACTCTTTCCTTTTCATTCCCTTTCTTTTTCTTTTTTTTTACCTTTTATATATATATATATATTAAAAGCCCAAACCCACTAAGGCCCGCGTAGCCTTCTTTGATATAACCGAATAAGTTTTCCTGTCAGGCGACTCGTCCACATCATCATCTACTTTTGCTAAGGAAATAGATCCATCTTCATTATTAAAAAAAAATGAACTCTTCCTGTATTGAAACGCAAAGCCTCCCCATTGTTTGTTTTTACTTCTGCAAACTAGAAACCATACCATGACATCAAGACTTCACCAGCTATGGACTGCTCCACCGCATAACCCCCCTCCATTGTTTGCCCGCTTCTCCCTTCTTCCCTGACACTGTTCACGTTCAGTTCACCTTTGTTCCATTCTCCGACTACCGTCATCCAACACCATTCCTACATCTCCGTCGTCCTGATGAAGATTCAACACTTCCGGTCGTACTACTCGCCTCCAACTCGATATCCGAACAGCTCTTCCCACTGGCTGCCGGAGATCTCGCAAATAACTTAGATCCAACATCAATATCCCTCCACAGTTGAAAACCCATTACTCCAATTCCAACAACGTACACTCAACATCAATGTTGACGTTCCCACCTTTCTGCGCCTCTCCAAGCACTAGCCACGATCGGCATCCCATCCCCTTCACTGACCGGAGACTTGAAGTTGAACAGCCTTCGCATGGACAGAACCCAATTGAACATGCTGCTCTCTTATCTTCGTTAAAGCCCGCGCATCATCCTTCTACTCCCTATTCGAACACCTACGTCCTTCTCCAGTGCTTCTCCTTCACGGTGGGAGTCATTGTGGTTTTAACTGAGCTTACGGCTTGAAAAGAAATAGGAGAGTGGTTTCTTGTTTGAAGGGAAGGGGTTTGCATTGTAGTGTTTGTAGAGGAGCGTCATATTTTTATTTTTATCAAACCTTGAATCACCCTTTTAGTCTTACTGTAAAACAAAAAGGAAAAATGAAGCCTCCAGTATTTATAAGTGGAGTAAGTTTGGCATGCACGGTTGTATTGCCTTGGCGGTGAAGGAACACATGCGTAGGTAGGTGTAGTTTATTAGTAGGTTTGCAGACTAAATGTAGTACGTTGTGCTATAGAGGGTACATTTGCATGTGTTTATTTCTCATATTGAAAGCAAGAGCACATGGGAATAGAGCAAGACAAGTGGTCTTGTCATCATATAAGAATGTGGAAGTTTGAATATAAGCTGAAATGTACAATCATGAGCTGGAAAGTGCGACATGGCACTTTTCGAGCAAGTATAGTTGCTTCTGAGTTATCTTATGTTTTCAGTAGCACATGGGAATGTATTATACCTACTACCATTTGCGGAACTTGTTATAACTGAGGGTCTGTGCAAGCGCATGTTCCACCTCTTCCACAATCTCCACTAGGGGTGTGTATACTTGCGCATCCTCAATGTTCATAGTACAGGAGCGAATAGATTACGGTTTGAAAGAAAATCTGTTAAAGACTTGCGCCAGAGATTTAAACAAGAATTTTGTGCGGATTTTGGTTGTACTCTAAAAGTGATATATGCTGGTCATTTATGTATGGTGAAACAACTTCCTTCCATCAATATCATTAGGCACGAATTAGTCTGATTAAGAAATATTTAATTTGGATTTTGTTTTAAACGCCTGCTGAAGGAATGACAAACGAAGAATAAATAGAAATGAAATAAGGAACACTCAAGATTTTCGATTAAAAACCGCTCTGCAGAGTTTTGAATGAGATTCGAAATATTCAGATGAGAGATTTAAACGGATATTGTAAGATTTTGATGACACTGGCGTGTAGATTTTTAATGGAAAGCGGCTCTTATTTTATTCTCTAACGAACGATGTCGTTTTAAATAAATCAGATCACATACGACGTCCGTCCGATTGAAACGAGATTCAGAAACAACAAAATAATAATAATAATTGTTTTAACCACAATGCATCTGATTTCGTTGAATTCTGATAGTGTTAGTGAAAATGCCATTTTAATTTCAAAGGTTAAATTATATGCGTGTAAGTTTACACCGCGCACGGTCATAAAATAATTCGTTATAATTTATTAACGAATCCCATAGCGACTATTTGAAAATTTGATTTGGACATAAAACAAAATCTACAATATGAAAATCCGATTATTCTCTCCCATTTGAAAATTATAAACAACTAGATTCAAACGTTTCTTATTTCATAGAAATCCGACTTATATCGGATCCGGTATGTTCAATTGAAGTTGAAAATTCAATATTTTAAACTGTCGCGCCATTTCGAGCTCGTTTTATATTATATATATAAATTGTAACATTTAAACTTCGTTTTTAAATACTGAGTTCAATATTAAAATAAATCAATATCCCAAATATAATATTTAAAATAATAAAATAAATTAAATATTCGACCACAAAAAATACGGGACATTACATTCTTCCCCCTTAAAAGAATTTCGTCCCCGAAATTACTAAGAAAGGAAAAATGCCACAAACCCATTAATCTTCAAAATTCAATTTATAATATATCGTAAACCAATTCAATATCATAAATAAATATTTTTCAAAAATATCAAAAAATTTCTAACACTTGAAATTTCCGGAAAAATTCAACAGAGTCTCCCCTGTACGGAGTGACTTCTGCGATATCGCAGGAACAAATAATATATATACATCGACCCACATGGTCGAAAAACAAAAATTAAAACCCAAAATTTTATATTTTCGCGTAGGTGTACCTTTTACGAGCGCTATTGCGGATATTTTCTCCATTTACGTGCAATCTAATCAACCAAACTCAATTCTCAAGCCTTCTGGCACTTGTACTCACTCAGCTCAACATATAAGTAACTAATACATGAAATTTTCAATAATATTTCATTTATTAACTAGAATAATAAGCAAATTTCCATAATCAACCTTATATCGCCATTCATATGCAAACATGGTGTTGAATTATCCCGTTCCCATTTCATATGGTTTCCTTTGAATTTATAATTTCTGGAATTTGGTCTCCAATTCATTAAACTATTTCTGAATTATATTCAAGCAATCTGACACCCAATCAATATTAATCAACAACCAATGCATCCCCAACTCAATCGAATTAATTGAATTTTACATTCAATATTAACATTTGCTTTGGTTTACATATTTGAACCTTAATCGGTTAATATTCGATTGATTTCTATTTAATATGATTTATTCAAATTCTAAATTAATTTAATTTCTCAAAGTTAAGTTCCAATTCAAATTTTAATCCAATTTGAATTTCATACAAATCATATAATATCTCAATAATTTTATATAGTTTTTTTTACTATAAAATTTGGGTAAAATTATATCAGTTACCCTCTAAAACAATATCGTGTCCATTTCTAGTTCAATGCTTCTCAACACTTGAACCGATCAATTAACACAATACAAAACATTTGTCTATATAAAATCTACAAATACGCTCTCATATATACACTCAACTCAATATAGGGTATTACTAACCCTATCTCTATCGAGTTATGCCACAGAGCCAAGGTTATTACTAAACCAATAGCTCTGATACCACTGTAACGACCTGGAGGATTCGATCCCTGGATTCCGACAATAATACACAAATCCTGTATTACTTGCCAGAATTATAGTGTCGAAAACACCAGATAGTTATTAGAAAGAATATTAGAGGGCGAGATAAGAAAGAAATATTAGAATAGAAGAAGAAGAACCAACTCAACACATAATCTTACATCGCAGCGGAATTAAATATAATACAGAAATAAATCTTTATTGAGAGCTTTTAAAAATATTTACAATATCAGAGTACATCACACATCTGGACAGTTATAATAACCTGTCTCATATACAACACACATCGGAATACACATCATATATATAATACGTTTGAAGCCCTCCAGCTCGTCTCTGGACTTCGCAGCGTTCAATAACCTGGACCTGTACACCTCGGTCTAACTCGAGCATTTACAAAACACCGGGTCAGTCTGGTGAACCAGAGTGAGAAAAATTCACTAAGTTCAAGGGGAAATCGTCCAACTTGATTCTAAGGTTCAAAATCTCTTTTTGAAAGAAAAGGATAATCATAAGACCAAATCCACACATAAATACAGACAGTTTTTACCTTACGATAACCAAAAACATTTTTTAAATCAATATCTTTTCTGATATTATAATAGTGTCTAAATACAAATAAATAGCAATCTAGCGGAATGCTTGCATCTCACGCTCCATATATATATATAGTATACAATCAAAACCGTGGTCTCCTATTAGAGATTGGATTCCGACTATGACAAGGTATGAAACCACCTGCCGATAGTGTAAATCTAGAGGGGAATACACTGGACTCAACAAGAACGTCTTGCAACCCGGCCCACACATGACCGACCACTCATTTCGCTTGAGTGTATCGAATGTATATCACTAACGGTTGGGCTCAAACCACCGTTTCCCGAAAAGGGACAACATCGAAATAGATTAAAGAAGGAAATGAATTTTCTCTAGATAGGTGATTATACACCCTAATGGGAGCGACCCACATAGCCATGCTGCCTGCCCGATTTTTTTCATTTTCCGGTTGATGAGACTTGAGGCTACACTTTATCTTTATAATCAGCACATCACATTCCCTTCAAATGCCACATCGTCAGATCCATCGAAATCACTAATTGGCGTCCACAACAATACTTTATGTGTTAGCTAAAGAAGTGTTCTTCTCCGCTTCCGCTCTTAGTACGGTTGAAGAAATCAATGTACATGACCTTTTCGGAAATACTTTGTCAGACATCCATCCATACAAGTCACCCAGGAACAAGATGAACCGAAGGCACCCTCCTACTGCATTCTAGGAATCACCCTAAGAATCAATAGCGAGAAGTCCTTGCGAACCTGTATATTCCAACCACGATAGAATCATAGTTTATCTCTGGTTGCAAGTCAGAGATTTTAAGTAATCCTTCCGCTTATGAAGAGCCACAGTCTTCAATTGCTCCATCTCGAATCAGCATCTTTAACGTATTCGTATTTGCTGGACGGAATGGTTTTCGAGTATAAATTCGATCCCAGTCTTTCCGTACCAATAATTGTATGGGCCAAATTTGATAGTCGATTATTTAACTATCAAATAAAACAACCATTCATCCATAAAGGAAATGGATTCACTGATTCAATACTCAGTATCATTTGGCCTCTTTAACAAACCGTCCGTTAATTATATTCCATAAATTTCCCAATATTTGAAACATCGCTTTTACTTCTTATTATAAAATAAGAATATTTCCCAAATTCAATTTATTCAACTTATAAACTTTTCGAAAATAGTCCGTAATATCATTTACGGAAATCATAGCTTATGTTTCCCTCAACTACTCTCGTTTATAAACTAATATCATTCTCGGATAATCATGTAGTCATTCAAGTTGGGGTATTTTATTTACCTCTCAGACCTTGACCAACAACGTTCATATCTTCAGAATAAATAGAAGTTTATTAACCACACATTTCCCTTTTAAAACCCATTTAAATCTCATCCACATTTACTTAACTAATTATTGAGTAAACTGTTATTAAATTCTTCCTATTTACGTTAATAGTTCTTTAAAATATTATATATGAGTTTCGACTCTATTATAGATAGAATCCTTATGAAAATTCCTTAATATCCCTTTATTGTTATGTTACAAATCATTTTCAACAACTCAAGTTCATTTGTTTAAAAACCATATAAACAACGCTTTTATAAATCTTATATAAATGTCATATATAATTATTATATTGTTATCCTTCCCAAGTTCTTTTATGATATTTATCGAAACAATTCAACTTATCATCTGTAACAAATGTTACAGATTTCATTTCAAAACCATTTTTGCTTATCATGTTCTCTTTAACTCGACCACTTATTCGTGGCTTAAAAACATATAATAGTCCTTTAAAAATTTATGTCTAAAACTAGTTCATCTCCTTTGTAACAAACATTACAAAACACATTTTCAAACCACTAACTCTATTTATTAACTTAAACTCATTTCCAAAACTTCAAATTTCCATTTACAAAATCTTTTGTAAATTAATTACAACCACTTACCATTCGTTTTCATTTTCACATCTTTAACTGCATTTAAAAGTCTCATTTTCAATTCATTATCAACAATTAATATTCGTTGTCGTTATTCAAAAATTTTAACATCATTTACTCCTGCCAGCAGATACCATTTCGAACTTCGGAATACCATATTCCGATCTTCTGAACAACACTCATTTCGATTAATCATTCCTAACTTCGGAATAACACATTCCGAACCTCGGAATAAGCCTTGCTTCCATTTACTTAACTGAATCCCATTCATAAATTTCATTTATAAATTCATATTCGTAATTTCAACTTCGATTTCTTTTAAAATATGAAATCCCATTTCCAAATCATTACTCCTTTCAAATCTATCGATTTGTTAATCTTATTCACGAAATGTTATTTAATCACATTTCGTATCATCTAAAGCACCATTCGTTAAAACGATCGGTTATCACAAAAACATCACTCTTTAAACTCTTTTATAAATCCTCATCTACCCATGATTCAATTATTCCATTTCAATATTTTTAAATCCATTTAAACTTCTTTTACGACCATTAAGGCCTTTATAAAACCATTTCAACATTCAAATAACCAACATGATAAATTTATATCGTTTAAACATTTATTCAATAAAATCGTACATCTCTATTTGTTATATTTTATATATTTATAAAATTGGTAAATTTAACTTTAACTATTATTTTTATCATAAAAATCGTAGTTTGCATTCATTTAAAAATATATTATATCTTTGAAACCATTCGA
Organism: Allium sativum; assembly: GCA_030737875.1. NCBI lineage: Eukaryota > Viridiplantae > Streptophyta > Magnoliopsida > Asparagales > Amaryllidaceae > Allium > Allium sativum. Next base: position 549,711,450 of record CM060915.1, on the reverse strand, counting down.
AATCCATTTAACATTGATTTCAACAAATCATTTCTTTTAATTGACGGTACTAAAGAGGCAAATGACTACTACAGTACCAAACGGTGAAATATAAATCAGTTTCTCATTCCATAACAAACAATAAAATCATATTGATAAATGTTATCAGTATTAGTGAGGAATCCTGTTGGATTCCTCCAACCTGCCATTACCTGCGAAACATTGGGTTACCACACTTCAAATCACTCGGTTTAATAGGGACAATCAATATGCGTTTTTCATCCAAATGGGTGACATAAACAGTTTAATAATAACAGTCAACAATAACTATAACAGTCAATACTGAGCTAACGAACACAATTCAAGCATTCAACTATTTATTTATAATGTTTATAGTGTTATAAACGTAACTACTGAGGTAAGTTACCTCAATTGGATTTAATTATTATAAATAACGATTTAATTCCAATTAAATTAAACAAACGTTTAATTTAACTGTTTTAGTCCATATATGAATGTAAAATTAACAAACAAACAAACAAACAAACAACCATTAATAATCATAGCACACAATTATAAAACCCGACTTTTATAAAATATAAATGGGTGAACTGAGTGAGTTTAACTCACCTTGTGTTTCCATTTGTCGTCAAAACAAGTTGTTATTATTAAATTAAACTGGTGTTTAATTTAATTAAAAATCCCAGTAGCAACCATCTCTGACCAACCAGCTCCAAAATCAGATGCTCGCCAGTATGGTTTCAACGTCTCGCTTTTTGTTTGATTCTGTTAACATAGGAGAATGTTACGCAAATTATAAATATTGGTTTAAATAAAATTAACTAAACCTTAAATTAGTCAACTAATTATACGGTTTAAATTTAATTTAATTAACACTTAATTAAACCTTACATGTTAATTATGTTATAAATTAATGGGGTTATATTATATAAATATTTAGGCATAGTCAAACCAGTGGCACATAAATAACCCAAGGTACCATAATAAGGCTAGGCACAGAAATCTCTCGCTCAACCGCTTTTCTTGCCCCCGACTGTTCAATTCTTCTTTGCAGACAACCCACTTCCTCACTGTTCATTCTCTTTCTGTTAATCTTGCTACGCCGGTCATCATTTCCCCGTTCCTTGCTTCATTTTTTCTATTTACTTCTTTACATTTTTTTCAGAAGCCGATCTGGCCCAACCAATTTTCAGCCCACGTCACTTATAATAAAACATCATCTTCCTACCATAACTTATACCGTCCACGCACAACATAAGCCACAACTTCTCTCCATTTCTTTTCTGTTGACTCTCTCCTTTTCATTCCCTTTCTTTTTTCTTCTTTATATATATATATATATTAAAAGCCCAAACCCACTAAGGCCCGTGTAACCTTCTTTGATATAACCAAATAAGTTTGCTTGTCAGGCGACTCGTCCTTGTCATCATCTACTTTTGCTAAGAAAATAAATCCATCTTCATTATTAAAAATAACTGAACTCTTCCTGTATTGAAACGCAAAGCCTCCCCATCGTTTGTTTTTACTTTTGCAAACCAGAAACCATACCACGACATCAAGACTTCACCAGCCATGGACTGCTCCATCGCATAACCCCCCTTCATCGTCTGCCCGCTTCTCCCTTCTTCCCTGACACTGTTCACATTTAGTTCACCTTTGTTCCACTCTCCGGCAACCGTCATCGAGCACTGCTCCGTTGTCCTGATGAAGATCCAACACTTCTGGTCTCCGCGCACTACTCGCCTCCAAATCCAGATCCGAACAGCTCTTCCCACTGACTGCCGGAGATCTCGCCAGCAACTTAGATCCGGCGTCAATATCCCTCCGCAGTTGAAAACCCATTACTCCAACTCCAACAACGTACACTCACCATCAATGTTGACGTCCCCACCTTTCTGCGCCTCTCCAAGCACTAGCCACAATCAGCATCCCATCCCCTTCACTGACTGGAGACTTGAAGTTGAACAGCCTTCGCATGGACAGAACCTAGATGAACATGTTGCTCTTTTATCTTCGTTAAAGCCCACGCATCATCCTTCTACTCCTAGTTCGAACACCTACGTCCTTCGCCAGTGCTTCTCCTTCACGGTGGGAGTCGTTGTGGTTTTAACGGGGCTTACGTCTTGAAAAGAAACAGGAGAGTGGTTTCTTGTTTTAAGGGAAGGGGTTTGCATTTTAGTGTTTGTAGAGGAGCGTCATATTTTTATTTTTATAAAACCTTGAATCACCCTTTTAGTCTTACTGTAAAACGAAAAGGAAAAATGAAGCCTCTAGTATTTATAAGTGGAGTAAGTTTGGCACGCACGGTTGTATTGCCTTGGCGGTGAAGGAACGTATGCGTAGGTAGGTGTAGTTTATTAGGTAGGTTTGCAGACTAAAGGTAGCACGTTGTGCTATAGAGGGTACATTTGCATGTGTTTATTTCTCATATTGAAAGCAAGAGCACATGGGAATAGAGCAAGACAAGTGGTCTTGTCATCATATAGGAATGTGGAAGTTTGAATAAGCTGAAATGTACAAGAGTGAGCTAGAAAGTGCGACATGGCACTTTTCGAGAAAGTATGGTTGCTTCTGAGTTATCTTATGTTTCCAGTTGCACATAGGAATGTATTATACCTACTACCATTTGCGGAACTTGTTATAACCGAGGGTCTGTGCAAGCGCATGTTCCACCTCTTCCACAATCTCCACTAGGGGTGTGTGTACTTGCACATCCTCCATGTTCATAGTACAGGAGCGAATAGATTAAGGTTTGAAAAGAAAATCTGATAAAGACTTGCGCCAGAGATTTAAACAAGAATTCTGTGCGGATTTTGGTTGTACTCTAAAAGTGATACATGCTGGTCATTTATATATGGTGAAACAACTTCCTTCCATCAATATCATTAGGCACGAATTCGTGTGATTAAGTAATATTTAATTCGGATTTTGTTTTAAAAGCCTGTTGAAGGAATAAAAAACGAAGAATAGATAGAAATGAAATAAGGAACACTCGAGATTTTTAATTAAAACCCGCTCTGCTGAGTTTTGAATGAGATTCAAAATATTCAGATCAGGATATTGTAAGATTTTAATGACGTTGACGTGTAGATTTTTCATGGAAAGCGGCTCTTATTTTATTCTCTAACGAACGATGTCGTTTTAAATAAATTAGATCACATACGACGTCCGTCCAATTGAAATGAGATTCAAAAACAACAAAATAATAATAATAATAATTGTTTTAACCACAATGCATCTGATTTCATTGAATTCTGATAGTGTTAGTGAAAATTCCATTTTAATTTCAAAGGTTAAATTATATGCGTGTAAGTTTACACCGCGCACGGTCATAAAATAATTCGTTATAATTTATTAACGAATCCCATAGCGTCTATTTGAAAATTTGATTTGGACATAAAACAAAATCTACAATATGAAAATCCGATTATTCTCTCCCATTAGAAAATTATAATCAACTAGATTCAAACGTTTCTTATTTCACAGAAATCCAACTTATATCGGATCTGGTAGTTGAAAATTCAATATTATAAACTGTCACGCCATTTCGAGCTCGTTTTATACTATATATATAAATTGTAACATTTAAACTTCATTTTTAAATAACGAATTCAATATTAAAATCTATTGATATCTCTAGTATAATATTTAAAATAATAAAATAAATCAAATATTCGACCACCAAAAATACGGGACATTACAATCAATTTGTGATTTGGTGGGTATGACGATGTGGTATTCAAAGTAAATAAAGGTGTGATCTGCCAAAAGATACGTTATGACCTCAAGCCTCATCAACCGGGAAATGACAAAAATCGGGCAGGCAGCAGGGCTAAGTGGGTCGCTCCCATTAGCGTGCATTGTCAACATCTAGAGAATGTTCATATTTGTTACTTCTTTTCTCTTCTGTATCTCCCAGGAACGGTTATGTTGCTAGCAACCGTAGGTGACAATATATTCGATACACTCATGAGAAATGAGTGGTCGGTCATGTGTGGCCGGGTTGCAAGACGTTCTTGTTGAACCCAGTGTATTCCTCTCTAGAGATACACTATCGGCAGGTGGTTCATACCTTGTCATAGTTGGAATCCAATCTCCCATAAGCTCCTACGGTTTTGATTGTATACTATATATATGTGGAGCGTAAGATGCAAGTGTTTTGCTAGATTGTTAATTATTTGTGATTAGACATTATTATAATATCAGAAAAGTATTGATTTCGAAAAATGTTTTGGGTTATCGTAAGGTAAAAACCATCCGTGTTTATGTGTGGATTGGTCTTACGATTATCATTTCTTTTGAAAATGATTTTGAAAAGTTAAACCAAATGGTTGAAGTTTACTCACACCAGTCCCATGATTGACCCAGAGTTTATTTTGTTTTGTTTTCCCTAAACTCTTGGGTGCCCAAATTTGTACGGGCAGTCAAGTAGTCGAGATTTACAGATACACTAGATGGAGCTTGGAGCAGGAGGCTTCAGCAGCATTTTATAGCTATTGTTTATTTCCGCTGTGATGTAAGTGTTTTACTCTAATATACAAATACATATTTGTGTTTTCAATGTTATTTTGTATACTATGTTTTATTCGTTCCGCTGTGGGATTCATGTTACTCTGATATTGTTGTGTTCTTCTCCTTCTTCTATCCTAATAGTTCTACCTTATCTATTCTCACCCTCTAACTTCTTTCTATTAACTATCCGGTATTTCCGATGTCTGAATAGTCGACATTGGTATCTGTGTCGATTTTCAAAGTCGAAAATCCCTGGGTTGTTACATTCAACCACCTTTCTTTCCTTAATAAACGCAACATGGGTCCTCTTGAACACCGCCATGATTTAACATCGTAAAGAAAAACACCGCACCTCCTTAAGTATTTCAAAAATGGCTCACCATCAATGACCGACCATCACAGCCTCACCGTGCCAAGGGGGCTGACCCCGACACTGTCATCACAACCTCCTCACCCTGAAACCTAAACGCCATGAACGTCGTCCCTCCAAAAATGCCTAGATCGCCAGTATAACGTAACTAATCGAAAACCCTTCGATCTGCTATTCCCGCTACCACTAACCCCTGCTGACAACCACACCACCCTGGGACGTTGCTCCTCCTCTCCCCCTTTCACTTCTCAGTTGGCCTACGACCTAAAAATCATCGATGACGCCAACAATTCCTGCCTGAAGTTCATTGTGGACTTATAGCGAATGGAATACAAGTGCGAACCCTCAAAAATATATGTTATATTAAAGAACAGGTTAAGGAGATTTCAACAATAGGAGTTTGGGAATTTATAAAATTTTCTTTTATTTTTTTTAATGAATTTTGAAGTCACGATTTTTCTTTCTAGTATCTATAGATGGCGACTTTGAATTGTTGAGGGAGAATAGTCTGTAGGGTTACGGGATAAGAGATGTTTTATGGAAAGGAATTGGAATATTCACGGTATATTCTATCGTTAATTCATTTTGAGCATTTTACATTTGTATGGTCATATACGCCATCCAATTGCGATGAAAATTGACAACCTGGTATGGTTTGACATTTCCAACCCAATGAAACTTGTTTCATCGAAATCCAAGTCTATTTGGAAAAACAACGTATTTTTAAATATTAAAGTCATTAAATTGATTCACGTTTAAATTTCGCACACTCACAAAACAACTTTAATTGGATCAAAACTTGAAATCTTGCAATATTCCAGATACGATAAAACTGGTTTCATTAAATTCCTAGATCGTTCAGGTAAACCCCCCTTTTAATTCACAACGTAAAACGATATGCGTTGATATCACACATAATAATCAACATAACTCCAATCGACTTCAAACTGGAAATCTTACAATAATTAGCCATTACGGATTTAATGAACTGATTTCATAGAAAACAGAGGTCATTTGCAAAAATGCTATTTTTAAAGCTTAAATAAATCAATTAAAATAAAATTAGATCCAAAACAATTCATTATAGAAATAAATAATCAATATTATTGTATATATCAGAACAGAACATCATGTAGCTTCAAAATAAACATATCTGGATTTATGACTCGTTAATTAAAATTAAAACGACATTCAAATTATTTAAAATCGATTTATTTATATAATAAATCGTTTTAATTTATAAACGATTCCATAGTGACTATTTAGAAATCTGTTTTGGACATAACTTACAATCTATAAGACGAAATCTCGAATTTTCTCTTTCATTAGAAAAATATAGTCAAATAAATCTGAACGTTTCTTGTATCAAAGAAATCCAACTTATATTGGATCTTATATGATCAATTGAAGTTCAAAAAGTTAAATTACAAACTACCACGACGTTACGAGTTCGATTTAAATATAACTATAAATTATACGTTTCAAACTTCGTTTTAATAAATAAATTCCTTATAAAAAAATCGTTTTATAATCCAAATATAATATTTAAAACAAATTTAAATATTTAGAATTAAATGGCTGAAAATTTGGGTCGTTACATTCCTCCCCCCTAAAAGAATTTCGTTCTCGAAATTATTAAGGTAGGAAAAATGCTACAAACCTTATTAACTAGGTTAAAAATCTTTTGGGTTATCACTTCTTAGCTTCAGCTTCAACTGAACCAATTTATATCACTTAAAATCTAATTTATTCTTGCTAACGAAAATTTTCTCACACCTTAAATTTTGGAATAATTATGGCAGAGTCTGTAACACCCCACCTCGGCTAGGGTCACTCACAAAGGGAATGCACTAGTTTTGGAGGAGCGTTATCGAGGTAAACAAACACAGAAATATTACAAGACAGAACATAGATAAAACAGCGGAAGAATCAAAAGAAAATTTTCATTACTTTCAAGAAGAGTCAAAACCTTTTACATCAAATAGCCAAGGTCATTATTTTCCATTACAACAAATTCTGTCTTGCATAAATAAAGAAGCATAAACTTAAAACATCAAAAGTAGCTTAATTCCCCAAAGGTAGCAGAAATGCAGCCATAGCAGTGTAAGAATGATTTGTATGAATTAGGCTAGGTCTTAGGATGTATTTATACGGGTAGCAACTAGTTTAGGCCCTTAGATTACCCTAGAATCAATCCGGACTATCAAAACATGTCTCAGGCTTCAAAAATAGGTCTGGGTCAAAACAGGCCGACCAGGTCAACCTGTAAGGGGAGAGGTCGACCACATGGTCGACCAGGGAGGTAGGTAGACCCTAGGGTCGACTACATGGCCGACCTGGTCCCCAGGTCGACCCCCAGGTCGACCTGCTTGGTCCTGTGCTGCCTAAAATCTGTTGAATCTTCTACAGGCCATAACTTCTTCATCCGGACTACGATTTTCGAAAACTTGGACTCTATTTCATGTAAAATTTCGAGACGAATGCAATGGCGTAACCCGTTTCCCTTGATTATTATTTTTAAATTTAATTCTGCCTTGATTTATGGTTTTAACATGTTATAAAAATTCGGGTTGTTACATTCTTCCCTCCTTAAAGGATTTCGTCCCCGAAATCTTCAAGTTAAGAAGAATGCATCCTATCATCCAATCAACCATCTACTCAACCATCATTCACAAGCAATCATTGTCCTTAAAAGATTTCTAATGCTATATGAACATATGCAGAAAGTGTGTGTATATGTTCCTTATCTAATGCAAATGATCAGGCCTGATTGATCTTCCTAATGCAAAATATGTTTAGTGCCATGAATCCAACATGTATGCAAATAGTCCTAGTCACATAAACACTATATGTGTGCACAAACATCCATCCATATGCAACATTCATATGATAACACATTCAATTTCATCCATAAACAAGTATAAACACTCATGCATATGCAATATGAAATTGTGTCTGAGCCGATCTAGTGCCTAGTGTGTGTTATGCAACCACGAGCAACCACTTGCGACCACTTGCAACCATTCGCAAACATCAACCATAACATGTTTCAATCACATGTTTACATCCAAAAGGGTTCTACCTAAGGTTCTCAAGATAGGATTGAGAAGATAAATAAGATAAAACAAAGCATCTAGGGGAAGAAGTTAAAGATGTACCCACAGAAGGTCCTGCTTGCGAGCCTTGCCCTTGCTTCTTAGGGCAGTTCTTACTGATATGTCCAGTATCACCACATTGAAAGCATGCTCCCATCTTCATCTTCTTCTTTCTACAATCCTGAGCTATATGCCCCTCAACTCCACAGAAGTGGCATTTTCTTTTCTCGCGTGTCTTGTTATCATTCTTGTTGTTGTTCTTGCCTCCTTTCTCGGAGTCTACCTTCTTGTATTGAGATTCATTCGCCTTGACCTCCTTCTTGCCACTCTTGTCTTCCTCATAAAGTAAGGCCATATCCACCAAGCTTTCAAAGGTCGCCCCCATGGGTATATGAGTCATGGCCATACTGTGTAGTGGCTCGTTCAATCCTCGAGCAAAGCGTAGAGCCTTCTTCTGAGCCGTGTTAACCAAGTCCAATCCGAACCTAGCAAGCTTATTAAACTTATTCACGTACTCCCTACCGGTCATGTCCCCTTGCTTGAGTGCTAGGAACCTCTCCATCTGAAGATTCTCTTTTGCTGACGATAAAAACTTAAGCCCAAACCTCCCTCTAAAGTCTGCCCAAGTCTCAACTGGCCTGGTAGCGTTGGTGACTTCCCACCAAAATGCAGCTTCCTCTTTCAACAACCATGCTGCCAACTGAACTTTCCTATGATCCTCTATATAGAAGATAACAAACAGGTCTTCATTCTCCTTTAGCCAGTTTCGTGCCTCAACGAAGGTTTCAGTTCCAACGAAGTTCTTGCCGCCCATCGCTTTAAAGTCTTTGCATATCTTTGCGAAGGCGTTACCAGGAGGAGGAGGAACCGCAGCCACTGGGGGAGGAGGAGGAGGGATGTCTGCCGGGCCCGCGCCATTGGCCCTAGCTTCTAAGTACCTTTGGAACCATCCAGGTACGGGTACTCCCACGGGAAGGTTAAGATTCCCAGACATGCTGAAAAACGAAAAGATAGAGATTCAAACGAGGAAACAAAGGGAAGTGCTAATGGCTTTTGGGGAATAGCCTTTTCAAAATAAACTTTTCTTGAAAAATGCTTCTTTATAAATGGTTTTAAAAATAGTTTCAGAAGGTTTTTAAAAGCCTTTGCCCAGTCTGGTAACCTTCTGCTCCGATACCAAATGTAACACCCCACCTCCGCTAGGGTCACTCACAAAGGGAATGCACTAGTTTTGGAGGAGCGTTATCGAGGTAAACAAACACAGAAATATTACAAGACAGAACATAGATAAAACAGCGGAAGAATCAAAAGAAAATTTTCATTACTTTCAAGAAGAGTCAAAACCTTTTACATCAAATAGCCAAGGTCATTATTTTCCATTACAACAAATTCTGTCTTGCATAAATAAAGAAGCATAAACTTAAAACATCAAAAGTAGCTTAATTCCCCAAAGGTAGCAGAAATGCAGCCATAGCAGTGTAAGAATGATTTGTATGAATTAGGCTAGGTCTTAGGATGTATTTATAGGAGTAGCAACTAGTTTAGGCCCTTAGATTAACCCTAGAATCAGTCCGGACCATCAAAACATGTCTCAGGCTTCAAAAATAGGTTCTGGGTCAAAACAGGCCGACCAGGTCGACTTGTAGGGGGGAGGTCGACCACATGGTCGACCTGGGGGGTAGGTCGACCTTCCTGGTCCTGTCCTGCTTAAAATCTGTTGAATCTTCTACAGGCCATAACTTCTTCATCCGGACTCCGATTTTCGAAAACTTGGACTCTATTTCATGTAAAATTTCGAGATGAACGCAATGGCGTAACTCGTTTCCCTTGATTCTTATTTTAAAATTTAATTCTGCCTTTATTTATGGTTTTAACATGTTATAAAAATTCTGGTTGTTACAGAGTCTCCCCTATACGGAGGGACTTCTGCGATATCACCGGAACAACAAATATATATACATCGACCCACATGGTCGAAAACAAAATTCAAAACCCAATTTTGTATTTTTACATAGGCGTACCTTATATAAGCGCTATTAAGTGATCTCACTCAATTCGTAGGCAACATATGTAGCCAAAACCAAGACAATTGCCTCAGATACCTGTACTTACTCAATTCGATAGGTGAGTTCCAACAACTGATATTTAAATTCACATCATTTCACTTGGTTTTCAATAATTCTCAATCCGATTTTCGCATCCAATCTATAATCCACATATAAACATTCACATTCATCCAAATTGATTTTAAATCAGTTTATTCACTTTACAATTTATAAGCTGCTTACCTTAATACCCAATCTAATACAATTCTATTTAACTTAACTAAAAAAATTATTCTATTCAGTTTATTTATACCATTCCAATTCATTTAACATTCACCAATTAAATAAAGATTTAGAATTCAAATTCTCGGTTTTATTTCCAAATCGGTTAGGAATCATATAACTGTACACATATATTTATACTCATATGCAAATTCAAAACATTTGAGTTTAAACACATCTTGTTCTTTTCAAATAGATTTTCCGTTAACGAATTATTATGGTAGCAATCCGTCACTCAGAAACTTGGAAATGAATACCGATAATTTCGCAATCCATTATAAGAACTATTTTCTTGCCACTGAAGTGATTTCAATGCTTAATCATTTTTTAATCCATTTTAATCCATTATTATTCAAAAATTCCTTAAAACAATGCTATATTACCTTTAAAATACTTTAGAAAATATTTTCTAAACATTTGGGATTTAAATCCATAAATTCTGGTTTGAACTCAATCTTAGTTCATCTCATTTGTATATATTATCCATATACAAATTTGGTTAACCATTTCAATATTTTATAGCTTCATTTGATTTTAATAACAATCAACACATCGATATACTATAATATTTCAGAAATTATTCCATTTATACCAAAATAATTTTTGGGCAAAATTATTTCATTTTACCCATTTTAAAACAATATCATATTGAATTGCTTTGTTTGAGAGTTTAAAACCACCTATCGATATAGTTGTACATTCTGTATCGACCAGAATTCATAAACCACTCAACAAACCAACCAACACAATATAAAACAAATTTATATCAGATCTACAAATACACTCTCTCTTATATATACTCAAACTCAATCTAGAGTATTACTAACCCTGTTTCTATTGAGTTATGCCACAGAGCCAAGGTTACTACTCAGCCTTCAACTCTGATACCAAATGTAATGGCTCAAATTTCCGTACCCATTAAGTCGAGTAATAACCCATACATTCAACCCAAATTGCACAGAAGTACAGATCATTATTAGAAAGAAGTTAGAGGATGAGAAATAGAAAGAAAAAATAGAATAGAATAAAACGAAGAACACAAATCTCACAGCGGAATGAATAAAATAAATTATATAACATAACTTTTGAAATACAAATTAGTAACTGTATACACATACCATCATTAGAGCACGACATGTATGTATGTATATTTATTTATTTTATTTATTCTTTCATGAGCATTGAATAGGTTGATTTAAAATATTATGTAGACTCTAAATAAATTATGATAAAGATGTCATTATGTTATAATATGTAATGTTAGATAAACATGTCATTATGTTACAATTTGTCGTTGTTAGATTAAAAGAAAAAAAATATTATCTTTAATACTTTCCTTGTTTATCCATAGTGCGACGATCATTAGTTAATAAATTTTAACATGTTAATGGCTGCATTCATTTTCAATGACCTTCCCTCTTCATTTGTTTCCTTAATTATATAAAACTTTTTTTTTTCACATTATATTAATTTCCTTCCCTACATTCTATTTACATGTAATTTTGTATTCTCATTTCTTAAATCTCCTTTCTTCATTTTGTTAAATATATGTATTCTCTTATTTTTTATATTATGTTGTTTATATTCAGAAGCAAACAAAATAAAATAATACCGTAAACTTTTAATTTTATCTATGTAATAACACATGGTATTTAATACTAGCAGTAAATTAGTTTTAAGGAAAAACTTAAAAGCGGATTTTAAATCAGGGACGTATGTTCCAGAAATTAGACGGAAGGACACGCGAAATTTGTTCCATCCAAATCAATTGTCTTCGTCAACGCCTTTGGAGCCGTCATTCCCTTCGTAGCTGCCTCCCAAAGCCACCGCCGCCTCAACCTTATCTGCCGCCGCCCCAAGCCACCATTGCCCCAAACCTAGCAATCGTCACCCTAAGCCAGCGTGGCTGTCGCCACTGCCGTTCAACCAAACCCTAGCCACTGCCTTTCTAGCCACCGCCATCTAAGCTTCATCTATCATCATCGTTCATTCCAACCCCAGCCGCCGCCATTCAAGTCGACGATGCCAATCTGCTATTGTATTTGAAAAAAAACTTAATGCTATATTCAACTATCATTTAGCATATTTAAACGGTCTGGTTCCTTTTAAAAAAATATAATGCTAAATTCAACTATAATTTATTATATTCTATACATGCTAGTTCATTTTTACTAACAAATGCTGTATTCAAACATTATTTTTCAAAATATACACGTGCTAACTCACTTCAGTAATACAAATGATAAATTCAACTATCATTTATTATATTTTATACATGGCAGCTCACTTTAAAAATACAATGTTATATTCAACTATCATTTAGCATATTGTACATATGTTATTTCACTTTAAAAAATAAAGTGCTAAATTCAACTATCATTTATCATATTTTATACATGCGCAAGTTCACTTTACAAATATAATATTATACACAATTATCATTTTTCATATTTTATACATGTAATTCACTTTAAAAATATAACGATATATTTAACTGTCATGCAACGTATTCTACACATGTTATTTCAATTTAAAAAATACAATGCTAAATTTAACTATCATTTATTATATACTTTACGCATGTTATTTCATTTTTTTAAATAATGCTATATTCAACCATTATTTAGCTTACTATACATGATGCTCTATTCAATTTTATAATATAATGCTATATATATGCTAGTTCTTTTTTTAATATAGTCATAAACAACTATTATAATCAACTATCATTCATCAAAATTTATACTTACCAGCTCAAATTAAAAATACAATGTTAAATTCTTTTATAATTTAGCATATTTGTACATGCTAATTCATCTTAAAAAAATAAAATGCTAAATTTGACTATCATTTATCATATTTCATATATGCAGTTCTTTTTACAAATACAATGTTATATTCATCCATCATTTAGTATGTCCTATACGCGATAGTTCACTTTAAAAAATACAAAATTCAACTATCATTTGGTGTTCTTAACGTATATAGAGTACTTCAAAAATATTATGATATATTCGACTATCATTTATAATATTTCGTACATACTTGTTTATTTTCAAAAAGCAATGCTACTTTAAACTATCATTTAATATATTCTATATGTTCTAGTTTACTTTAAAAAAATCAATGCTAAATTCATCTGCTATTTTGTATATTCAACATTACTATAGTACTTTAAAAATATAATGTTATATTCAGATATCATTCATTATATTATATACGTACTAGTTCACTTGGAAAACACAACGCTATATTCATCTATCATTTTTCGGATTCTATAATATTAGTTCATTTTAATATGCCATTTGAGTAATGATAGACATACATAACATTGAAAAAAATGATATAATACATTAAATTTCATAGCACGCACAAAAATGATAGTTTCATATATCATTAATTTGGGATGAAACACAAAATCGATGGAAAAAAGTCAAATCAACAACATCTTCTATTATCAGCATCTAAAACAAAATTGGAGATGGAATTGAAAAGGACGATATTGAAGACAACACCAACATCTCTTAATTTTACGGCAAAAAGACACGACTGCAAAAGTAGAAGATTTCAAGGCACAATCGATCCTCATCATATTAGACTAAGATTCGACATGCACACTTTCTTCGAGATGCATGAATTAACATTTTGTGTACAAGATTTGAGATATTCACATATAATACAGTAAATTTCATAGCACATACGGAAATGATCGTTTCATATATCATTAATCTAGGCTGAAACACAAAAGTGATCGAAAATAGTCAAATCAGCATTTTCTATTATCGGCATCTGAAACAAAAAATGAAGATGACATTGAAGAGGACGAGATTGAAGACAACATCAACATCTCTTATTTTTACCGTAAAATCACACGATTGAAGAAGAAGAAGGAGGGTTGAAGACATGGTCGATCTTCATCATATGAGACTGAGATCGAGATTCACACATGATTCGAGATACATGAATTAACATTTTGTATAGAAGATTTGAGAAGAAGGTGGAAGAGACTGACGATTTAATTTTTTCGGAAAAAAATTCCTTTAGTCGAAAATATTTATTGGTCGTTCTTTTGATGTAAAAAAACAAAATTGCGTCTTTAAAACTAAAATTTGACCGATGTTCTTCCTTCCGCCTATTTTCCTGTAATACTATATGTTTTAAAATTTGAAAAGTTGCAAACTTTCTAACAAACAGCAATAAATAAATAATCTAGCATTCATCTCTTCCCGTTTATTCGTTCTCTCTCCTATTGTTGTTTACTTTTGAAATTTGAATGAAAAATAAAAATTTATTTCATTTGTAATCTGCTATTGTTGTTTCCTATTGTTGTTTATTCATGTCTAGTTAGCGAATTTATTTCATTTGTAATCTGCTACATATGTAGGGACACACGTGAGGGATAAAATAAAATATATAACCAAATATATATATATATATATATATATATATATATATTGGCTCCACTATATAACATCCTAAACTTCTCTAAACCTATTCCTAATCACAAAACAACGGCAGCCTCTTTCTCTACTTTTTTTCTAGACCTAATTGCAAGCTTCTAAATTCAAAAACAATTCAAGGAAAAACCTATAAATTGCAAAGCCGAGTTCTTTGAACTCGTATGAGTATAAGCTTCGATTGGTATGAGTTTGAACCGATTCGGAGTCGAAAAGTGTCGGGAGGAAGAAGAGGAGACATTGGACTCGTGGCATCGTATATGACATTCTAGAAGCGAGCAGGGGAGTTTAGATCGATCGATAATTTCTGAAGAATTTCAAAGCATAGTGAGATTTCTTTTTAAAATTAAAATTAATTAATTTTGCGTTAAGAAATTTATTTATATAACGCCGTAAAAATTTCAGTTGTATGTGGTACGTGATGTGAACTGATTTACTTTGTTTGTAATGATACATTGGATGAAATTGGATTGATTAGGAATTGTTTAATCATATAATCATTAGATTTGTTTTACAATAAAAATTCTCTTTTTATTGTAAACATGTTAATCATAAAATTGTAAGATTTTTTTTACAATAAAAATTCTCTTTTTATTGTAAACATGTTAATCATAAAATTGCTAGATTTGTACACAAATAAAAAACCCCTTTTTATTTGTCATATGAACATAGGAAATGTTACATTAATAAAAATCTTTATTTATTTATTTATTGACATATGATACATAGTAAATGTCACATAAATAAAAAAACCTTTTTTATTTATTTATTGTCATATGATACATAGGAAGTTGTGTAAATAAATATGTTCATTTTATTGTCATATAAAACATACGATTTGTTATAAAATAAAAAAGTTCATTTTATTGTCATATGATACATAGGAAGTAGTGTAAATAAATATGTTCATTTTACTGTCATATGAAACATACGATTTGTTATAAAATAAAAATGTTCATTTTATTGTCATATGATACATAGAAAGTTGTGTAAATAAATATGTTCATTTTACTGTCATACGAAACATATGATTTGTTATAAATATCATATGAAACATAGGAAGTTTTGTAAATAAATATGTTCATTTTATTGTCATATGAAACATATGATTTGTTATAAAATAAAAATGTTCTTTTTATTGTCATATGATACATAGGAAATGTCACATAAATAAAGATCCTTTTTTTATTTATTGTCATATGATACAAAGGAAGCTGTGAAAATAAATGTGATAACAAGGAATTCCGCTCGATCCTAGTCGATCGCTAAACCGACCAAGAACGTTCGAAACCCCTGATTGTTTTGAGAACACGACAAATCGGAACGCAAACAGAAGAACATTTCATTGCTTATTACAACAATTCCATCAGAATACAAGAATGTACAGAGTATAAATAAATATTATACATCAGAGAAATATCAGAGATTTAAATACATTACTGCAGCGGAAAAATATTACAATACAAAATGAAAGAGATATACAGATACAGAGCTTTCCGGATATCATTCCAGCTGTAAACCAGGTTCCTGTGAATATAAATCTGCAAAAACAAAACTACTAGCTGCCCGTGTCGAAATAAGGGCACCCAGAGTTTAGGCTAAAACAATAAACTCCAGGTCAGTCATGTGACTGGTGTGAGAACTAAAACAGTTATGAATCTTTATTTTAAAGTTAGGTAAATCAAGGGACCACGTCGTATAACACGGAACGGGTTTTCTCCCAAGAATACCAGTGCATAAAATAACAGCGCCATGCTGAATAAAGAACAATGAAGCTATTATAAGACCCAGGTCCCATCACACAATGCAACACAAGCCAGAGGATAGGGTTTTACCTTATAATAGCCAAAGAATGCTTGATACGCTAAATTTCATGTTTTATTATTACTATAAGTGTATAGTGTCAAAACAATTTCAATCATAAGTATCAATCATAGACGGCATGGGTACTATATATCATGTCGCCAATACTAGGCTCTACAATCAAATCCGCAAAGTCACGTATTGGAAGTTGGGTTTTCCATCTGTGAACCGGGGCAAGGGATCGTCCTCACTGATTCGAGACTGTCTAGCCCGAGCCTCAGGACCCAGAATCAGGTGGGCCTTTAGATCGTCAGGGCCGGTCCACCGATGTGGATTAAAATGCCTGAACACTGCGTTTCCCCGCCCTTTGGGGCGTAAATGAGCCAAATGACTCCATCGGCTCCACATAGTCACCGACCTATCCGAGGCGCCTCGCAATCCAACAACCACACAGGTGTAAATAATATAAATGTCAGGGCTGGTAGGTCACTGACACCACCCTAGTTAGAAAGAAACGCATGTCCTCCCTGATGTCCTTTCCCGTTTCTAGTTCACAACCGGGGTGTGAGGCTCACGAATTAACGTTATACACAAAGCTATGCCACACAGGCTGTGAATTAATCATCAACCATAAGACTTTGCTTTTCAACAAAAGCCTTGATCATTTGCCACTTAGGCATGCCACAAAGGCAATTCACTCCATGCGACTGATGTCCATCGATATACAACCCCTGAGCTCGTACGTCTCAGAGAAGAGTGTTAAGCAAGAGAATAAATTCTCCGCCACCAAATAGATGTATATTTAATAGAGATCAATCAACACAGAATAAAATCCAATGTCAGACACACAGTCCATTTACAAGTTCGTTCTGGGTCTGAACGAAACCAGAGGCACCTTGTACCTCGCATATCCATCGATCTCTAAGTACGTCTGGACGATCACAAACTGATTCCCTCCTCTTGGGTATACAGCCCGATCAAGATCGTCTGTAATTATCCAAACGATGTGAAGACCTCCGGTCTTCCACCACCGTCTTCATCGTCGACACATCGTCGAATCAATTATTCAGAATGGGATAAACCCGGTCTTTCTGAATAACTCGCGTATATAATAAACAAGTGTTACACAAACACAACATACGCCTCATTCCAATTCAGAATATTCTTTTATTCAAATATTCTTATACTTTGGGAAAGGTTCCCATTAATTTTATCAAAGATAAATTCTTTAAATTTATTCTTTAATCTTCTTTTGAATATCAATTTAAACCAAATTATGGTTTATCCAAACTAGTCGGGATTAGCGAACCTTACTGAAGTAATCATTTATTTTAATTTCCCAATCCCAACCTATTCATATCATGAAGTAAAACTGGTAATACTTCATATCTAATACCACAGTGTTATCGGTAAATTCAATTACCATTTCACGTTCAAATCTAATTAAAGATTTAACTATCGCCTGGAGAAAAACTGGTGATACTCCATTCTCGATCATTTCAATCTAATTAAAGATTCATTAAAAATCCACTTGGTTTTAATCTTCCCAAAATTCAATATTAATGATTGTTTAACTTGGGAAACCATATCCTATCTTTAACTGGGTTAAAGAACCAATGTCATTTAAAACACGGTTCATGATAAACCCAAAATCACATTCTATTCCATCGGCCTTTAACCGTAAATTAGCAAGTGAATAATTCCATAAGTGTTAACCCCGAAGGCCGAAACCAACATCAGATCAATACCCAAGAAACTATCCAACTTAACTAATCTCCAGTTAGTTTCTGATTTTCTTAACTCCGTTGGGTCTAAGAACAGTATTATTGAAGATACCGTTCACGACAACCCAAATCCCATTTGATATTAAATACAAGGCTCTGAATAGAAAATATATCGGCTTATATTCAATATCAAATTCTATGACCAACAAATATCGTATTGGAAATAATGATATAAATCTATCTTACAAATTTCCATAACAATATCTGCACAATCACAAAATCCAACATCGAAATATTCCAAAGACAATTTCGATTCAAATCTACTCCAATTCAATTATTGGAAATTCTGGTTACTTTTAAAACACGTTCAAATCCAATTTATTTATTTAAAAAACAAATGGATTTTTTATTTCTAGTTTAAAACTAGTTCATTTAGATAAAAATCTATTTTTATCTTTTCAAATATGGAGGTTTTCTTCCAAATTCTATCCAAACCATTTCTTATGATTTTACACAAATTATTACTGTTTTTAATAATTTTATCAAGGCCCGTACAGTCGATTACCATCAACGGCCATCGAACTGCACTTAAAACGACCTTTTCCAAATTTGATTTGGACATAATTCCAAATCCAACCGTTAAATTTCAAATCTCTAATATTTGTTAGAAAGCTCTTTTCGATACGAACCTAACAGTTCCGGTTTTAGGAGAATCCGACGGTTGGATCTCCCGTAATGTCCATTCGAAGACAATGGTCGAAATTCGTGAATTGCCGCAGCGCGGCGCGTTCTATTCAGGCCATTATATATATATATATATATTATATTTCATCGATTTCCTTTTAAAACTATTTTATAAATCGTTTTAAATTCGTTTTCAAAACGATTTCAACTTCATATCCAATTTCAAATCACAACTGAATATTCCATATCATCGATATATAAATGATAATATTTTCAAAATATTATATTTTGAAATCAATTCCTTTTCGATATTCATTATAAAAATGAATAAAATCGATATAGATATCGTTCACGTCAAAATGGCGCAAACCTAATCAACATGGCTTTATATATTTCAATAACTTCGTTATTCTATTCAACAAATGAATATTTTCTTCAACACATGAATATATATTTTTCAACACATGAATATTCTCAACACATGAGTATTGTCAACACATGACTATTTTTGTTATTTAATATATTTTGGAAAATTATGATTTCTATCGTTTAATTCTTAATCAGACTCCAACCGTAAATTAGTAAGAGAACGATTCTCTAAGTATTAACCCGAAGGCCGAAACCAACATCAGATCAATACCCAGGAAACCACTCATCTTATCTAGTTTCCAGTTAGTTTCTAATTTAATTTATGATAAAGATATAAATTTTATTGTTAAAATATTTAGTTCAACACATGATAAGTTTCAACACATGAATATTCTCAACACATGAGTATCGTCAACACATGACTATTTATTCTATTCAACACATGAATCTTTATTTTATAATATTCTTTATTTTCCAAATTGGAATGAGGCCTAATCAATTACCATATAATGTTAATTATATGGATTTCCATACAACACATGTATATAATAGCAACTATAAATAACCAACCATCATCCAGAGTGCACCACACAACTGCATAAGCATTAAACATAAATAATTAACGCTTACACAGTCTGTCAACCTATCGATTGACATACAACTAAACAATTGGGATTAGTGTATGCCAAATATCATCCCAACACCTGTGTGGGGTTTCAAATCAACAAACAGAGATTTTTATTTGTGCAGTTGGGTAATGTGTAAAATTTATCGTCCCAATCAATATCAGTCAAATGGGTTTACATAAAAAAATCATCCGATTTGTTTACAAATATTTATTTTATATACACGTTAAAAATTATATTTTTAACCATAAAATAATTTATTCCATTCCACGTCACACAATCAATATTCACACCACAACAACAAACAAACAAGTTGTCCATGGTCTATGGACAACGGGTGTCGGGTGCTGCTAAGTACCGTCTGCATCCTAGTATATATCTCAACTAGAAAATAAATTAAAAGTGAGAAGTTCTCACCTTGGAGATCCACTCCGCCGTTATCTATTTCTGAACGGTTCGGATATGCCCAAAATCCCAATGCGACCTTTTCTCGTTGTTCACAGTAAAAAAATCACATTTTTACTATGGCATTTCATATATAAAAATCATATATTTTTATCGCTTCATTTCAATAAATAAAAATCATATTTTCATTTCTTTCTATAATACAAAAATCATATTTTTATTCTTTCTATAATATAAAAATCATATTTTTATTCTTTCTATAATATAAAAATCATATTTTTATTCTTTCTATAATATGAATAAAAATCGTATTTTTATAACGCCTTCGCATATATGAAAATTATATTTTCCTACAATGAAAAATCTAATTTTCTCTTACATTTAAAATCAAATCTTTTTTATACATCAAAAATCACTTCTTGATTTTGTTAAAAATCACTTCTTAATAAGGTTAAAAATCACTTCTTAATAAGGTTAAAAATCACTTCTTTGCCTTTCTAAAAATATATTCTTTTTATTTCTGAAAATCTATTTCAGTTAAAAAGAAAAATTACATATCTAATTACCTAAATGAGTTATAATAAAAATAATAAATAAAATAAAATAAAAAGGATACAAAAAAAAACTTACAGCGTCACGTTTGGGAGAGGGGCTATCATCGTCGTGAGGTGGTGAAGGGGGATCGGCGCAGGAAGGTTGGTGGTCGGTGATGGGCATCAGCAGCGGTAGGGCCCTAAAGTGCTAGAGGCGGTGCATTTTAGAACGGTTAGGGTTTTAGATCGGTGCGAGCAGGAGGAGAGAGGGCCGACGCCAGTCTATGGAGGGGTGGCGGACCTGCAACGGCGGCGGTGGCAATCGATTGCGTGTTCTCTTTTTTTCTTCCTTTTTTCTACTTCCTTTTCGATCTGGGTTTGAACAGTTAAGGGGAGAGAAAGGTAAACGGTGAATTTTATGTTAATATATATTTAATTTAATTTTATTCTCTAAAAGGTTACTTTAAAATTTTGAACTCAAAATTGAGCCCACCGACTGTCGTCTATAACTAATTACCCCCATTTCGAACACAATGGGATATGTATCGCAAATTGATTTGACTGTTTCGATCAGTTTCTGTTGAAGTTAAAATATAAATCTATATATATTCAAATGAACGTACATTTCAATTTACCGGGGCCACATACGGACTCTAAAAATTCACGAAAAATATTTTCTAGCTTCGTATTGACGATACGGTCCTAACAAAACTAATTTCATCGAATTCTGAGACCGATTGAAAAAATGGCCATTTTAAAGGGCCAGAATTCCATAGCGACTATTCTGAATTTTCAACTGGGCATAACTTTTGGTTCCCGCTATGAAATTTTGATTTTTTGGATTCATATGAAAGATATTTCAAATAGATTCAAATATTTTTGGTTTCTTTAAAATTCGGTTTATTATGAATCCTGCACATTCATTTGAAATTTGAAATCGAATTTTCAAACTAACGCACCATTTTCAATACCTTTTATAAATAAAAAATAAATATTTATATTCTAACGATGATCTATATAAATATATACGTTCTCATTCTATTCAAAATAAATTTCTCGTCGTCATTATTTAAAATAATTCATTTTTAATCTTTGAAAATTATCGAAATTGCCAAAATAAAATTCTTAAATTGGCTCAGATTTTCCGGGTTGTTACAATAAAAACGTTCATTTTATTGTCATATGAAACATAGGATTTGTTATAAAATAAAAATGTTCTTTTTATTATCATATGATACTTAGGAAGTTGTGAAAATAAAAATGTTCATTTTATTGTCATATGAAACATAGGATTTGTTATAAAATAAAAATGTTCATTTTATTGTCATATGATATATAGGAAGTTGTGTAAATAAAAATGTTCATTTTATTGTCATATGAAACATATGATTTGTTATAAAATAAAAATATTCATTTTATTGTCATATGAAACATAGAAGTTGTCTAAATAAATATGTTCATTTTATTGTCATATGAAATATAGGATGTGTAGACAATAAAATATTCTTTTTATTGTATGCATTTGAAATGTAAAAATGTATAAACAATAAAATATTCTTTTTATTGTATGCATATGAAATGTAAAAATGTATAGACAATAAAATATTCTTTTTATTGTATGCATATGAAATGTAAAAATGTATAGACAATAAAATATTCTTTTTATTTGTACATATGAAATGTAGAAAATGTGTAGACAATAAAATACTCTTTTATTGTAACATGAAATGTGATTGAACCAAATACACTTGGTTACTGATTTTGGTTTTGATGAATTGACTGTTTGGACTGTGCTCGACCAGTTTATGAGCAAAATATGTTTTTACATTTAGCATTGGGTTGGGTAAAAATATCTATGTGCTAACACCTTGTGAAACACTTCACAACTTGATATAAGGTGTTTAGCGATGCTGTTTATTTCAAAATTTAATAAATGATTTTGAAATGAGATTTCTTAAGTAAAAAGAATAGTATTCCCGATTTTGGACAGGGAATGTTTTATAAAATAGAAAGGAATTCGAGGGCTATACCCGATAATTTCGAAATGTTTTGGAAGTGGAAATCTATACAGATTTAATTATACTTGTGATTATGTAAAGAGAATTGGATTTTGAAATATAAGTTTAGGGATTAAGCCTAAATGGGTAGATTGGAAAATTTTGCATGTTGTATGATGCAATGTAGATCCATATGTTTATTTGTGGTTGATATTTATGCACTGGCAATCCAATGGAGTAAACCTGTTCCACGTTAGCGACGTGGTCCTATGATTAGCCTTATAATTAGATAAGTTTAGTTAGGTTTCTCATATCAGTCCCATAACTGACTCGTAGTTTGTTTCACTGGCAAACTCGGGTGTCCTTATTTTCCACACGGGCAGTCGAGTGGCTTTTTTTTGCAAATATTTGTCTTTTGAGCAGGATTCTGGATTGATGCTTAAAGCTGTGTCCAGAGCATTGATAGTCTTCCGCTGCACTGTATTAAATTTATTGTAAATAATCTTCCGCTGTATTTTATTCGATGTACTCTGATGTAACATTATTATAATGTTTATAAAAGTCTTCTATTATTTTTCTGATGTGTTGTATGCCCAGAGTTAACGTATGTGCTATTCGAACGATCTTGGTCGATTTAGCGATCGATTTGGTCCGGGAGAAATCCATGTCATTACAGCTGGTATCGTAGCTTTGGTTAACTCAAATCTTTGGGGTACAACTCATTAGAACTGAACAAAAGACTCATCAGAGGTAGGATTAGAAATATCCTATAAAATAATACTCATTAGAGATAGGATCAGTAGTATCCTAAAATGAGAAAACTCGTTCGAGATGGGATTAGGAATGCCCTAGAATGAGTTGAGAGTGACAAGTTTATAATTAACGTATTTGCGATTATATATATATAATCCATTTTAGAAAATATGATTTTTGAATATATAAAAGTTATATATATTTGAAAAGCTAATCAACTAATTGATTGATGATTGTGTTTTGTGATTATTAGTTCAACTAATAAAATTTTGAAACCAATAAAAGAATAATAATTTAGTTGGTTAGTTAACAACTTTCAGCTCCGTTCCTTTTCGAGGACAAAAAGATTTTAAGTGGGGGAGATTATAACAACCCGGAAAATCTGAACCAATTTAAAAATTTTATTTGAAGAAATTTTGACAGAAAATGCATCAGAATTTAAAAATTCCATTTTTAAGTTAAAATTATTAAATAAAAAAATAAATACTTTTAAATAAAATTATGATGTTATTTATGTATGACTTGAATTTTTTTTTTGTAATAAACAATTATTTGTAATTAGATAAATAGTGATTTATTACAATTGAAATTAGTATCAAGTTGTATGTATATTTGTAGTAATTAACTTCAAATAATTGATAACACAAGAAAACAATAGTTGAGTCATTGTTTTGTTAAAAACTTTAATATAAGAGTTTTATGATAATTAATGATAAAATAAACACATAATTTCTTTGCTTATTCACATTTCATGCAAGTTTATTTTGCTTTCTTTTCATTTTCTACTTCATCAGATTCACTACCTCTTTTCTCTCTACTCCATTGTTTTCATTAATTACGCATTCGTTTCTATCCTTTATTCTATTAATTCATTTCTCTTCATTCTATTTTTACACATGTATTCTCATTTCTTAAACTTACATCCCTTTATTTCTCCTTGTCTTTTTGTTCCTTTTATTGTCTCTCTCCAAACACAAATTTTGAGGATAAGACCAATCAGAACGCAAACAGAAGAGCATTTCATTGTTTATTACAACAATTCCATCAGAATACAAGAATATACAGAGTATGAATAAATATTACACATTTGAAAAATATCAGAGATTTAAATTACATTTAAATACATAGCAGCGGAAAGATAATACAACATACAACTGAACGAAATACACGGATACAAAACTTTTCGAATATCACTTCAGCTATAAACCAGGATCCTGTGAATATAAATCTGCAAAACCAAAACTACTAGCTGCCCGTGTGGAAAATAGGGGCACCCAGAGCTTAGGTTAAAACAATAAACTCCAGGTCAGTCATGTGACTGGTGTGAGAACTAAAACAATTATTAATCTTTATTTTTAAAGTTAGGTAAATCAAGGGACCATGCCATATAACATGGAACGAGATTCCTCCCAAGTATACCAGTGCATAAAACAAATAGCATAATGTTATTACCTTATAATTGTCAAATAATGCTTGATACGTTTAAAAACAGATTATTTTGATATTACTATAAGTGTATAGTGTTAAAACAATTTCAATCATAAGTATCAATCATAGACGACATAGTTACCATCTTCTATATCGCCATACTAGGTTCTACAAATAAAACCGAAATATCACGTATTGGAAATTGGATTTCATCATGAGTCGAGGCAAGGGGCAAGCTCCTCTCCGTTCGAGACACTCTAGCAAATGTCTCAGGACCACACACAGCGATCCTTGGAACCTCCAAGGCCGGTCCTCTCCTTCTTTTGAGAATCAATTATTCCTGAACACACGTTTCCCGGTCCTATAGGACCTATATCCGAGGCGCCTCACATTCCAACAACCACACAGGTAAAAATAATATATATGTCAGGGCTGGTAGGTCACTGACATCACCCATAGCTAGAAAGAAACGTTGTGCACTCCTTCGGTCCTTATCCCATTTTTGACTCATACCGAGGTGTGAGGCTCGCGAATTAACGCCATACACAAAGCTATGCCACATAGGACATACTTTGATCATCAACCAAAAGACTTTACTTTTCAACAAAAGCCTTGATCATTTGCCACTTAGGCATGCGACACAGGCAATTCATGCCATGCGATTGATATCCATCAATATATAACCTCTGAGCTCGTACGTCTTAGAGAAGGGCGTTAAGCAAGAGAATAAATTCTCCGTCGCCAAATAGATATATATTTAATAGAAATCAATCACACAGAATAAAATCCAATGTCAAACACACAGTCCATTTACAAGTTTGTTATGGGTCTGAACGAAACCGGAGGAACCTTATACCTCGCATATCCATCGATCTCTAAGTACGTCTGGACGATCACCAACTGATTCCCTCCTCTTGGGTGTACAGCCCAATCATGATCATCAGTAATCATCCATATGATGTGAAGACCTCCGGTCTTCAACCACCGTCTTCATCTTCGACTTATTGTCGAATCAGTTATTCAGAATGGGTATAAACCCGGCCTTTCCGATAACCCGCATATAATAAACAAATGTTACAAAAACACAACATACGCCTCATTTTAATTCAGAATATTCTTTTATTCAAATCTTCACATTCTTAGGGAAAGGTTCCCATTAATTTTATCAAAGACAAATTCTTCTAAATTTATTCTTTAATCTTCCTTTGGATATCATTTCGACCATGTTAAGGTTTTCCAAACTAGTCGGGATTATCGAACCACACCGAAGTAATCATTTATTTTATTTCCCAATCCCAACCTATTCATACCATGGAGAAAAACTAGTAATACTCCATATCTAACACCACGGTGTTATCAGTAAATATTAATAACCATTTCACGTTCAAATCTAATTAAAAATTTAACTATCGCTTTGGAGCAAAACTGGTGATACTCCATTCTCGATTACTTTAATCTAATTAAAGATTCAATAAAACTCCACTTAGTTTTAATCTTCCCAAAAATCAATATCCTGTCTTTAACTGGGTTAAAGAACCAATGTCATCTAAAACACGGTTCACGATAAACCCAAAATCACATTCCATTGTTAATCGGGTTAAAGAACAGGTGTTATTCAAAACACCGCTCACGATAAACCTCAAAAACCAATTTAAATTCAATTACAATTAAATAATAATTAACTGGACAATTTCACTAAATCTTAATTAAAAGATTTATTCTTTTCTAAACTGGGTTCAAGAACAATGTTATTCAAGACACCATTCACGACGAACCCAAAATCCCATTTGATATTAAATACAAGACTCTGAATAGAAAATATATCGGCTTATATTCAATATCAAATTCTGAAACCAACAAATATCGTATTGGAAATAAGAAATAATGATATAAATATATCTTTCAAATTTCCTCAACCATATCTGTATAATCACGAAATCCGACATCGAAATATTCTGAAGATAATTTCGATTCAAATCCATTCCAATTCATATATTGGAAATTCTGATTATTTTTAAAACCACTTCAAATCCAATTTATTTATTCAAAAATATTGGATTATAATTCTAGTTCATAACTTGTTCATTTTGATACAAATATATTTTTATCCTTTTTAAATATGGGAATTTTCACCCCAATTCTTTCTAAATCATTTATTATGATTTTACACAAATTATTGATATTTTTAACAATTTTATCAAGGCCCGTACAGTCGATTTCCAATAACGGTCGTCGAACTGCACTTAAATTTGATTTGGACATAATTCCAAATACGACCGTTAGATTTCAAATTTCTAATATTCATTGGAAAGCTCTTTTCGATACGAACCCAACGGTTCTGGTTTCAGGAGAATCCGATGGTCGGATCTCCCGTAATGTCAATTCGAAGTCAATGGTCGAAATTCGCGAACTGCCGCGGCGCGGCGCATTCTATTCAGGCCATTTAATATATATAATATATATATTTCCTCGATTTCAATTCTAAACGTATTTTATAATTCGTTTTAAAAACAATTTGAACTTAGTATTCAATTTTAAATCAAAATTGAATATTCCATATCATTAATATATAAATGATAATTTTTTCAAAACGTTATATTTTGAAATCTCTTCCTTTTCTATATTCATTATAAAAACGAATATAATCGATATAAATATCGTTCGCTTCAAAATGGCGGAAATATAATCCACACGGCTTTATATATTTCAATAACTTCGTTATTCTATTCAACAAATGAATATTTTCTTCAACACATGAATATATATTTTATTCAACACATGAATATTTATTCATTCTTACTTACAATAAAAATGTGAATTTTATTGTATAAATATTTTATTCAACACATGAATATTATCAACACATGAATATTCTCAACACATGAGTAATGTCAACACATGACTATTTTGTTTATTCAACACATGAATATAATTTATTTTCTAAATTGGAATGAGACCCACTCAATTACCATATAATGTTATTTATATGGATTCCATACAACACATGTATATAATAGCAATGATAAATAATCAACCATCATCCAAAGTGCACCACACAACTGCATAAGCATTAAATATAAATAATTAACGCTTATACAGTCTGTCAACCCATCGATTGACAAACAACTAAACAATTGGGATTAGTGTACATCAAATATCATCCCAATACCCGTGTGGGGTTTCAGTCAACAAACACAGATTTTTATTTGTGCATCTGGGCGATGTGTAAAATTTATCGTCCCAATCAATATCCTTCAAATGGATGTACATAAACAAATCGTTCGATTTGTAAATGAATATTTATTTATTTACATCCATGTTAAATTTATTTTTTAACGATAAATAATTTATTTCAACACATGAATATATTTTCATCTATTCCACATCACAATCAATTTTCACCACACAACAAAATCAAACAAGTCGTCCATGGTCTGTGGACAATGGGTGTCGGGTGCTGCTAAGCACCGTCTGCATCCTAATATATAATTTTAACTAGAAAACAAGAATTAAAGTGAGAAATTCTCACCCATAAGCTAAACCAAACGCCACGACTCTTCATATGTAGGAAATCTTCATCTTGTTTCCAACGCAGTCTGTTTCATGAAGTTTATATTAAAAATCACATTTTTATAACTTCGCTATATATATAAAAATCACATTTTTATACTACTACTACTACATAGATTTTAAAAAAAATTCTATTTTTATAACGGTGTTCATATAATAAAGATCATATTTTTATCACGCTAACTTCATAATAAAAATTATATTTTTATATTGCCACTCATATAAAAAATCACATTTTTATATTCTCTAGTATATAAAAATCATATTTTTATATTCTCTATTATATAAAAATCATATTTTTGTTCTTGTCATGGTATAAATAAAAATCATACCTTTACATCGCTATCGTATATCTAAAAATCTCCTCTTTCTCCATGATAAAAATCTATCCTTTCTCTATATAAAAAATCACGCCTTTTTCTATATAAAAATCTCGCCTTTTTCTATATAAAAAACTTATTTTTAGTTCGCTAACTTCCTTATAAAAATTATATTTTTATATTTGTTACTTCATTACAAAAATCCTAACTTTTCAAATAAACAAAATCAAATCTTTTTTCTACCATGTACATAAAGTTATATTTTTATACTCTAATGCTATACACATATAAAAGATCACATTTTTATATGTCATACATAATAAAAATCGTATTTTTAATAACACAAATAAATAAAATCAATAATAAAAACTCGCATGAGGTGTTGGATGCCGGAGGAGGCTCGGGGAAGGGCTGAACCAGGCCGGAGAAAAAATGTATGCACTGAAAATTTCAAAAATAGGGTTTTTGGCGAAAAGGGGGTCCACGGTCTGGGTCGGTGGCGGGGTTTGGGGTGCTGGAGGCGGTGGCCGCTTCAGGGGGTGCAGATTTCCAGGCGGGTTTGGGGCGGATTGGGGCTCGCGGGTTTTGGGGCTTTCAGAGGCGAGAGGGAGGAAGGGAGAGGGGAGGTGGCAGCCGATCCTGGGGGGAGGCGAGCGCCGTTAATCGGCAGCAGTGGCGCCGTAGGGGGGAGAACGGCGGCTGTCAGAGTTTGGTATCGTGGTTTTTTTTATTTTGACTGAGCAGGGAGAGAGAATAGAGGGTTGAGGGCTTATATAAAAATTTATGTATTTTATTATTTTTAAATTTCAAAAAGCAACCTTTTATTTCGAGCTCGAAATCGAACCCACTGACTATCGTCTCCTGCTAATCACCCCCATTTCAAACACAATGGGATATGTATCGTAAGATGATTCGATCGTTTCGATCAATTTCCGTCAAAATCAAAATATAAATCTATATATATTCAACTCAAACGTACATTTTAATTTACCTGGGCCACATACTGATCCTAAAAATTCTAGAAAAAATATTTCTAGCTTCGTATTGACGATACAGTCCTAACAAAACTAATTTCGTCAAATTCGTAGACCATTTGAAAAATGACCATTTTCTGGACGATCGAAATTGACTAAAACTATTAAAACACGTTTTACTTCGCCACGCTCACATATTGATTTAGAAAATTATGAATTTTGGAGTCTAGCAATAACCTGGATCCGACAAAAGTGGTTTCGTCGAAAACCGAGGTCGTTTGCAAAATTTCCATTTTTAAGGGCTTAAAATTCCATAGCGAATATTCTGAAATTTCGACTGGGCACAACTTTTTATTCCCGCTATGAAATTTCAATTTTTCGGATTCATTGGAAAGATATTCTCAATTAGATTCTAATATTTTTGGTTTTTCTAAAATCCGGTTTATTTTGAATCCTATACATTCATTTGAAAATTGAAAATTGAAATTGAATTTTCAAACTACCGCGCCATTTTCAATTCCTTTTATAATTAAAAATAAATAATTATATTCTAACATCGATTCAAATAAATATATACGTTCTAATTCAATTCAAAATAAATTTCTCGTTGTTATTATTTAAAATAATTCATTTTAAATATTCAAAATTCATTAAAATTGCCAAAATAATAATTTTAAATTGGCTCTAATTTCCGGGTTATTACAATCTCCCCCACTTAAAACTTTTCGTCCCCGAAAAGGCACGAAGCTGAAAGTTGTTTAACTAACCAACTCAACTTTCATTATTTTAATTATGGCTTAATTTCTTCAACTTTTCAGTTTCTAAGAACTTTGCTTTGAGGACAAGACCAATCAGAACGCAAACAGAAGAACATTTCATTTCTTATTACAACAATTCCATCAGAATACAAGAATATACAGAGTATGAATAAATATTACACAATTGACAAATATCAGAGATTTAAATTACATTTAAATACATAGCAGCGGAAAGATAATACAACACACAACTGAAAGAAATACACGGATACAGAGCTTTCCGAATATCACTTCAGCTATAAACCAGGATCTTGTGAATATAAATCTGCAAAACCAAAACTACTAGCTGCCCATGTGGAAAATAGGGGCACCCAGAGTTTAGGTTAAAACAATAAACTCCAGGTCAGTCATATGACTGGTGTGAGAAGTAAAACAGTTATTAATCTTTATTTTTAAAGTTAGGTAAATCAAGGGACCACGCCGTATAATACAGAACGAGTTTCCTCCCAAGAATACCAGTGCATAAAACAAACAACACAATGCTAAATAAAGAAAAATGAAGCTATTATAAGACCCAGGTCCCATCACACAATGCAACGCAAGCCGAAGGATAGGGTTTTACCTTGTAATAGCCAAATAATGCTTGATACGTTTAAAAACAGATTATTTTGACATTACTATAAGTGTATAGTGTCAAAACAATTTCAATCATAGACGGCATAGTTACCATCTACTATGTCGCCATACTAGGTTCTACAAATAAAACCGAATTATCACGTATTGGAAATTGGATTCCATCATGAGTCGAGGCAAGGGGCAAGCTCCTCTCCGTTCGAGACACTCTAGCAAATGTTTCAGGACCGCACACAGCGATCCTTGGAACCTCCAAGGCCGGTCCTCTCCTACTTTTGAGTATTAATTACTCATGAACACACGTTTCCCGGTCCTATAGGACCTATATCCGAGGCGCCTTGCATTCCAACAACCGCACAGGTAAAAATAATATATATGTCAGAGCTGGTAGGTCACTGACATCACCCATAGCTAGAAAGAAACGTTGTGCACTCCTTGGGTCCTTATCCCATTTTTGACTCATACCGAGGTGTGAGGCTCGCGAATTAACGCCATACACAAAGCTATGCCACATAGGCCGTGCTTTGATCATCAACCACAAGACTTTGCTTTTCAACAGAAGCCTTGATCATTTGTGTGAAGACCCGTAACTTCCCCGTAAAGGAAAGCGTCGGATAGTTCGAGAACAAGCCACAACAGAACGCATACAGAAGAACATTTCATTGTATATTACAACAATGCATCAGATTACAAGAATATACAGAGTATAAACGAACAAATATTACACAGAAATATCAGAGATTTAAATTACATTTAAATACATAGCAGCGGAAAATAATACAATACACAACTAGAAGTAGATATACGGATACAAAGCTTTCCGGATATCGTTCCAGCTGTAAACCAGGATCCTGTGAATATAAATCTGCAAAACCAAAACTACTAGCTGCCCGTGTCAAAATAGGGGCACCCAGAGTTTAGGTTAAAACAATAAACTCCAGGTCAGTCATGTGACTGGTGTGAGAACTAAAACAGTTATTAATCTTTATTTTAAATCATTAGGTAAATCAAGGGACCACGCCGTATAACACGGAACGGGTTTCCTCCCAAGAATACCAGTGCATAAAACAAATAGCGCAATGCTAAATAAAGAAAAATGAAGCTGTTATAAGACCCAGGTCCTATCACACAATGCGACGCAAGCCGGGGGATAGGGTTTTCCCTTATAACAGCCAAAGAATGCTTGATACGTTTTAAAACAGATTATTTGATACTATAATAAGTGCATCGTGTATAAAACAACTTCAAATCATAAGTATCAATCATAGGCGGCATGGGTACCATATATCATGTCGCCATATATAGGTTTACAAATAAAACCGCAAAGTCACGTATTTGGAAATTGGATTTCCGTCTATGAACCGAGGCTAGGGGCAAGATCCTCAACCGATTCGAGACGCTCTAGCCCGTGTCTCAGGATCAGAGCTCGAGTGACCCTTGGATCGTCAGGGCCGGTCCACCGATGTGGATTAAAATGCCTGAACACTGCGTTTCCCCACCCTTTGGGGTGTCAATGAGCCAACGTATGACTCCATCGGTTCGAGAACGACCGATCAATCCGAGGCGCCTCGCAACAGCAACAACCACATAAGTCAAACTCGTCAGGGCGTGTAAAACCACTGACGCCACTTCTAACTAGAAAGAAACGCATGCCCTCCCTGAGGTCCGTCTCCCGTTTTTGATTCATACCGGGTGTGAAACTCGCGAATCAAACGTTACACAAAGCTACGCCACAAAGGCCGTGCTTTGATCATCAACCACAAGACTTTGCTTTTCAACAGAAGCCTTGATCATTTGCATCTTAGCATGCCACACAGGCAAGCCATCCTATGCAACCGATATCAGTCACACAGAATGAAATCCGATGTCAGACACACAGTCCATTTACAAGTCCGTTCTGGGTCTGAACGAAACCGGAGGCACCTAGTACCCCGCATATCCATCGATCTCCAAGCACGTCTGGACGATCACTAACTGTTTCCATCTTCTTGGGTGTACAGCCCAATCAAGATCATCAGTTATCACCCAAACGACGTGAAGACCTCCGGTCTTCGACCATCGTCTTCATCTTCGACTTATCGTCGTATCAGTTATTCAGAATGGGATAAACCCGGTCTTTCCGAATAACTTGCGTATATATTATAAAAGTGTTACACAAACACAACATACGCCTCATTCCAATTCATTAGTCACTAACCGTAAATTAATCAAGAGAATAATTCCCCAAATATTAACCCCGAAGGCCGAAACCAACATCAGATCAATATCCAGAAAACCATTCTACTTAGCTAACCGACAGTTAGTTTCTAAATTTCACGTTCAAATCTAATTTAAGATTTAACTATCGCCTGGAGCAAAACTGGTGATACTCCATTCTCGATCTGTTCAATCTAATTAAAGATTCATTAAAACTCCACTTAGTTTTAATCATTATCTGGGTTAAAGAATCAGTGTCATTTAAAACACGATTCACGATAAACCCAAAATCCCATTCCATTAATTATCGGGTTAAAGAACAAGTGTTATTTAAAACACTGTTCACGATAAACCCAAAAATCAATACTAATTCTATTCCAATTAAATGTTATTTAATTGGTACGCTTCATTAAATCTAAATCAAAAGATTTAATCTTTTCTCAACTGGGTTCAAGAACAGTGTTAGTGAAGACACCATTCACGACAAACCCAAATCACATTTGATATTCAATATAAAGCTCTGAATAGAAAATATATCGGCTTATATTCAATATCAAATTCTACGATTAACAAATGTCGTATTGGAAATAACGATATAAATATATATCTTTCAAATTTCCGTAACAACATCCGTATAATCACAAATTCCAACATCGAAATATTCCGAAGACAATTTCGATTCAAATCCACTCCAATGCAATCATTGGAAATTTTGGTTATTTTCAAAACCCTTTTCAAATTCAATTTATTTATTTAAAAATAAATAGAATTATAATTCTAGTACAAAACTAGTTCATTTCGATAAAAATCCATTTTTATCTTTTCAAATATGGAGTTTTTCATCCCAATTCTTTCTAAATCATTTCTTATGATTTTACACAAATTATTGCTATTTTTAATAATTTTATCAAGGCCCGTACAGTCGATTTCCAACAACGGCCATCGAACTGCACTTACAGCGACCTTTTTCGAATTTGATTTGGACATAATTCCAAATCCAACCGTTAGATTTCAAATTTCTAATATTCGTTAGAAAGCTCTTTTCGATACGAACCCAACGGTTCCGGTTTTAGGAGAATCCGACGGTCGGATCTCCCGTAATGTCCGTTTGAAATAAATGGTCGAAATTTACGAACTGCCGCGGCGCGGCGCGTTCTATTCAGGCCATTATATTATATATAATATATATATAATATATTTCGTCGATTACTATTCAAAACGAATTATATAAATAGTTTTAAAATCGTTTCAAAACCTATTTCAACTTCCATTTCAATTCAAAGCAAAATTGAATTCTTCTTTATAAATTCGTTTCAAAATTCATTTCTATTCAATTCGAATTTCAATTCAATTTGAATTCATTTCAATTCGCTTTCAATTCCATTTGAATTCGTTTTCAATTCAATTCATTTCGAAATCGTTTTCAATTCAATTCATTTCGAAATCGTTTTCAATTCATTTTGAATTCGTTTTCAATTCAATTCATTTCGAAATCGTTTTCAATTCATTTTGAATTCGTTTTCAATTCAATTCATTTCGAAATCGTTTTCCATTCATTTTGAATTCGTTTTCAATTCAATTCATTTCGAAATCGTTTTCAATTCATTTTGAATTCGTTTTCAATTCAATTCATTTCGAAATCGTTTTCCATTCATTTTGAATTCGTTTTCAATTCAATTCATTTCGAAATCGTTTTCAAATCGATATAAATATCGTTCACGTCAAAATGGCGTCCATACGCGGCTTCATAAATTTCTATTTTCAAATATTCTATTTCAAATATTTCTTTTTCAAAATAGTTGTTATTATCAAAATATTTCGTTCAACACATGACCAATCTCAATGAATGAGTACTGTCAACACATGAACTTTTATTTTATAATATTCTTTATTTTTCAAATTGGAATGAGGCCCAATCAATTACCATATAAAGTTAATTATATGGATTTTCATACAACACATGTATATCATAGCATTGAAAAATAATCAACCATCAACCAAAGTGCACTACACTGCATAGGCATCAAATACAGATATTCAACGTTTATAACAGTCTGTCAATCAATCGATCGACATATTTAATCAATCAGGATGAGTGAACTGCATATTTCATCCTAACACCCGTGTGGGGTTTCAAACAATCAAACACAGATTTTATTTGTGCAGTTGGGCGATGTGTGAAATTTATCGACCCAATCAATATCATTCAAATAAGTGTACATAAACAAACCATCTGGTTTGTAAATGAATATTTATTTATTCACATTCACGTTAAAAATTATATTTTTAACGATAACACATTTTATTTTAACATATGAATTTCTATTCAGTTCATTCGTTAAATAAAATGCTATTTTTATTTTTCTAACTTATTTTAGAAAATTTCGGCGGCATAACGGCACGATACTAGAAACGGGACGAGGCCTAGCCTTATCCCCGGACTAGTGAAGGCCCACGCCATTCACACATCAATCAAATCAATTTCATTATGCAACCCACAAAATTTGGAGTAAGAGTCTAACCTAGCCTTACTCCTTCGCCTTATAACGGCGCACGTCTAATCCTAACCAATTTATCGATTCGATTTTTCACACCACAAACCACATTCAAACCAATATCACAATCAATAACCAAACAGCCAAACAAACAAGTCCATGGTCTGTGGACGATTGTGTCGGGTGCTACTAAGCACCGTCTGCATCCTAGTATATATATATATAACTAGAAAAATAAATTGAAAGGTGAGAAATTCTCACCAATAGCTATCCTAGCTCCACGGCTCTTCTTTGCAGGAAATCTTTGCCAACTCGCCTTTTTATCGCCTTTGTTGCCCGTAGCCACTACATATGTAAAAATCACATTTTGACTTCGTTATTCAATATAAAAGAACTAATTTTTAGTTCGCTATTCAATATATAAAAATCGAATTTTTAGTTCGCTATTCAATATATAAAAATCGAATTTTTAGTTCGCTATTCAATATATAAAAATCGAATTTTTAGTTCGCTATTCAATATATAAAAATCGAATTTTTAGTTCGCTATTCAATATATAAAAATCGAATTTTTAGTTCGCTATTCAATATATAAAAATCGAATTTTTATTGATATTGTTTCCGCCTTTTCCATTTCAAAGATCTAATCTTTTCTTTTACTTTTTAAAGTTTAAATCTTTTACCTTTTTCTATTTAAAGTTTTTTTTTTACTTTTAAACACAATCAGTTTTTATCTTTAAAATATTTTCTATAAACAAACTGACTTTTAAACAATATTTTGTTTAACTCAAAACTGATTTTCAAAAGAAATACAAATTTTATTCACTGTATTTTTCCCAGAATTAAAATCGAATAAAATAAAATAAAATAAAAAAAATATAAAACTTACAGTAAAAGAAATCTCGAGGAGGGGGGGGGAAGATGGCGCTGCGTCAGAGGGGGTCTTCGCTCGAGGCCAGCAGTGGTGGGTCGATGGAGCGGAGTGGCGTTTGGGGTTGCGGGTTCAGGAGGCGAGAGAGGTTGGTAGCGGAGGAGGATCGGGGGTTGGAAGGGGGTGGCGGCGAACGATGGCCGGTGGTGGCCAGGAGGGAGAGCGCGGAATCGGGTTCTAGGGTTTTGAAAGGGCCGATCAGGGTGGGGCTCGAGCAGGAAGGAAATGGGGAGGAAGAAGGGTGGCGTAGAAGGGGGCGGCCTTGCTAGCCGGCGACGCGACGATGGTGGCCCCTCCGGAGAATCTGCAATGGCCAGGTCGCGATGCCCTCTTTCCCTTTTTTTTTTTTTTTTTTATGTCTGAACGGGGTAAGAGAAAATCTGGGGGAGGGGGGTTTTGTAAAAGATTTTAAATTTTAAATTTTATTTATTTTTAATTCTCCTAAAAGGTGCATTTTTATCCGACTTCCAAATCGAACCGAACGACTGTCGCCCCCGGTGTTTTACCCCCATTCCGAACACAATGGGATATGCCACGTAGGCCAATTCGATCGTTTGAATCAGTTTCCGTTAAATTTACATTTAAATCACTAAATTGAATTTTAAACGTACATTTCAAATTACCGGGGTCACATAACAACTCTATAAATTCCATAAAAATATTTTCTAGCTTCGTATTGACGATACGGTCCTAACAAAACAGGTTTCGTCGAATTCTGAGACCGTTTGAAAAATGGCCAATTTCCAGTCGATTAAAATCAACTGAAACTGGTCAAATGCGTTTTCCTTTGCCACACTCACATATTGATTCGAAAAATTATGAAATTTGAAACCTAACAATAACTTGACACTGCGGATCTAACAAAAGTGGTTTCGTCGAAATCCGAGGTCGTTTGCAAAATGTCCATTTTTAAGGGCCTGAATTCCATAGCGACTATTCAGAATTTTCAACTGGACATACCTCTCAATTTTTAAAGTGAAATCTCAATTTCTTACATCCGTTAGAAAGATATTATCAATCAGATCCTAATGTTTTTGGTTTCACTAAAATCCGGATTGATTTGCACCCGGTACATTCAATTGAAGTTTGAAATCGAATTATCGAACTACCGCGCCATTTTCAATTCCTTTTATAATTATATATAATTATTTATAATCTAACGACGACGCGTATAATATATACGTTCGAATTCTATTCAAATAAATTTCTCGACGATATTATTTAAAATAATTCATTTTAAATAATCTAAATTCGCTAGAATTGCCAAAATAAAAATTTTAAACTGGCCCAGATTTTACGGGTTGTTACAATCTCCCCCACTTAAAACTTTTCGTCCCCGAAAAGGAACAAAGTCGAAAGTGGTTTGATTATTCAACTCTACGCTCATTCTGGCTTCCATTCTCCAACTCTTTAGTTTCTGAGAATTTTCAAAACTTCAAAAATTTGGCTAACACCCTAAATTTTTGAAAAATTTCGCCATAACCTCCCCTGCACCGGGAGCATCGGGGAATTTCAAATAGCTTCCCCGGTCCTTCAGATCTCAAAAAGAAAAAGAAAAAGCCAAGCGGCTAGCCAATAGGCTCACAAAATCATCATCACCCAAACAAAACAGGAAATTATGTAGTAAACATGTACCTATTTGTCGGGCAAACAAATTTTATTCTCTGGCTCTAGCCTCCTTGCTATGACCTGTTCAATGATATATATGTATATACAAGCAAATGCGACTAATTTTCAATATAATCCAATATTTGATTCAATTAGGCTAAATGGTTAAAAATTAGCAAACAAATGAACAAACAACACAAACATCAATCAATTAGTGAATTTAACGTTTCAAATTCATAATTTTAATACATAGTCAAAAATCAGGTTCTTGATGCCAAATCACAACAATAGGCCCTATCTAATTTTTGGTTCTCACACCAGTCTAATGGAAATATATAGATATCACACCTTCGTTACTCGAACATGAATACTAATGACGACTAGTCAATCATCAGAATCATCTTCGGGCCACTAGAGTATGATTCTATATCTATCCAGTATATTAAAACTTCGAATACACGCGGATCAGACGTATACGCAAAATCTATATATACTGGACTGTCCAACTCAATATAAATAGATAATCAAATACGAATAATTGATTTAAATTTTCAAAACAAAAATTGTTTTCATTTTCAAAAATATACTCTTCACACTCGTTCTAGGATACTACTGATCCTATCTCTAACGAGTCATCCCATTGGATATTACTAATCCAATTATCTGATGAATTCTTTCGTATGGTTCTAATGTGCCTTGTTCTCTAGCTTTGTAAACCAAAGCTCTGATACCAACTGTGAAGACCCGTAACTTCCCCGTAAAGGAAAGCGTCGGATAGTTCGAGAACAAGCCACAACAGAACGCATACAGAAGAACATTTCATTGTATATTACAACAATGCATCAGATTACAAGAATATACAGAGTATAAACGAACAAATATTACACAGAAATATCAGAGATTTAAATTACATTTAAATACATAGCAGCGGAAAATAATACAATACACAACTAGAAGTAGATATACGGATACAAAGCTTTCCGGATATCGTTCCAGCTGTAAACCAGGATCCTGT
Source organism: Allium sativum (assembly GCA_030737875.1). Taxonomy (NCBI): domain Eukaryota; kingdom Viridiplantae; phylum Streptophyta; class Magnoliopsida; order Asparagales; family Amaryllidaceae; genus Allium; species Allium sativum. Next base: position 549,671,868 of record CM060915.1, on the reverse strand, counting down.
GAATATAAATCTGCAAAACCAAAACTACTAGCTGCCCGTGTCAAAATAGGGGCACCCAGAGTTTAGGTTAAAACAATAAACTCCAGGTCAGTCATGTGACTGGTGTGAGAACTAAAACAGTTATTAATCTTTATTTTAAATCATTAGGTAAATCAAGGGACCACGCCGTATAACACGGAACGGGTTTCCTCCCAAGAATACCAGTGCATAAAACAAATAGCGCAATGCTAAATAAAGAAAAATGAAGCTGTTATAAGACCCAGGTCCTATCACACAATGCGACGCAAGCCGGGGGATAGGGTTTTCCCTTATAACAGCCAAAGAATGCTTGATACGTTTTAAAACAGATTATTTGATACTATAATAAGTGCATCGTGTATAAAACAACTTCAAATCATAAGTATCAATCATAGGCGGCATGGGTACCATATATCATGTCGCCATATATAGGTTTACAAATAAAACCGCAAAGTCACGTATTTGGAAATTGGATTTCCGTCTATGAACCGAGGCTAGGGGCAAGATCCTCAACCGATTCGAGACGCTCTAGCCCGTGTCTCAGGATCAGAGCTCGAGTGACCCTTGGATCGTCAGGGCCGGTCCACCGATGTGGATTAAAATGCCTGAACACTGCGTTTCCCCACCCTTTGGGGTGTCAATGAGCCAACGTATGACTCCATCGGTTCGAGAACGACCGATCAATCCGAGGCGCCTCGCAACAGCAACAACCACATAAGTCAAACTCGTCAGGGCGTGTAAAACCACTGACGCCACTTCTAACTAGAAAGAAACGCATGCCCTCCCTGAGGTCCGTCTCCCGTTTTTGATTCATACCGGGTGTGAAACTCGCGAATCAAACGTTACACAAAGCTACGCCACAAAGGCCGTGCTTTGATCATCAACCACAAGACTTTGCTTTTCAACAGAAGCCTTGATCATTTGCATCTTAGCATGCCACACAGGCAAGCCATCCTATGCAACCGATATCAGTCACACAGAATGAAATCCGATGTCAGACACACAGTCCATTTACAAGTCCGTTCTGGGTCTGAACGAAACCGGAGGCACCTAGTACCCCGCATATCCATCGATCTCCAAGCACGTCTGGACGATCACTAACTGTTTCCATCTTCTTGGGTGTACAGCCCAATCAAGATCATCAGTTATCACCCAAACGACGTGAAGACCTCCGGTCTTCGACCATCGTCTTCATCTTCGACTTATCGTCGTATCAGTTATTCAGAATGGGATAAACCCGGTCTTTCCGAATAACTTGCGTATATATTATAAAAGTGTTACACAAACACAACATACGCCTCATTCCAATTCATTAGTCACTAACCGTAAATTAATCAAGAGAATAATTCCCCAAATATTAACCCCGAAGGCCGAAACCAACATCAGATCAATATCCAGAAAACCATTCTACTTAGCTAACCGACAGTTAGTTTCTAAATTTCACGTTCAAATCTAATTTAAGATTTAACTATCGCCTGGAGCAAAACTGGTGATACTCCATTCTCGATCTGTTCAATCTAATTAAAGATTCATTAAAACTCCACTTAGTTTTAATCATTATCTGGGTTAAAGAATCAGTGTCATTTAAAACACGATTCACGATAAACCCAAAATCCCATTCCATTAATTATCGGGTTAAAGAACAAGTGTTATTTAAAACACTGTTCACGATAAACCCAAAAATCAATACTAATTCTATTCCAATTAAATGTTATTTAATTGGTACGCTTCATTAAATCTAAATCAAAAGATTTAATCTTTTCTCAACTGGGTTCAAGAACAGTGTTAGTGAAGACACCATTCACGACAAACCCAAATCACATTTGATATTCAATATAAAGCTCTGAATAGAAAATATATCGGCTTATATTCAATATCAAATTCTACGATTAACAAATGTCGTATTGGAAATAACGATATAAATATATATCTTTCAAATTTCCGTAACAACATCCGTATAATCACAAATTCCAACATCGAAATATTCCGAAGACAATTTCGATTCAAATCCACTCCAATGCAATCATTGGAAATTTTGGTTATTTTCAAAACCCTTTTCAAATTCAATTTATTTATTTAAAAATAAATAGAATTATAATTCTAGTACAAAACTAGTTCATTTCGATAAAAATCCATTTTTATCTTTTCAAATATGGAGTTTTTCATCCCAATTCTTTCTAAATCATTTCTTATGATTTTACACAAATTATTGCTATTTTTAATAATTTTATCAAGGCCCGTACAGTCGATTTCCAACAACGGCCATCGAACTGCACTTACAGCGACCTTTTTCGAATTTGATTTGGACATAATTCCAAATCCAACCGTTAGATTTCAAATTTCTAATATTCGTTAGAAAGCTCTTTTCGATACGAACCCAACGGTTCCGGTTTTAGGAGAATCCGACGGTCGGATCTCCCGTAATGTCCGTTTGAAATAAATGGTCGAAATTTACGAACTGCCGCGGCGCGGCGCGTTCTATTCAGGCCATTATATTATATATAATATATATATAATATATTTCGTCGATTACTATTCAAAACGAATTATATAAATAGTTTTAAAATCGTTTCAAAACCTATTTCAACTTCCATTTCAATTCAAAGCAAAATTGAATTCTTCTTTATAAATTCGTTTCAAAATTCATTTCTATTCAATTCGAATTTCAATTCAATTTGAATTCATTTCAATTCGCTTTCAATTCCATTTGAATTCGTTTTCAATTCAATTCATTTCGAAATCGTTTTCAATTCAATTCATTTCGAAATCGTTTTCAATTCATTTTGAATTCGTTTTCAATTCAATTCATTTCGAAATCGTTTTCAATTCATTTTGAATTCGTTTTCAATTCAATTCATTTCGAAATCGTTTTCCATTCATTTTGAATTCGTTTTCAATTCAATTCATTTCGAAATCGTTTTCAATTCATTTTGAATTCGTTTTCAATTCAATTCATTTCGAAATCGTTTTCCATTCATTTTGAATTCGTTTTCAATTCAATTCATTTCGAAATCGTTTTCAAATCGATATAAATATCGTTCACGTCAAAATGGCGTCCATACGCGGCTTCATAAATTTCTATTTTCAAATATTCTATTTCAAATATTTCTTTTTCAAAATAGTTGTTATTATCAAAATATTTCGTTCAACACATGACCAATCTCAATGAATGAGTACTGTCAACACATGAACTTTTATTTTATAATATTCTTTATTTTTCAAATTGGAATGAGGCCCAATCAATTACCATATAAAGTTAATTATATGGATTTTCATACAACACATGTATATCATAGCATTGAAAAATAATCAACCATCAACCAAAGTGCACTACACTGCATAGGCATCAAATACAGATATTCAACGTTTATAACAGTCTGTCAATCAATCGATCGACATATTTAATCAATCAGGATGAGTGAACTGCATATTTCATCCTAACACCCGTGTGGGGTTTCAAACAATCAAACACAGATTTTATTTGTGCAGTTGGGCGATGTGTGAAATTTATCGACCCAATCAATATCATTCAAATAAGTGTACATAAACAAACCATCTGGTTTGTAAATGAATATTTATTTATTCACATTCACGTTAAAAATTATATTTTTAACGATAACACATTTTATTTTAACATATGAATTTCTATTCAGTTCATTCGTTAAATAAAATGCTATTTTTATTTTTCTAACTTATTTTAGAAAATTTCGGCGGCATAACGGCACGATACTAGAAACGGGACGAGGCCTAGCCTTATCCCCGGACTAGTGAAGGCCCACGCCATTCACACATCAATCAAATCAATTTCATTATGCAACCCACAAAATTTGGAGTAAGAGTCTAACCTAGCCTTACTCCTTCGCCTTATAACGGCGCACGTCTAATCCTAACCAATTTATCGATTCGATTTTTCACACCACAAACCACATTCAAACCAATATCACAATCAATAACCAAACAGCCAAACAAACAAGTCCATGGTCTGTGGACGATTGTGTCGGGTGCTACTAAGCACCGTCTGCATCCTAGTATATATATATATAACTAGAAAAATAAATTGAAAGGTGAGAAATTCTCACCAATAGCTATCCTAGCTCCACGGCTCTTCTTTGCAGGAAATCTTTGCCAACTCGCCTTTTTATCGCCTTTGTTGCCCGTAGCCACTACATATGTAAAAATCACATTTTGACTTCGTTATTCAATATAAAAGAACTAATTTTTAGTTCGCTATTCAATATATAAAAATCGAATTTTTAGTTCGCTATTCAATATATAAAAATCGAATTTTTAGTTCGCTATTCAATATATAAAAATCGAATTTTTAGTTCGCTATTCAATATATAAAAATCGAATTTTTAGTTCGCTATTCAATATATAAAAATCGAATTTTTAGTTCGCTATTCAATATATAAAAATCGAATTTTTATTGATATTGTTTCCGCCTTTTCCATTTCAAAGATCTAATCTTTTCTTTTACTTTTTAAAGTTTAAATCTTTTACCTTTTTCTATTTAAAGTTTTTTTTTTACTTTTAAACACAATCAGTTTTTATCTTTAAAATATTTTCTATAAACAAACTGACTTTTAAACAATATTTTGTTTAACTCAAAACTGATTTTCAAAAGAAATACAAATTTTATTCACTGTATTTTTCCCAGAATTAAAATCGAATAAAATAAAATAAAATAAAAAAAATATAAAACTTACAGTAAAAGAAATCTCGAGGAGGGGGGGGGGGAAGATGGCGCTGCGTCAGAGGGGGTCTTCGCTCGAGGCCAGCAGTGGTGGGTCGATGGAGCGGAGTGGCGTTTGGGGTTGCGGGTTCAGGAGGCGAGAGAGGTTGGTAGCGGAGGAGGATCGGGGGTTGGAAGGGGGTGGCGGCGAACGATGGCCGGTGGTGGCCAGGAGGGAGAGCGCGGAATCGGGTTCTAGGGTTTTGAAAGGGCCGATCAGGGTGGGGCTCGAGCAGGAAGGAAATGGGGAGGAAGAAGGGTGGCGTAGAAGGGGGCGGCCTTGCTAGCCGGCGACGCGACGATGGTGGCCCCTCCGGAGAATCTGCAATGGCCAGGTCGCGATGCCCTCTTTCCCTTTTTTTTTTTTTTTTTATGTCTGAACGGGGTAAGAGAAAATCTGGGGGAGGGGGGTTTTGTAAAAGATTTTAAATTTTAAATTTTATTTATTTTTAATTCTCCTAAAAGGTGCATTTTTATCCGACTTCCAAATCGAACCGAACGACTGTCGCCCCCGGTGTTTTACCCCCATTCCGAACACAATGGGATATGCCACGTAGGCCAATTCGATCGTTTGAATCAGTTTCCGTTAAATTTACATTTAAATCACTAAATTGAATTTTAAACGTACATTTCAAATTACCGGGGTCACATAACAACTCTATAAATTCCATAAAAATATTTTCTAGCTTCGTATTGACGATACGGTCCTAACAAAACAGGTTTCGTCGAATTCTGAGACCGTTTGAAAAATGGCCAATTTCCAGTCGATTAAAATCAACTGAAACTGGTCAAATGCGTTTTCCTTTGCCACACTCACATATTGATTCGAAAAATTATGAAATTTGAAACCTAACAATAACTTGACACTGCGGATCTAACAAAAGTGGTTTCGTCGAAATCCGAGGTCGTTTGCAAAATGTCCATTTTTAAGGGCCTGAATTCCATAGCGACTATTCAGAATTTTCAACTGGACATACCTCTCAATTTTTAAAGTGAAATCTCAATTTCTTACATCCGTTAGAAAGATATTATCAATCAGATCCTAATGTTTTTGGTTTCACTAAAATCCGGATTGATTTGCACCCGGTACATTCAATTGAAGTTTGAAATCGAATTATCGAACTACCGCGCCATTTTCAATTCCTTTTATAATTATATATAATTATTTATAATCTAACGACGACGCGTATAATATATACGTTCGAATTCTATTCAAATAAATTTCTCGACGATATTATTTAAAATAATTCATTTTAAATAATCTAAATTCGCTAGAATTGCCAAAATAAAAATTTTAAACTGGCCCAGATTTTACGGGTTGTTACAATCTCCCCCACTTAAAACTTTTCGTCCCCGAAAAGGAACAAAGTCGAAAGTGGTTTGATTATTCAACTCTACGCTCATTCTGGCTTCCATTCTCCAACTCTTTAGTTTCTGAGAATTTTCAAAACTTCAAAAATTTGGCTAACACCCTAAATTTTTGAAAAATTTCGCCATAACCTCCCCTGCACCGGGAGCATCGGGGAATTTCAAATAGCTTCCCCGGTCCTTCAGATCTCAAAAAGAAAAAGAAAAAGCCAAGCGGCTAGCCAATAGGCTCACAAAATCATCATCACCCAAACAAAACAGGAAATTATGTAGTAAACATGTACCTATTTGTCGGGCAAACAAATTTTATTCTCTGGCTCTAGCCTCCTTGCTATGACCTGTTCAATGATATATATGTATATACAAGCAAATGCGACTAATTTTCAATATAATCCAATATTTGATTCAATTAGGCTAAATGGTTAAAAATTAGCAAACAAATGAACAAACAACACAAACATCAATCAATTAGTGAATTTAACGTTTCAAATTCATAATTTTAATACATAGTCAAAAATCAGGTTCTTGATGCCAAATCACAACAATAGGCCCTATCTAATTTTTGGTTCTCACACCAGTCTAATGGAAATATATAGATATCACACCTTCGTTACTCGAACATGAATACTAATGACGACTAGTCAATCATCAGAATCATCTTCGGGCCACTAGAGTATGATTCTATATCTATCCAGTATATTAAAACTTCGAATACACGCGGATCAGACGTATACGCAAAATCTATATATACTGGACTGTCCAACTCAATATAAATAGATAATCAAATACGAATAATTGATTTAAATTTTCAAAACAAAAATTGTTTTCATTTTCAAAAATATACTCTTCACACTCGTTCTAGGATACTACTGATCCTATCTCTAACGAGTCATCCCATTGGATATTACTAATCCAATTATCTGATGAATTCTTTCGTATGGTTCTAATGTGCCTTGTTCTCTAGCTTTGTAAACCAAAGCTCTGATACCAACTGTGAAGACCCGTAACTTCCCCGTAAAGGAAAGCGTCGGATAGTTCGAGAACAAGCCACAACAGAACGCATACAGAAGAACATTTCATTGTATATTACAACAATGCATCAGATTACAAGAATATACAGAGTATAAACGAACAAATATTACACAGAAATATCAGAGATTTAAATTACATTTAAATACATAGCAGCGGAAAATAATACAATACACAACTAGAAGTAGATATACGGATACAAAGCTTTCCGGATATCGTTCCAGCTGTAAACCAGGATCCTGTGAATATAAATCTGCAAAACCAAAACTACTAGCTGCCCGTGTCAAAATAGGGGCACCCAGAGTTTAGGTTAAAACAATAAACTCCAGGTCAGTCATGTGACTGGTGTGAGAACTAAAACAGTTATTAATCTTTATTTTAAATCATTAGGTAAATCAAGGGACCACGCCGTATAACACGGAACGGGTTTCCTCCCAAGAATACCAGTGCATAAAACAAATAGCGCAATGCTAAATAAAGAAAAATGAAGCTGTTATAAGACCCAGGTCCTATCACACAATGCGACGCAAGCCGGGGGATAGGGTTTTCCCTTATAACAGCCAAAGAATGCTTGATACGTTTTAAAACAGATTATTTGATACTATAATAAGTGCATCGTGTATAAAACAACTTCAAATCATAAGTATCAATCATAGGCGGCATGGGTACCATATATCATGTCGCCATATATAGGTTTACAAATAAAACCGCAAAGTCACGTATTTGGAAATTGGATTTCCGTCTATGAACCGAGGCTAGGGGCAAGATCCTCAACCGATTCGAGACGCTCTAGCCCGTGTCTCAGGATCAGAGCTCGAGTGACCCTTGGATCGTCAGGGCCGGTCCACCGATGTGGATTAAAATGCCTGAACACTGCGTTTCCCCACCCTTTGGGGTGTCAATGAGCCAACGTATGACTCCATCGGTTCGAGAACGACCGATCAATCCGAGGCGCCTCGCAACAGCAACAACCACATAAGTCAAACTCGTCAGGGCGTGTAAAACCACTGACGCCACTTCTAACTAGAAAGAAACGCATGCCCTCCCTGAGGTCCGTCTCCCGTTTTTGATTCATACCGGGTGTGAAACTCGCGAATCAAACGTTACACAAAGCTACGCCACAAAGGCCGTGCTTTGATCATCAACCACAAGACTTTGCTTTTCAACAGAAGCCTTGATCATTTGCATCTTAGCATGCCACACAGGCAAGCCATCCTATGCAACCGATATCAGTCACACAGAATGAAATCCGATGTCAGACACACAGTCCATTTACAAGTCCGTTCTGGGTCTGAACGAAACCGGAGGCACCTAGTACCCCGCATATCCATCGATCTCCAAGCACGTCTGGACGATCACTAACTGTTTCCATCTTCTTGGGTGTACAGCCCAATCAAGATCATCAGTTATCACCCAAACGACGTGAAGACCTCCGGTCTTCGACCATCGTCTTCATCTTCGACTTATCGTCGTATCAGTTATTCAGAATGGGATAAACCCGGTCTTTCCGAATAACTTGCGTATATATTATAAAAGTGTTACACAAACACAACATACGCCTCATTCCAATTCATTAGTCACTAACCGTAAATTAATCAAGAGAATAATTCCCCAAATATTAACCCCGAAGGCCGAAACCAACATCAGATCAATATCCAGAAAACCATTCTACTTAGCTAACCGACAGTTAGTTTCTAAATTTCACGTTCAAATCTAATTTAAGATTTAACTATCGCCTGGAGCAAAACTGGTGATACTCCATTCTCGATCTGTTCAATCTAATTAAAGATTCATTAAAACTCCACTTAGTTTTAATCATTATCTGGGTTAAAGAATCAGTGTCATTTAAAACACGATTCACGATAAACCCAAAATCCCATTCCATTAATTATCGGGTTAAAGAACAAGTGTTATTTAAAACACTGTTCACGATAAACCCAAAAATCAATACTAATTCTATTCCAATTAAATGTTATTTAATTGGTACGCTTCATTAAATCTAAATCAAAAGATTTAATCTTTTCTCAACTGGGTTCAAGAACAGTGTTAGTGAAGACACCATTCACGACAAACCCAAATCACATTTGATATTCAATATAAAGCTCTGAATAGAAAATATATCGGCTTATATTCAATATCAAATTCTACGATTAACAAATGTCGTATTGGAAATAACGATATAAATATATATCTTTCAAATTTCCGTAACAACATCCGTATAATCACAAATTCCAACATCGAAATATTCCGAAGACAATTTCGATTCAAATCCACTCCAATGCAATCATTGGAAATTTTGGTTATTTTCAAAACCCTTTTCAAATTCAATTTATTTATTTAAAAATAAATAGAATTATAATTCTAGTACAAAACTAGTTCATTTCGATAAAAATCCATTTTTATCTTTTCAAATATGGAGTTTTTCATCCCAATTCTTTCTAAATCATTTCTTATGATTTTACACAAATTATTGCTATTTTTAATAATTTTATCAAGGCCCGTACAGTCGATTTCCAACAACGGCCATCGAACTGCACTTACAGCGACCTTTTTCGAATTTGATTTGGACATAATTCCAAATCCAACCGTTAGATTTCAAATTTCTAATATTCGTTAGAAAGCTCTTTTCGATACGAACCCAACGGTTCCGGTTTTAGGAGAATCCGACGGTCGGATCTCCCGTAATGTCCGTTTGAAATAAATGGTCGAAATTTACGAACTGCCGCGGCGCGGCGCGTTCTATTCAGGCCATTATATTATATATAATATATATATAATATATTTCGTCGATTACTATTCAAAACGAATTATATAAATAGTTTTAAAATCGTTTCAAAACCTATTTCAACTTCCATTTCAATTCAAAGCAAAATTGAATTCTTCTTTATAAATTCGTTTCAAAATTCATTTCTATTCAATTCGAATTTCAATTCAATTTGAATTCATTTCAATTCGCTTTCAATTCCATTTGAATTCGTTTTCAATTCAATTCATTTCGAAATCGTTTTCAATTCAATTCATTTCGAAATCGTTTTCAATTCATTTTGAATTCGTTTTCAATTCAATTCATTTCGAAATCGTTTTCAATTCATTTTGAATTCGTTTTCAATTCAATTCATTTCGAAATCGTTTTCCATTCATTTTGAATTCGTTTTCAATTCAATTCATTTCGAAATCGTTTTCAATTCATTTTGAATTCGTTTTCAATTCAATTCATTTCGAAATCGTTTTCCATTCATTTTGAATTCGTTTTCAATTCAATTCATTTCGAAATCGTTTTCAAATCGATATAAATATCGTTCACGTCAAAATGGCGTCCATACGCGGCTTCATAAATTTCTATTTTCAAATATTCTATTTCAAATATTTCTTTTTCAAAATAGTTGTTATTATCAAAATATTTCGTTCAACACATGACCAATCTCAATGAATGAGTACTGTCAACACATGAACTTTTATTTTATAATATTCTTTATTTTTCAAATTGGAATGAGGCCCAATCAATTACCATATAAAGTTAATTATATGGATTTTCATACAACACATGTATATCATAGCATTGAAAAATAATCAACCATCAACCAAAGTGCACTACACTGCATAGGCATCAAATACAGATATTCAACGTTTATAACAGTCTGTCAATCAATCGATCGACATATTTAATCAATCAGGATGAGTGAACTGCATATTTCATCCTAACACCCGTGTGGGGTTTCAAACAATCAAACACAGATTTTATTTGTGCAGTTGGGCGATGTGTGAAATTTATCGACCCAATCAATATCATTCAAATAAGTGTACATAAACAAACCATCTGGTTTGTAAATGAATATTTATTTATTCACATTCACGTTAAAAATTATATTTTTAACGATAACACATTTTATTTTAACATATGAATTTCTATTCAGTTCATTCGTTAAATAAAATGCTATTTTTATTTTTCTAACTTATTTTAGAAAATTTCGGCGGCATAACGGCACGATACTAGAAACGGGACGAGGCCTAGCCTTATCCCCGGACTAGTGAAGGCCCACGCCATTCACACATCAATCAAATCAATTTCATTATGCAACCCACAAAATTTGGAGTAAGAGTCTAACCTAGCCTTACTCCTTCGCCTTATAACGGCGCACGTCTAATCCTAACCAATTTATCGATTCGATTTTTCACACCACAAACCACATTCAAACCAATATCACAATCAATAACCAAACAGCCAAACAAACAAGTCCATGGTCTGTGGACGATTGTGTCGGGTGCTACTAAGCACCGTCTGCATCCTAGTATATATATATATAACTAGAAAAATAAATTGAAAGGTGAGAAATTCTCACCAATAGCTATCCTAGCTCCACGGCTCTTCTTTGCAGGAAATCTTTGCCAACTCGCCTTTTTATCGCCTTTGTTGCCCGTAGCCACTACATATGTAAAAATCACATTTTGACTTCGTTATTCAATATAAAAGAACTAATTTTTAGTTCGCTATTCAATATATAAAAATCGAATTTTTAGTTCGCTATTCAATATATAAAAATCGAATTTTTAGTTCGCTATTCAATATATAAAAATCGAATTTTTAGTTCGCTATTCAATATATAAAAATCGAATTTTTAGTTCGCTATTCAATATATAAAAATCGAATTTTTAGTTCGCTATTCAATATATAAAAATCGAATTTTTATTGATATTGTTTCCGCCTTTTCCATTTCAAAGATCTAATCTTTTCTTTTACTTTTTAAAGTTTAAATCTTTTACCTTTTTCTATTTAAAGTTTTTTTTTTACTTTTAAACACAATCAGTTTTTATCTTTAAAATATTTTCTATAAACAAACTGACTTTTAAACAATATTTTGTTTAACTCAAAACTGATTTTCAAAAGAAATACAAATTTTATTCACTGTATTTTTCCCAGAATTAAAATCGAATAAAATAAAATAAAATAAAAAAAATATAAAACTTACAGTAAAAGAAATCTCGAGGAGGGGGGGGGGAAGATGGCGCTGCGTCAGAGGGGGTCTTCGCTCGAGGCCAGCAGTGGTGGGTCGATGGAGCGGAGTGGCGTTTGGGGTTGCGGGTTCAGGAGGCGAGAGAGGTTGGTAGCGGAGGAGGATCGGGGGTTGGAAGGGGGTGGCGGCGAACGATGGCCGGTGGTGGCCAGGAGGGAGAGCGCGGAATCGGGTTCTAGGGTTTTGAAAGGGCCGATCAGGGTGGGGCTCGAGCAGGAAGGAAATGGGGAGGAAGAAGGGTGGCGTAGAAGGGGGCGGCCTTGCTAGCCGGCGACGCGACGATGGTGGCCCCTCCGGAGAATCTGCAATGGCCAGGTCGCGATGCCCTCTTTCCCTTTTTTTTTTTTTTTTTATGTCTGAACGGGGTAAGAGAAAATCTGGGGGAGGGGGGTTTTGTAAAAGATTTTAAATTTTAAATTTTATTTATTTTTAATTCTCCTAAAAGGTGCATTTTTATCCGACTTCCAAATCGAACCGAACGACTGTCGCCCCCGGTGTTTTACCCCCATTCCGAACACAATGGGATATGCCACGTAGGCCAATTCGATCGTTTGAATCAGTTTCCGTTAAATTTACATTTAAATCACTAAATTGAATTTTAAACGTACATTTCAAATTACCGGGGTCACATAACAACTCTATAAATTCCATAAAAATATTTTCTAGCTTCGTATTGACGATACGGTCCTAACAAAACAGGTTTCGTCGAATTCTGAGACCGTTTGAAAAATGGCCAATTTCCAGTCGATTAAAATCAACTGAAACTGGTCAAATGCGTTTTCCTTTGCCACACTCACATATTGATTCGAAAAATTATGAAATTTGAAACCTAACAATAACTTGACACTGCGGATCTAACAAAAGTGGTTTCGTCGAAATCCGAGGTCGTTTGCAAAATGTCCATTTTTAAGGGCCTGAATTCCATAGCGACTATTCAGAATTTTCAACTGGACATACCTCTCAATTTTTAAAGTGAAATCTCAATTTCTTACATCCGTTAGAAAGATATTATCAATCAGATCCTAATGTTTTTGGTTTCACTAAAATCCGGATTGATTTGCACCCGGTACATTCAATTGAAGTTTGAAATCGAATTATCGAACTACCGCGCCATTTTCAATTCCTTTTATAATTATATATAATTATTTATAATCTAACGACGACGCGTATAATATATACGTTCGAATTCTATTCAAATAAATTTCTCGACGATATTATTTAAAATAATTCATTTTAAATAATCTAAATTCGCTAGAATTGCCAAAATAAAAATTTTAAACTGGCCCAGATTTTACGGGTTGTTACAATTTGGCACTTAGGCATGCCACACAGGCAATTCATGCCATGCGATTGATATCCATCAATATATAACCTCTGAGCTCGTACGTCTCAGAGAAGGGCGTTAAGCAAGAGAATAAATTCTCCGCCGCCAAACAGATATATATTTAATAGAAATCAATCACATAGAATAAAATCCAATGTCAGACACACAGTCCATTTACAAGTTTGTTCTAAGTCTGAACGAAACCGGAGGAACCTTATTCCTCGCATATCCATCGATCTTCAAGTACGTATGGATGATCACCAACTGATTCCCTCCTCTTGGGTTACAGCCCAATCAAGAACATTAGTAATCATCCAAACTATGTGAAGACCTCCGGTCTTCAACCATCGTCTTCATCTTCGACTTATCGTCGAATCAGTTATTCAGAATGGGTACAAACCCGGTCTTTCCGAATAACCCGCGTATATAATAAACAAATATTACACAAACACAACATACGCCTCATTTCAATTCAGAATATTCTTTTATTCAAATCTTGACATTCTTAGGGAAAGGTTCCCATTAATTTTATCAAAGATAAATTCTTCTAAATTTATTCTTTAATCTTCCTTTGGATATCATTTCAACCATGTTAAGGTTTGGAAAACTAGTCGGGATTAGCGAACCACACCGAAGTAATCATTTATTTTATTTCCCAATCCCAACCTATTCATCCCATGGAGCAAAACTAGTAATACTCCATATTTAACACCACGGTGTTATCGGTAAATATTAATTACCATTTCACGTTCAAATCTAATTAAAGATTTAACTATCGCTTTGGAGCAAAACTGGTGATACTCCATTCACGACTACTTTAATCTAATTAAAGATTCATTAAAACTCCACTTAGTTTTAATCTTCGCAAAAATCAATATCCTGTCTTTAACAGGGTTAAAGAACTAATGTCATCTAAAACACGGTTCACGATAAAACCAAAATCATATTCCATTGTTAATCGGGTTAAAGAACAGGTGTTATTCAAAACACCGCTCGCGATAAACCCCAAAAACCAATTTAAATTCAATTCCAATTAAATACTAATTAACTGGACAATTTCACTAAATCTTAATTAAAAGATTTATTCTTTTCTAAACTGGGTTCAAGAACCGTGTTATTCAAGACACCGTTCACGACGAACCCAAAATCTCATTTGATATTAAATACAAGGCTCTGAATAGAAAATATATCGGCTTATATTCAATATCAAATTCTGAAACCAACAAATATCATATTTGAAATAACGATATAAATATATCTTTCAAATTTCCTCAACCATATATGTATAATCACGAAATCCGACATCGAAATATTCTGAAGATAATTTCGATTCAAATCCATTCCAATTCATATATTAGAAATTCTGATTATTTTTAAAACCACTTCAAACCCAATTTATTTATTCAAAAATATTGGATTATAATTCTAGTTCCTAACTAGTTCATTTCGATACAAATATATTTTTATCCTTTTTAAATGTGGGATTTTTCACTCCAATTCTTCCTAAATAATTTATTATTATTTTACACAAATTATTGATATTTTTAATAATTTTATCAAGGCTCGTACAGTCGATTTCCAATAATGGTCGTCGAACTGCACTTAAACTTTATTTGGACATAATTCCAAATCCATCCATTAGATTTCAAATTTTTAATATTCATTGGAAAGCTCTTTTCGATACGAACCCAACGGTTCTGGTTTCAGGAGAATCCGACGGTCGGATATCCCGTAATGTCAATTCGAAGTCAATGGTCGAAATTCACGAACTGCCGCGGCGCGTTCTATTCAGGCCATTTAATATATATAATATATATATTTCCTCGATTTCAATTCTAAACGTATTTTATAATTCATTTTAAAAACAATTTCAACTTCGTATTCTATTTTAAATCAAAATTGAATATTCCATATCATTAATATATAAATGATAATATTTTCAAAACGTTATATTTTGAAATCTCTTCCTTTTCTGTATTCATTTAAAAACGAATATAATCGATATAAATATCGTTCACGTCGAAATGGTGCAAATCTAATCAACACGGCTTTATATATTTCAATAACTTCGTTATTCTATTCAACAAATGCATATTTTCTTCAACGCATGAATATATATTTTATTCAACACATGAATATTTATTCATTCTTACTTACAATAAAAATGTGAATTTTATTGTATAAATATTTTATTCAACACATGAATATTTTCAACACATGAATATTCTCAACACATGAGTAATGTCAACACATGACTATTTTGTTTATTCAACACATGAATATAATTTATTTTCTAAATTGGAATGAGACCCACTCAATTACCATATAATGTTATTTGTATGGATTCCATACAACACATGTATATAATAGCAATGATAAATAATCAACCATCATCCAAAGTGCACCACACAACTGCATAAGCATTAAATATAAATAATTAACGCTTACACAGTCTGTCGACCCAACGATTGACATACAACTAAACAATCGGGATTAGTGTCTGTCAAATATCATCCCAATACCCGTGTGGGGTTTCAGTCAACAAACACAGATTTTTATTTGTGCATTTGGGCGATGTGTAAAATTTATCATCCCAATCAATATCCTTCAAATGGGTGTACATACACAAATCGTTCGATTTGTAAATGAATATTTATTTATTCACATTCACGTTAAATTTATTTTTTAATGATAAATAATTTATTTCAACACATGAATATATTTTCATCCATTCCACATCACAATCAATTTTCACCACACAACAAAATCAAACAAGTCGTCCATGGTCTGTGGACAACGGGTGTCGGGTGCTGCTGAGCACCGTCTGCATCCTAGTATATAATTTTAACTAGAAAACAAGAATTAAAGTGAGAAGTTCTCACCCATAAGCTAAACCAAACGCCACGACTCTTCATATGTAGGAAATCTTCATCTTGTTTCCAACGCAGTCTGTTTCACGAAGTTTATATTAAAAATCACATTTTTATAACTTCGCTATATATATAAAAATCACATTTTTATACTGCTACTACATTGATAAAAAAAAATCTATTTTTATAACGTGTTCATATAATAAAGATCATATTTTTATCATGCTAACTTCATAATAAAAATTATATTTTTATATCGCCACTCATATAAAAAATCACATTTTTATATTCTCTAGTATATAAAAATCATATTTTTATATTCTCTATTGTATAAAAATCATATTTTTGTTCTTGTCACGGTATAAGTAAAAATCATACCTTTACATCGCTATCGTATATCTGAAAATCTCCTCTTTCTTCATGATAAAAATCTGTCCTTTCTCTATATAAAAAATCTCGCCTTTTTCTATTTAAAAATCTCGCCTTTTTCTATATAAAAATCTTATTTTTAGTTCGCTAACTTCCTTATAAAAATTATATTTTTTATATTTGTTACTTCATTATAAAAATCCTATCTTTTCAAATAAACAAAATCAAATCTTTTTCCTACCATATACATAAAGTTATATTTTTATACTCTAATGCTATACACATATAAAAGATCACATTTTTATACGTCATACATAATAAAAATCGTATTTTTAATAACACAAATAAATAAAAACAATAATAAAAACTCACATGAGGTGTTGGATGCCGGAGGAGGCTCGGGGAAGGGCTGAACCTGGCCGGAGAAAAAATGTATGCACTGAAAATTTCAAAAATAGGGTTTTTGGCCAAAAGGGGGTCCACGGTCTAGGTCGGTGGCGGAGGTTGGGCGCGTTGGGGTGTTGGAGGTGGTGGCTGCTTTAGGGGGGGTGCAAATTTCCAGGCGTGTTTGGGGCGGATTGGGGCTTGCAGGTTTTGGGGCTTTCAGAGGCGAGAGGGAGGAAGGGAGAGGGGTGGTGGCAGCCGATCCTGGGGGGAGGCGAGCTCCATCAATCGGCGACGGCGGCGGCGGCTTAGGGGGGGAGAACGGCAGCTGACAGGGTTTGATTTCGTGGTTTTTTTTATTTTGACTGAGCGGGGAGAGAGAATAGAGGGGTGAGGGCTCATATAAAAATTTATACATTTTATTATTTTTAAATTTCAAAAAGCAACCTTTTATTTCGAGCTCGAAATCAAACCCACCGACTATCGTCCCTTGCTAATTACCCCCATTTCGAACACAATGGGATATGCATCGTAAGCCGATTCGATCGTTTCGATCAATTTCCATCAAAATCAAAATATAAATCTATATATATTCAATTCAAACGTACATTTTAATTTACCGGGGCCACATACTGATCCTATAAATTCAAGAAAAATTATTTCTAGCTTCGTATTGACGATACAGTCCTAACAAAAGTAATTTCGTCAAATTCTGAGATCGTTCGAAAAATGGCCATTTTCTGGTCGATCGAAATTGACTGAAACTGTTAAAACACGATTTACTTCGCCACACTCACATATTGATTCAGAAAAAGAATTTTGGAATCTAGCAATAATTTGACATCCCAGATCCAACAAAAGTGGTTTCTTCGAAAACCGAGGTCGTTTGCAAAATTTCCATTTTTAAGGGCTCAAAATTCCATAGCGAATATTCTGAAATTTCGACTGGGCACAACTTTTTATTCCCGCTATGAAATTTCAATTTTTCGGATTCATTGGAAAGATATTCTCAATTAGATTCTAATATTTTTGGTTTCGCTAAAATCCGGTTTATTTTGAATCATGTACATTCATTTGAAATTTAAAATCGAATTTCCAAACTACCGCGCCATTTTCAATTCCTTTTATAATTAAAAATAAATAATTATATTCTAATGTCGATTCAAATAAATATATACGTTCTAATTCAATTCAAAATAAATTTCTCGTTGTTATTATTTAAAATAAATCATTTTAAATATTCAAAATTCATTAAAATTGCCAAAATAAAAATTTTAAATTGGCTCTGATTTCCGGGTTATTACAATCTCCCCCACTTAAAACTTTTCATCCCCGAAAAGGCACGAAGCTGAAAGTTGTTTAACTAACCAACTCAACTTTCATTATTTTAATTATGGCTTAAGTTCTTCAACTTTTCAGTTTCTAAGAACTTTGCTTTGAGGACAAGACCAATCAGAACGCAAACAGAAGAACATTTCATTGCTTATTACAATAACTCCATCAGAATACAAGAATATACAGAGTATGAATAAATATTACACATTTGACAAATATCAGAGATTTAAATTACATTTAAATACATAGCAGCGGAAAGATAATACAACACACAACTGAAAGAAATAAACGGATACAGAGCTTTTCGAATATCACTTCAGCTATAAACCAGGAACCTGTGAATATTAATCTGCGAAACCAAAACTACTAGCTGTCCGTGTGGAAAATAGGGGCACCCAGAGTTTAGGTTAAAACAATAAACTCCAGGTTAGTCATGTGACTGGTGTGAGAACTAAAACAGTTATTAATCTTTATTTTTAAAGTTAGGTAAATTAAGGGACCACGCCGTATAACACGGAACGGGTTTCCTCCCAAGAATACTAGTGCATAAAACAAACAGCGCAATGCTAAATAAAGAAAAATGAAGCTATTATAAGACCCAGGTCCCATCACACAATGCAACGCAAGCCGGAGGATAGGGTTTTACCTTATAATAGCCAAGTAATGCTTGATACATTTAAAAAAAAGATTATTTTGATATTACTATAAGTGTATAGTGTAAAACAATTTCAATCATAAGTATCAATCATAGACGGCATAACTACCTTCTACTATGTTGCCATACTAGGTTCTACAAATAAAACCGAATTATCACGTATTGGAAATTGGATTCCACCATGAGTCGAGGCAAGGGGCAAGCTCCTCTCCGTTCAAGACACACTAGCAAATGTCTCAGGACCACACACAGCGATCCTTGGAACCTCCAAGGCCGGTCCTCTCCTACTTTTGAGGATTATTTATTCCTGAACACACGTTTCCCGGTCCTATAGGTCCTATATCCGAGGCGCCTCACATTCCAACAACCACACAGGTAAAAATAATATATATGTTAGGGCTGGTAGGTCACTGACATCACCCATAGCTAGAAAGAAACGTCGTGCACTCCTTGGGTCCTTATCCCGTTTTTGACTCATACCGAGGTGTGAGCCTCGCGAATTAACGTCATACACAAAGCTATGCTTCATAGGCCGTGCTTTGATCATCAACCACAAGACTTTGCTTTTCAACAGAAGCCTTGATCATTTGCCACTTAGGCATGCCACACAGGCAATTCATACCATGCGATTGATATCCATCAATATATAACCTCTGAGCTCGTACGTCTCAGAGAAGGGCGTTAAGCAAGAGAATAAATTCTCCGCCGCCAAACTGATATATATTTAATAGAAATCAATCACACAGAATAAATCCAATGTCAGACACACAGGCATTTACAAGTTCGTTCTGGGTCTGAACGAAACTGGAGGAACCTTATTCCTCGCATATCCATCGATCTCCAAGTACGTCTGGACGATCACCAACTGATTCCCTCCTCCTGGGTGTACAACCCAATCAAGATCATCAGTAATCATCCAAACGATGTGAAGACCTCCGGTCTTCAACCACCGTCTTCATCTTCGATTTATCGTCGAATCAATTATTCAGAATGGGTATAAACCCGGCCTTTCCGAATAACCCGCGTATATAATAAACAAATGTTACACAAACAGAACATACGCCTCATTCCAATTCAGAATATTCTTTTATTTAAATCTTCACATTCTTAGGGAAAGGTTCCCTTTAATTTTATCAAAGATAAATTCTTCTAAATTTATTCTTTAATCTTCCTTTGGATATCATTTCAAACTATGTTAAGGTTTTCCAAACTAGTCGGGATTAGCTAACCACACCGAAGTAATCATATATTTTATTTCCCAATCCCAACCTATTCATCCCATGGAGCAAAACTAGTAATACTCCATATCTAACACCACGGTGTTATCGGTAAATATTAATTACCATTTCAGTCAAATCTAATTAAAGATTTAACTATCGCTTTGGAGCAAAACTGGTGATACTTCATTCTCGATTACTTTAATCTAATTAAAGATTCATTAAAACTCCACATAGTTTTAATCTTCCCAAAAATCAATATCCTGTCTTTAACTGGGTTAAAGAACCAGTGTCATCTAAAACACAGTTCACGATAAAACCAAAATCACATTCCATTGTTAATCGGGTTAAAGAACAGGTGTTATTCAAAACACCGCTCACGATAAACCCCAAAAACCAATTTAAATTCAATTCCAATTAAATACTAATTAACTGGACAATTTCACTAAATCTTAATTAAAAGATTTATTCTTTTCTAAACTAGGTTCAAGAACTGTGTTATTCAAGACACCATTCACGACGAACCCAAAATCCCATTTGATATTAAATACAAGGCTTTGAATAGAAAATATATCAGCTTATATTCAATATCAAATTCTGAAACCAACAAATATCGTATTGGAAATAAAGATATAAATATATCTTTCGAATTTCCACAACCATATCTGTATAATCATGAAATCCGACATCGAAATATTTCGAAGATAATTTCGATTCAAATCCATTCCAATTCATATATTGGAAATTCTAATTATTTTTAAAACCACTTCAAATCCTATTTATTTATTCAAAAATATTGGATTATAATTCTAGTTCATAACTAGTTCATTTCGATACAAATATATTTTTATCCTTTTTAAATATGGGATTTTTCACCCCAATTCTTTCTAAATCATTTATTATGATTTTACATAAATTATTGATATTTTTAATAATTTTATCAAGGCCCGTACAGTCGATTTCCAATAACGGTCGTCGAACTGCACTTACAGCGACCTTTTCCAAATTTGATTTGGACATAATTCCAAATCCAACCGTTAGATTTAAAATTTCTAATATTCATTGGAAAGCTCTTTTCGATACAAACCCAACGGTTCCGGTTTCAGGAGAATCCGACGGTCGTATCTCCCGTAATGTCAATTCGAAGTCAATGGTCGAAATTCGCGAACTGCCGCTGCGCGGCGCGTTCTATTCAGGCCATTTAATATATGTAATATATATATATATATTATATATATTTCCTCGATTTCAATTCTAAACCTATTTTATAATTCGTTTTAAAAACAATTTCAACTTCGTATTCAATTTTGAATCAAAATTGAATATTCCATATCATTAATATATAAATGATAATATTTTCAAAACGTTATATTTTGAAATCTCTTACTTTTCTATATTCATTATAAAAACGAATATAATCGATATAAATATTGTTTGCGTCAAAATGGTGCAAATCTAATCAACACGGCTTTATATATTTCAATAACTTCGTTATTCTATTCAACAAATGAATATTTACTTCAACACATGAATATATATTTTATTCAGCACATGAATATTTGTCCATTCTTACTTACAATAAAAATGTGAATTTTATTGTATAAATATTTTATTCAACACATGAATATTTTCAACACATGAGTATTCTCAACACATGAGTAATGTCAACACATGACTATTTTGTTTATTCAACACATGAATATAATTTATTTTCTAAATTGGAATGAGACCCACTCAATTACCATATAAGGTTATTTATATGGATTCCATATAAAACAGTATATAATAGCAGTGATAAATAATCAACCATCATCCAAAGTGCACCATACAACTGCATAAGCATTAAATATAAATACTTAACGCTTACACAGTCTGTCGACCCAATGATTGACATACAACTAAACAATCGGGATTAGTGTACGTCAAATATCATCCCAATACCCATGTGGGGTTTCAGTCAACAAACACAGATTTTTATTTGTGTAGTTGGGCGATGCGTAAAATTTATCGCCCTAATCAATATCCTTCAAATGGGTGTACATAAACAAATCGTTCGATTTGTAAATGAAAACTTATTTATTCACATTCACGTTAAATTTATATTTTTAATGATAAATAATTTATTTCAACACATGAATATATTTTCATCTATTCCACATCACAATCAATTTTCACGACACAACAAAATCAAACAAGTCGTCCATGGTCTGTGGACAATGGGTGTCGGTTGTTGCTAAGCACCGTCTGCATCCTATTATATAATTTTAACTAGAAAACAAGAATTAGAGTGAGAAGTTCTCACCCATAGGCTAAACCAAACGCCACGACTCTTCATATGTAGGAACTCTTCATCTTTTTCCAACGCAGTCTGCTTCACGAAGTTTATACTAAAAATCACATTTTTATAACTTCGCTATATATATAAAAATCATATTTTTGTACTACTACTACATAGATAAAAAAAGTTCTATTTTTATAATGGTGTTCATATAATAAAGATCATATTTTTATCACGCTAACTTCATAATAAAAATTATATTTTTATATCGCCACTCATATAAAAAAATCACATTTTTATATTGTCTAGTGTATAAAAATCATATTTTTATATTCTCTATTATATAAAAATCATATTTTTGTTCTTGTCATGGTATAAATAAAAATCATACCTTTACATCGCTATCGTATATCTAAAACTCTTTCTTCATGATAAAAATCTATCATTTCTCTATATAAAAAATCTCGCCTTTTTCTATATAAAAATCTTATCTTTAGTTCGCTAACTTCCTTATAAAAATTATACTTTTACATTTGTTACTTCATTATAAAAATCCTATCTTTTCAAATAAACAAAATCAAATCTTTTTCCTACTGTATACATAAAGTTATATTTTTATACTCTAACGCTATACACATATAAAAGATCACATTTTTATACGACATACATAATAAAAATCGTATTTTTAATAACATAAATAAATAAAAACAATAATAAAAACTCACATGAGGTGTTGGATGCTGGAGGAGGCTCGGGGAAGGGCTGAAACAGGCCGAAGAAAAAATGTAAGCACTGAAAATTTCAAAAATAGGGTTTTTGGCCAAAAGGGGGTCCACGGGCTGGGTTGCTGGCGGGGGTTGGGCACGCCGGGGTGCTGGAGGCGGTGCCTGTTTCAGGGGGGGTGCGGATTTGGGGAGGATTGGGGCTTGCGGGTTTTGGGGCTTTCAGAGGCAAGAGGGAGGAAGGGAGAGGGGAGGTGGTAGCCGATCCTGGGGGGAGGCGAGCGCCGTCAATCGGCGGCAGCACCGTGGGGGGGGGGGGGGGGAGAACGGCGGCTGACAGGGTTTTGTATTGTGGTTTTTTTTTTGACTGAGCGGGAAGAGAGAATAGTTGGGTGAGGGCTTATATAAAAATTTATATATTTTTATATTTCAAAAACAACTTTTTATTTCGAGCTCGAAATCGAACCCACCGACTATCATCCTAGCTAATTACCCTCATTCCGAACACAATGGGATCGGTGTTGTAAGCTGATTCGATCGTTTCGATCAGTTTTCTTCAAAATCAAAATATAAATCTATATATATTCAAATCAAACGTACATTTTAATTTACCAGGGCCACATACTGATCCTAAAAATTCTAGAAAAATTATTTCTAGCTTTGTACTGACGATACGGTCCTAACAAAACTAAATTCGTCAAATTCTGAGACCGTTTGAAAAATGGCCATTTTCTGGTCGATCGAAATTGACTGAAACTGTTAAAACACATTTTACTTCGTCACGCTCACATATTGATTCAGAAAATTACGAATTTTGGAATCTAGCAATAATTTGACATCCCGGATCCAACAAAAGTGGTTTCATCGAAAACCAAGGTCGTTTGCAAAATTTCCATTTTTATGGGCTCGAAATTCCATAGCGACTATCCTGAAATTTCAACTGGGCTCAACTTTTTATTCCCGCTATGAAATTTCAATTTTTCGGATTCATTGGAAAGATATTCTCAATTAGATTCTAATATTTTTGGTTTCGCTAAAATCCGGTTTATTTTGAATCATGTACATTTGTTTGAAATTTGAAATCGAATTTTCAAACTACCGCGCCATTTTCAATTCCTTTTATAATTAAAAATAAATAATTATATTCTAACGTCGATTCAAATAAATATATACGTTCTAATTCAATTCAAAATAAATTTCTCGTCGTTTTTATTTAAAATAATTCATTTTAAATATTCAAAATTCATTAAAATTGCCAAAATAAAAATTTTAAATTAGCTCTGATTTCCGGGTTATTACACAAATCAACTCCATATATGTATATTTATTTATTTTATTTATTCTTCCATGAGCATTGAATAGGTTGATTTAAAATATTGTGTAGACTCTAAATAAATTATGATAAAGATGTCATTATGTTATAATATGTTGTGTTAGATAAACATGTCATTATGTTATAATTTTTCATTGTTAGATTAAAAGAAAAAAATGTTATCTTTAATACTTTCCTTGTCTATCCAAAGAGTGGCGATCATTAATTAATAAATTTTAAAATTTTAATGGCTGCATTCGTTTTCAATGACCTTCCCTCTTCATTTGTTTCCTTAATTATATTAAAGTTTTTTTTTACATTCTATTAATTTCCTTCCCTACATTCTATTTACAAGTATCTTATTTTGTATTCTCATTTCTTAAATCTCCTTTCTCCATTTTGTTAAATATATGTATTCTCTTATTTTTTGTATTATATTATTTATATTCAAAAGCAAACAAAATAAAATAATACCGTGAACTTTTAATTTTATCTATATAATAACACATGATATTTAATACTATATGTTTTGAAATTTGAAAAGTTGCAAACTTTCTAACAATCAGCATTAAATAAGTAATCTAGCATTCATTTCTTCCCGTTTATTCTCTCTCACCCATTGTTATTTACTTTTGAAATTTGAATGAAAAATAAATATTGTCCCGTCATGTCTAGTCAGCGAATTTATTTCATTTGTAACCTGCTACATATGTAGGGACACACGTGTGGGATAAAATGAAATATATAACCAAATAAATAAATAAATAAATAAATAAATAAATATTTTGGCTCCACTATATAACATCTTAAACTTCTCTAAATCTATTCCTAATCACAAAACAACGGCAGCCTCTTTCTCTACTTTTTTTCTAAACCTGATTGCAAGCTTCTAAATTCAAAAACAATTCAAGGAAAAATCTACAAATTGCAAAGCCGAGTTCTTTGAACTCGTATAAGCTTCGATTAGTATGGGTTTGAAGCAATTCGGGGTCGAAAAGTGTCGGGAGGAAGAAGAGGAGACATTGGACTCGTGGCATCGTACACGACATTCTAGAAGCGAGGAGGGGAATTTAGATCAATCGATAATTTCTGAAGAATTTTAAAGCATAGTGAGATTTCTTTTTTAAAATTAAAATTAATTATTACTGCGTTGAGAAATTTATTTATATATGCGCCGTAAAAATTTCAGTTGTATATGGTACGTCATGTGAATTGATTTACTTTGTTTGTGATGATATGTTAGATGAAATTGGATTGATTAGGAATTGTTTAATCATATAATCGTTAGAATTGTTTTACAATAAAAATTCGCTTTTATTGTAAACATGTTAATCGTAAAATTGTTAGATTTGTTTTACAATAAAAATTCTCTTTTTACTGTAAACATGTTAATCATAAAATTGCTAGATTTGTACACAAATAAAAAACCCCTTTTTATTTGTCATATGAACATAGGAAATGTTACATAATTATTTATTTATTTATTGACATATGATACATAGGAAATGTCACATAAATAAAAATCCTTTTTTATTTATTTATTGTCATATGATACATAGAAAGTTGTGTAAATAAATATGTTCATTTTATTATCATATGAAACATATGATTTGTTATAAAATAAAAATGTTCATTTTATTGTCGTATGATACATAGAAAGTTGTGTAAATAAATATGTTCATTTTATTGTCATATAAACATATGATTTGTTATAAAATAAAAATATTCATTTTATTGTCATATGATACATAGAAAGCTGTGTAAATACATATGTTCATTTTATTATCATATGAAACATATGATTTGTTATAAAATAAAATTGTTCTTTTTATTGTCATATGAAACATATGATTTGTTATAAAATAAAAATGTTCTTTTTATTGTCATATGAAACATAGGAAGTTGTGTAAATAAATATGTTCATTTTATTGTCATATGAAACATATGATTTGGTATAAAATAAAAATGTTCTTTTTATTGTCATATGATACATAGGAAATGTCGCATAAATAAAAATCCTTATTTATTTATTTATTGTCATATGATACATAGGAAGTTGTGAAAATAAAAATGTTAATTTTATTGTCATATGAAACACAGGATTTGTTATAAAATAAAAATGTTCTTTTTATTTTCATATGATACATAGGAAGTTGTGAAAATAAAAATGTTCATTTTATTGTCATATGAAACATCGAATTTGTTATAAAATAAAAATGTTCATTTTATTGTCATATGATACATAGGAAGTTGTGTAAATAAAAATGTTCATTTTATTGTCATATGAAACATATGATTTGTTATAAAATAAAAATGTTCATTTTATTGTCATATGAAACATTGGATTTGTTATAAAATAAAAATGTTCTTTTTGTCATATGAAACATAGGAAGTTGTGTAAATAAATATGTTCATTTTATTGTCATATGAAATATAGGATGTGTGGACAATAAAATATTCTTTTTATTGTATGCATATGAAATGTAAAAATGTATAGATAATAAAATATTCTTTTTATTGTATGCATATGAAATGCAAAAATGTGTAGACAATAAAATATTCTGTTTATTGTATGCATATGAAATGTAAAAATGTATAGACAATAAAATATTCTTTTTATTGTATGCATATGAAATGTAAAAATGTATAGACAATAAAATATTCTTTTTATTTGTACATATGAAATGTAGAAAATGTGTAGACAACAAAGTACTCTTTTATTGTTACATGAAATGTGATTGAACCAAATACACTTGGTTACTGATATTGATTTTGATGAATTGACTGTTTGGATTGTGCTCGACCAGTTTATGAGAAAAATATGTTTTACATTTAGCATTGGGTTGGGTAAAAATATCTATGTGCTAACACCTTGTGAAACACTTCACGATTTGACTATAAGGTGTTTAGCGATGTTGTTTATTTCAAAATTTAATAAATGATTTTGAAATGAGATTTCTTAAGTAAAAAGAATAGTATTCCCGATTTTGGACAGGGAATGTTTTATAAAATATTTTATAAAATAGAAAGGATTTCGAGGGCTATACCCGATAATTTCGAAATGTTTTGGAAGCGGAAATCTATATAAATTTAATTATACTTGTGATTATGTTGTGAAATGATTTTCCCTACTTCGGGATATGTAACACCCCACGCCCGCTAAGGTCACTCACTAAGGGAATGCCTTAACTTCGGTGGAGTATTTTAAGTGAATATAGAACAGAAAAATTACAACAAGACAGATATAAATAATACTTGGGAACTAAAACATCATTTCATTGCAGCAGAAGGTAAACATGTTTGGTTACAATATCTAAACCATAAAACAAGAGTCAAGTGCTAAATATCCATCCTGATAAAACAAAAGTACATAATCCCACTACATAAACTAATAGCCATAGATAAAAGATAAGCTGAGCTTTACTTCAGCGGTCCAAGCTCCAAAAGAGAGAAAATAAGCAGTCTGATCAAAGCCCACTAGTGCTAGGCCCAACCTGAGGACCTGAGGGGGGAAAAAGATAAAAACAACGGGGTCAGACATAAGTCTGAGCAAGTCCTATATCTTTAACAATACAATCATTAAAGTAACTAGGGTAAGATATAAGCTTGATATACGGTAACAACTGGGGATAAATGGCTACACTAAGCAGCCAACTAGACATAGGATAACTGAGGATAACGGTAAAGACGCATCTACCCACCCAAGGATAATTACTAAACTGCACCACACCAGTCATTCCTAACTTAAAGGTTGATCCCACCCATGGACTTAGAAATTTAACTAGTAGTTTCGTGTACCCCTAGCTGACCACATAGGTGCCGTCTGCCCCTATCTCCACTAGGTGTACCCACTACTCCCCAAGCGATCGGCTCCGTAACGTAGATACCCGTGCTGGCCCCACAGTGGGGTGTATCACTCCCCAAAGTGGCAACCCGATACAACTTAAGAGTGCACGGCTTATACCTACACGATGCAACAACGTCTTACCTACCAGCCCGGGCCCACACACGCATATGAAACCCGTTGGACTTGCGTTGCCACCGCTACCCCGTTTTGGCCTCTTATAGTCAAACCCAGTACGCGTGTCCCGTCCTCGACATGGGTCGAGCCCACAAAGATACATATGGGTTACTGGTTGAAATGGGCCCCCACAAGCTACCCACCTAAGCTTGTCCCTTTTCTAGTGTATCCCACTTAACCCTTTAATCATGTTTAATACATGTTTCCACTTTGGTTAAGTATTCTAATCGTATTTTCTATTGCCACCCAAGGCAACCCACTAGATTTCCACATGCCACGCAAGGCACTTACTTGATTTCCACATGCCACCCAAGGCACCCACTTAACCCCTCATGCCCCACTACATGCTTATCTGGTTAAGTGTTTCTTAATTGATTAAGACCGTAACCTTGTAAAGACCTCTCACATTAGACTGTCTTTTATGGCAGCTGGATTTGCCGGTCGGGTCCGGGCAGCCTTACGCCATAACAGAGTCTAACCTCGTGTCTTTACACTTGTCACGTATTTAGTTTATGCCTAAGACCTCTCACATTGGACCGACATTTGTAGCCGCTGGATTTGCCGGGCGGGTCCGGGCAGTCTTATGCTACAAAAGGGTCCAACCTCGTGTCTTAGTCGATTAATTGCACCTAATCAATCACCCCCCATATTTTGAATTAATTTTCCCTAATTAATTCCAAATTAAACGATGTACATAATTGACTCAATTATGTCCATCCATTTATGGTATGTAATATCATACCAATCTCACCACAATTTTATTATCATGAGTATTAACCCCATCGTTCCCCACGTAACACGCTAACATGACATACATAAAAGGGAAGATTCATCACAAATACAATGGGTTTAACTTAGCATAACATTAGCATTAACATGGGTTTACAAGGTGTCAACTTGCATATATGATCATGGTATTAAACCCAACTAGCACAAATAATCAACCCAAACTTGCATGAATCACATATGTCATAAAGAGGGTAACTTGCATAAGTATTCATGTCATAGATCTATCATAGAGAGATAAACTTGCATACATGTCATAGATCATCATAAAGGGATAAACTTGCACATGTTACTTATGTCATACTAAGGGGTAAACTTGCATATGTATGCATGACATACAAAGGGGTAAACTTGCATATGTATGTATGTCATACAAAGGGGTAAACTTGCATATGTTATTCATGACATAAAAGAAGCAAACTTGCATATGTTATGCATATCATAAATACAAACAACTTGCATATATTATGCATATTATAGATCCAAACTGATTTGTTAAACTTGCATAATCATGTCACTTACTTCACATGTAATTCTAGCATAAAATCAAACACTTAACTTGCATAAACATGGTGTCATAATAGACCAATGTTAACATAGTGATTAACAACTAACATCACAAACATATGACATAATATCCATTGATCCGCAAGCATAACCATATGATCTCATTATATCTTATCTAATTAGTTTAGCAATTGGGTTATTAAAGGTATAGAAACTCACAAACTCCAAGATTAGCTCCTTAGAAGTAGATTAGAAGTTGATTAAAGGTGAATTAGGAGGAGTTGATTAGCAATCTTCTTCCTTGATTGGTGGCGGCTCCCTCTAGTTGCAATTTGACGGCATGACGACGTTGTCTCCAATTTTAATGAGTTTTAGGGCAGGATTAGGTTGTATTTATAAGAGTAGTTAGGTGTTTTAGGCCATTAGATTAACCCTTAATCAGATTAGAGCCGTCAGATTTCGTTACTAGCCACCAAAACACAGCCCAGATCCCAAATCAGTGCACCCAGGTCACCTGGGCTCGACCAGGGAGGTCGACCCTAGGGTCGACACCCAGGTCGACCTGGTTGAGGCAGGTCGACCCCCAGGTCGACCTGGCCTAGGCGGGAATTTTCCCGCCCAGCCTGGTCTGGGCTGATTTTTCGAATTCTGAATTTTTGAAATCTGTTTTGAAATTTTCTGAAACATCGGATGGCCATAACTTCTTCATACGAAGTCCAAATCACGCAAACTCGGACTCTATTTCAACCAGAATTCCGAGACGAACACAATGGTGCAACCTGTTTCCCTTAATTCTCACGTCTGAGATTAATTATTCTTTAATTACTAAACATTAATATTAAGTGAAATTCGGGGTGTTACAGGATATAAAATGATTTAGCAAGTATGTGGCTAAAGATGCGGGTGACCCGAGAGCGACTAAAAGTGTGAGGGCGGTGTATGTCTTCCCCAATTGGTGGGATGGTGCATCGTTAGTGTAGCCGTTAGGTGCACATATATATATTGGTTCGGTTACGGCGCGTATAGCCTTATCTAAGGGAACGAGACCGATATTTGATTTCATACTTGTTTGTATACATTGTTACATTTTGGAATTCATGTCTCCAAATGTTTTTTTTTGAGATCCCGAAGTGAAATCTACTTAAGCTAGATATGTATTTCAAATGATTTGAAATAAAAGAAATTGGGAAATAAAGTCCTAAGAAATTATTTCTGTAAAGAGAATTGAATTTTGAAATCTAAGTTTAAGGATTAAGCCTAAATAGGTAGATTGAATTTTTTTTCATGTTGTATGATGCATTGTAGATCCATATGTTTATTTATGGTTGATATTTATGCACTGGCAATCCAATGGAGTAAACCCATTCGGCGTTAGCGGCGTGGTCCTGTGATTAGCCTTATTATTAGACAAATTAAGTTAGATTTCTCATACCAGTCCCATGACTGACTCGTAGTTTGTTTCACCGACAAACTCGGGTGCCTTTATTTTCCACGCGGGCAGTCGAGTGGCTTGTTTTGCAGATATTTATCTTTTGAGCAGGATTCTGGATTGAAGCTTAAAGCTGTGTCAAAGCATTGATAGTCTTCCGCTGCACTGTATTAAATTTATTGCAAATTATCTTCCGCTGTATTTTATTCGATGTACTATGATATATTCTGTACTCTGATGTAACATTATTATAATGTTTATAAAAGTCTTCTGTTTTTTGTTCTGATGTGTTGTATGCCCAGAGTTAGCGTATGCAGGATTCGAACGGTCTTGGTCGATTTAGCGATCGATTTGGTTCGGGCAAAATCCGTGTCGTTATAGCTGGTATCATAGCATTGGTTAACTCAAATCTTTGGGGTACAACTCGTTAGAACTGAAAAAAGACTCATCAGAGGTAGGATTAGAAATATCCTATAAAATAATACTCATTAGAGATAGGATCGGTAGTATCCTAGAATAAGAAAACTCATTTGAGATTGGATTAAGAATGCCTTAGAATGAGTTGAGAGTGACAAGTTTATAATTAACGTATTTGCGATTATATATATAATCCGATTTTAGAAAATATGATTTTTGAATATATAAAAGTTATATATTTGAAAAGCTAATCAACTAATTGATTGATGATTGTGTTGTGTGATTATTAGTTCAACTAATATAATTTTGAAACTAATAAAAGAATGAAAATTTAGTTGGTTACTTAAACAACTTTCAGCTCCGTTCCTTTTCGAGGACGAAAAGATTTTAAGTGGGGGAGATTGTAATAACCCGAAAAATCAGAACCAATTTAAAAAAATTTATTTTAAGAAATTTTGATAGAAAATGCGTCGGAATTTAAAAATTCAATTTTTAAATTAAATTTATTAAATAAAAAAAATATAAACTTTTAAATAAAATTATGATGTTATTTATGTGTGACTTGAAATTTATTTCTAATAAACAATTATTTGTAATTAGATAAATAGTGATTTATTACAATTGAAATTAGTATCAAGTTGTATGTATATTTGTAATAATTAACTTCAAACAATTAATAATAAAAGAAAACAGTAGTTGAGTCATTGTTTTGTTAAAAACTTTAATATAGGAGTTTTATGATAATTAATGATAAAATCAACACATAATTTATTTGCTCATTCACATTTCATGCAAGTTTATTTTGCTTTCTTTTCATTTTCTACTTCATCAAATTCACTACCTCTTTTCTCCCTACTCCATTGTTTTCATTAATTACGCGTTCGTTTTTATCCTTTATTCTATTAATTTATTTCTCTTCATTCTATTTTCACACATGTATTCTTATTTCTTAAACTTACATCCGTTTATTTCTCCTTGTCTTTTTTCCCTTTTATCGTCTCTCTCCAAAAACAAATCAACTCCATGTATGTATATTTACTTATTTTACTTATTCATGGATGAGCTTTGAATAGGTTGATTTAAAATATTATGTAGACTCTAAATAAATTATGATAAAGATGCCATTATGTTATAATACGTAGTATTAGATAAACATGTCATTATGTTATAATTTGTCATTGTTAGATTAAAAGGAAAAATGTTATCTTTAATACTTTCCTTGTCTATCCAAAGTGTGACGATCATTAATTAATATATTTTAAAATGTTAATGGCTGCGTTCGTTTTTTATGACCTTCCCTCTTCATTTGTTTCCTTAATTATATTAATTTTTTTTTTCACATTCTATTAATTTCCTTCCCTACATTCTGTTTACATGTATCTTATTTTGTATTCTCATTTCTTAAATCTCCTTTCTCCATTTTGTTAAATATATGTATTCTCTTATTTTTTATATTATGTTGTTTATATTCAGAAGCAAACAAAATAAAATAATACCGTAAAATTTTAAATTTATCTATGTAATAACACATGATATTTAATACTATATGTTTTAAATTTTGAAAAGTTGCAAACTTGCTAACAATCAGTAAAAATTTATTAATTAATGATCGTCACACTTTGGATAGACAAGGAAAGTATTAAAAATAACATTTTTTTCTTTTAATCTAACAATGACAAATTATAACATAATGACATATTTATCTAACACTACATATTATAACATAATGACATCTTTATCATAATTTATTTAGAGTCTACATAATATTTTAAATCAACCTATTCAATGCTCATGGAAGAATAAATAAAATAAATAAATATGCATACATGGAGTTGATTGATTTTTGGAGAGAGCCAATAAAAGGAAAAAAAAAGACAAGGAGAAATAAAGGGACGTAAGTTTAAGAAATAAGAATACATGTGTGAAAATAGAATGAAGAGAAATAAATTAATAGAATAAAGGATAGAAGCAAATGCGTAATTAATGAAAACAATGGAGTAGAGAGAAAAGAGGTAGTGAATTTGATGAAGTAGAAAATGAAAAGAAAGCAAAATAAACTTGCATGAAATGTGAATGAGCAAAGAAATTATGTGTTGATTTTATCATTAATTATCATAAAACTCTTATATTAAAGTTTTTAACAAAACAATGACTCAACTATTGTTTTCTTGTGTTATCAATTATTTGAAGTTAATTACTACAAATATACATACAACTTGATACTAATTTCAATTGTAATAAATCACTATTTATCTAATTACAAATAATTGTTTATTACAAAAAAAATTCAAGTCATACATAAATAACATCATAATTTTATTTAAAAGTTTTTATTTTTTTATTTAATAATTTTAATTTAAAAATGGAATTTTTAAATTCTGACGCATTTTCTTTCAAAATTTCTTAAAATAAATTTTTTAAATTGGTTCTGATTTTCCGGATTGTTACATTCGAGCTCCTCCAAGTGAATCTGTAAAATCCCGACTACTTGACCGCCCATACACATTTGGGCACCCAAGAGTTTAGGGTAATACAAAACAAACTCTAGGTCAGTCATGGGACTAGTGTGAGTAAACTCCAACCATTGGTTTAACTTTTAAAATCCTTCGAAAGAAAAGATAATCGTAAGACCAGTCCATATATAAACGCGGATGGTTTTTACCTTATGATAACTAAAACATTTTTGATACCAAAATCCGATGATATTATAATAGTGTCTAATCAAATAAATAGCAATCGAGCGGAACACTTGCATCTCACGCGCCATATATAATATAAAATCAAAAACCACAGGGCGCTTATTTGAGAATGGATTTCCACGTACGACAAGGTATGAGACCACCTTCTGATAGTGTATCTGTAGAGAGGAATACACTGGGTTCCACAAGAACATCATGCAACCTGGCCACACATGGCTAGCCACTCATTTAACTTGAGTGTGCCGAGCATATTATCACCAACTGTAACACCCCGAATTTTAGTTAATACTAAAATTCACTAATTACAAGATAAATAAACTCAGATGTGGGAATTAGGGGAAACGGGCTGCGTCATTACGTTCGTCTCGGAAAAATACGCGAAATAGAGTCCGAGTTTTCGAAAATCGGAGTCCGTATGGCCCAGTTATGGCCCAATGAAGTTTGCAGAAAATTTAAAAACTAAAACAGATTTAAAAATTAAAATATTCAAATTTGGAATGGGCCAGGCGGGGTCAGGCGGGAAGCTTCCCGCCCAACCCATGTCGACAGGGCTGTCGACAGGCCTGTCGACAGGGGTGTCGACATGCCTGTCGACTTGCCTGTCGACAGGGTCCAGGCGCCCAGTGAACCTGGGTGCACCAGGTTGCACCAGGTTGGGTTTCAGGCTGGCTAGGAGGGCTGGTTCTAGAGATTTCCTAAATCTAAGGGTCCTAACCTAATCTAGGGTTAATCTAAGGGCCTAAAACACTCACCTAATCCTATAAATAAGACCCCAACCCTACCCTAATTCATTCATAATTAAGTCTTGTAACTAAACTATGGCAAAATGAAATTTGAGCATGGCCTCCACTAGTTCATGAAGGAGTTGCAAGCAAATCCCTCTCAAATCATTCTCTAATCCATTCTAAGTATCTTAATCTTCTTCATTAGCTTGCTAATTGTGTTTTGGTGAGTTTCTATCACTTTAACATCAATTGTTAAAGTAAGTAGATTGGGTGTAATGAGACTTATGGTCTTAAATGCGGATTTGTGAGTTTGAATCATGTATAATGATATGTTACTCTATGTTGTTCTATGATTATGCATATGTGATAAGTTGGTTTATGCATGCTTAATAAGTTGATTTATGCATGTTTAACAAGTTGGTATATGCATGTTTAACAAGTGGATTTATGCATATTTAATGAGTGGAATTATGCATGTTTAACAAAGTGAGTTATGCAAGTTAAGTATATGTTTAAATGCAAGTTTAATGTGATATGCAAGTTATGCATGCTTATGCAAGTATATGGATACTTATGCAAGTCATGTATATGTTTAAATGCAAGATTTATGTGATATGCAAGTTATGCATGCTTATGCGAGTATATGAATGTTTATGCAAGATATGGATATGCTTAAATGACATGATATGCAAGTTATTCATGTTTATGCAAGTATGTGAATGCTTATGCAAGTATGTGGATGCTTATGCAAGTATGTGAATACTTATGCAAGTTATGTGTATGCTTAAATGCATGTTTAACATGTTATGCAAGTTATGAGAATGCCTATATGCAAGTTCAACATGTTATGCAAGATATGTGTATGGTAATATGCAAGCTCATATGCAACATGTTATGCAAATCATGTGTATGATAATATGCAAGTTTGGGTTAAATGTAGTTGGGTTAATATATGCTCATATATGCAAGTTGACATCCTCTTAACCCATGACAAAATTATATGCTAAACCCATGATGTTGTGATGGATCTTCCCCTTTATTATGACATGATATGAGAACGATTTACGTGGGGAACGATGGGGTTGGTAAATATGTTAATAAATGAATGATTGGGTATGATTAAGCATACCATAAAAATAAATTACCATAAGAGGGAATTTACCTATTGAGTTAGGTCTACCCCATGGGAATTTACCTATTGAGTTAGGTCTACCCATGTTATGGAAAACTTGATATTAATTAGGGATAATTAATATGGGGGTGATTAATTAGGTGTAATTAATCGACTAAGACACGAGGTTGGACTCATTTGTAGTGTAAAACTGCCCGGACCCGACCGGCTTAACCAGTTGCTACAAATGTCAGCCCAATGTGAGAGGTCTTAGCCATGAATTAAATACGTGATTAAGGTAAAGACACGAGGTTAGACTCTGTTATGACGTAAGACTGCCCGGACTCTACCGGCTTAACCAGGCGGTCATAACAGCTAGTCTAATGTGGGAGGTCTTTATGGAGATCACGGTCTTAATTAATTAAGAAACACTTAACCATATTAGCATGTAGTGGGACATGAGGGGTTAAGTGGGTGCCTTGGGTGGCATGAGGAAATTTTGTGGTTGCCTTGGGTGGCATGGGGAATCTAGTGGGTTGCCTTGGGTGGCAATAGAAAATACGATTAGAATACTTAACCAAGTGGAAACATGTAATTAAACATGATTAAAGGGTTAAGTGGGATACACTAGATATTTGACAAGCTTAAGTGGGTAGCTTGTGGGGGCCCATTTCAACCAATATCCCAAACGTATCTTTGTGGGCTCGACCCATGTCGAGTGACGGGACACGCATATTGGGCTTGATTATAAGAGGCCAAAACGGGTTAGCGGTGGCAACGCAAGTCCAACGGGCTTCATATGCGTGTGTGGGCCCGGGCTGGTAGATAAGCCGTTGTTGCATCGTGTAGATATAAAGCCGTGCACCGTTAGTATTGGGTAGCCACTTTAGGGGAGTGATACACCCCACTGTGGGACCAGCACGGGTATCTACGGTAGGGAGCCGATCGATGGGGAGTAGTGGGTACACCTAATGAAGATAGGGGCAGACGGCACCTATGTAGGAGTACACGAAACTACTGGGTAAGAATTACTGGGTACACCTAGTGGAGATAGGGGCAGACGGCACCTATGTATTGGGCTAGGAGTACATGAGATTACTGGGGAAATTTTCTAAGTCCTTGGAAGGGATCAACCTTTAAGTAGGAATGACTGGTGTGGTGCAGTTAGTAATTATCCTCGGGTGGGTAGATGCGTCCTGACGGTTATCTTAGTTTATCCTAAGTCTACCAAGCTGCTTAGTGTAGCCATTCATCCCCAGATATTACCGTAGGTCAAGTTTATGTCTTCTCTGGTTACTTTAATGATTGTATTGTTAAAGTTATAGGACTCACTCAGACTTATGTCTGACCCCGTTGTTTTTATCTTTTTCCCAACCCTCAGGTCCTACGGTGGATCCTAGCAGTAGTAGAGCTTGATCGGATTGCTGTTCCAGTCTTTAGGAGCTTGGGGAGATGTAAAGCTCCAGTTATCCAGTTGTCTTTTCTTTTGTTATGGCTATTGTATGAGAGAGTGGGATTATGTACCTCTTTATTTTGATGGATATTGTACTTGACTTTTATCGTGGTTTTATGATGTAACCAGACATGTTTATTTCCGCTGTTATGAGATGATGTTTTAAAATTTCAAGTACTATTTATATCTGTCTTGTTGTAATTTTTCTGTTCTATATTCACTAAAATACTCCACCGATGCTATGGCATTCCCTTTGTGAGTGACCCTAGCGGGCGTGGGGTGTTACACGTGGTATCAGAGCAAAGGTTACCGGAACAGATAAAATTTTTAGAAAACTATTTTTCTAAAACATTTTTGGAAGAAATATTTTCAAAAACATGTCTTTTAAGAGAAAAGTTTTTGAAAGAAAAGCATAATCCCCAATAGCCATATCTATATCCTTCGAATTCTCCGTTTTGAATCTTTCCTTTTTCCGTTTCAGCATGGCTGAGGATCTTAACTTTCCGGAGGGTGTGACGGTACCAGTATGGTATAGGAGATTGATGGAGGCTAGGGCCACCACTGCGGGTCCAGCCAATGTTCCTCCACCAACCGTAGCACCCGATCTTCCTCCTCCCCCTCCTCCTCGCACGGATACTTTCGCTAAGACTTGCAAGGAATTTAAAGCTATGGGAGGGAAACCTTTTCAAGGATCTGAAACCTTTGTGGAGGCTAGAGATTGGCTTAAGGAGGTGGAAGAGTTGATAGATATCTTTGAGATGGAAGAAGGGAAGAAAGTCAAGTTGGCTGCTTGGTTAATGAAGGGAGAGGCCTCATTCTGGTGGGAGGTTACTAATGGAGAACGCCCCGTTGACTCTTGGGCGGATTTTAGGCAAAGATTTGTAGCAAAGTTTCTCTCAAGGGCGGAGGAAAACTTGTATATGGAAAGATTCTTGACTCTAAAGCAAGGAAATCTCTCGGTGAAGGAATATGTTAACAAGTTTAATCAATTGGCAAGGTTTGGCCTAGATATGGTGAATACACCGGAGAAGAAGGCTTTGAGGTTCGTGAAAGGCTTGAATGAACCGATGCATGGGTTGGCTATGACTCATATCCCTATGGGGGCCACCTTTGAGAAGCTAGTTGACATGGCACTCATGTATGAGGAAGAGAAGGGTCCTAATGCTAATAAGGCACCCGAGAAGAAGGGAGATCAAAAGAGACCTCAGCAACAACAACAAAGCAAAGGTGGGAAAGGTAACGGTGGCAAGAGCAAGAAGAAGAAGTGTTTCAATTGTGGGACACCTGGCCACCTAAGCAAAGATTGTCGCAAGAAAAAGAAGACTGGCTGCTTCAACTGTGGCGAAGCAGGGCATTTAGTGAAAGATTGCCCTAAGAAGGGGCAAAGGACGGGATCTACCTCAGGAGGACAGGTGCAAGCTCTTATGGCACCGAGTCAGGCTAGGGGGCAAGTACAGGCTCTCGCGGTTCCACCGATTCAGGAAAGAGGTAGAACTATCTCCGTTGAAAGTCTGGTTTTTCTATTTGACCATCCTATCCGTACATTGTTTGATTCAGGCGCATCGCATTCGTTTATTTCATCATCATTAGTTGAGTCACTGCACTTAGACACCAGTCTGGTAGATGATCCCTTGGTTGTTTCAAACCCAATTGGGGGCCCCACTTATTTGTCCATGATATGTTTGGGTTTGAAGATTTCTATACTTAGCATTGAGTTTAGATGTGATGCTTTTGTATTGGGCTTCACGGGCTATGGGTTGATTTTGGGCATGGACTGGTTATCCAGTAATGGTGCCGTTCTTGATTGCGAAAGGAGAGTTGTTAGGCTCATGACCCGCTTGGGTAACACTCTCGAGATTTCTTGTAATCCCATGGACTCTGTTATGCTAAGTTATCTTGAATCGCTTGACGCTTCGGTCGAGAGTTTGCAATCTATGAGAGTGGTCCGGGAATATCCGGATGTGTTTGAGGAGGTGAAGGGCTTACCTCCGAAGCGGGAAATTGACTTCCGAATATATTTGGTGGATAATGCTAAACCGGTATCTTTACCAGTGCGCCACATGGCTCCTCGTGAGAGGAGGGAACTCCATAAGCAAGTAGGGGAGTTACTTGAGAAGGGGTTCATAAGACGGAGTATATCGGAGTGGGGTGCTCCAGTAGTATTTGCTACGAAGGCGGATGGGTCCCTCAGACTTTGTGTAGACTATAGAGAACTCAATAAGCTCACAAAGAAGAATAGACACCCATTGCCGAGGATTGATGATCTTTTCGATCAATTGGTTGGCGCTTCAGTATTTTCTCAATTGGACTTAGCCACGGGGTTTCATCAGTTGAGGGTGGCTGAGGATAGCATAGACAAGACTGCCTTTAGGACTCCGGATGGCTTCTATGAGTGGCTGGTGATGCCATTTGGGTTGACGAACGCCCCTGCATACTTTGTTGATTTGATGAGTAGGGTGTTCAGGGAGTTCCTTAATAAATTCGTGGTGGTCTTTGTGGATGATATCTTAGTATTTTCTAAGAGTGAGGAAGAGCATGCCCTACATCTTGGGGAAGTGTTGAAGACTCTTCGAGCACATAGCCTTAAGGCTAAATTCTCTAAATGTCACTTCTGGAGGAAGGAAGTGCGGTTCTTGGGGCACGTGGTCTCCAAGGAAGGGATAGCTGTGGATCCCGCGAAGGTAGTATCAATTCAGGATTGGAAGGTTCCAAAGAATGCTACCGAAGTAAGAAGTTTCTTGGGGTTGGCGGGTTATTATAGGAAGTTCATCAAAGACTTCGCGAAGATATCAGCCCCATTAACCCGCTTGACAAAGAAGAATCTTGTTTTTGCATGGGACGTAGATTGTGATGATGCGTTCCGACGGTTAAAGAGAGCTTTAACCACGGCTCCAGTTTTAGTGTTGCCAGATGGGAGCAAGCCATTTGTTGTCTATACCGATGCTTGTGGCACAGGACTTGGCGCAGTCTTAATGCAAGAGGGAAGGGTAATAGCCTATGGTGGAAGGCAGTTGAGAGTGCATGAGAAAAATTACCCTACCCATGATCTA
This sequence comes from Allium sativum, assembly GCA_030737875.1. Lineage (NCBI taxonomy): Eukaryota > Viridiplantae > Streptophyta > Magnoliopsida > Asparagales > Amaryllidaceae > Allium > Allium sativum. Next base: position 549,631,045 of record CM060915.1, on the reverse strand, counting down.
GAGCTGGCCGCTATTGTTTTTGCGCTTAAGATTTGGCGCCATTATCTTCTCGGTGAGAGATTCGAGCTGTTCACTGACCATAAATCATTGAAGTACTTGTTTTCTCAGAAGGATTTGAATCTGAGACAGCAAAGGTGGATGGAGTTCCTAGCATCCTATGATTTCGAGATAGCGTATACCCCTGGCAAGGGTAACGTGGTGGCGGACGCCTTGAGTAGGAAAAGGTTGTCCTTGAGTCCATTGTTCGTAGAGCGACGAAGCTTGGAGTTTATCTCGATGTTTGATTTCAGACCTTCCATTGATTATGTACCCGGTTTGCTAGCTTCCTTGGAAGTTAGGCCTACTCTTTTGGGACGGATTGGGGAAGCCCAGGGGGACGACCCACAGTTGGTTGAGTTGACAGAGAAGCTCATAAGGGGGGAGTCGTCCAGCCATTTGAGTAGGTATACCCTAGATGATAGGGGGTACTTGCGTAGAGACGGTAGACTTTGTGTACCGCAAGACGAGGGTTTGAGGAAGGCTATTCTTGATGACGCACACCGTTCTAGGATGACCATTCATCCCGGTGGGGACAAGATGTACCAAGACATGAAGAGGGTTTTCTTCTGGGCCGGTATGAAGAAAGATGTAGCCGAGTATGTCGCTCGATGTTTGGTGTGCCAGCAAGTGAAGGCGGAGCAAAGGAAACCAGGTGGGTTGCTTCACCCATTAGAAGTTCCGCAATGGAAGTGGGATAGCGTCTCGATGGATTTTATTGACGGGTTACCCAGATCGAGAAAGGGTAATACAGGAATTTGGGTGGTGGTAGATAGACTTACTAAGAGCGCCCATTTCATACCTGTGAAGAGCAAGAGGACTGCTCCATGGCTAGCTTCAGTATATCTTCGAGAGATAGTTCGATTACATGGGGTGCCCTCTAGCATAGTGAGTGATAGAGATCCTATCTTCACTAGTGAGTTCTGGAGAAGTTTGCAGGAAGCAGTGGGAACTCAATTGTGTTTGAGCACCGCATATCATCCTCAAACGGACGGCCAGACTGAGAGGGTGAATCGTGTTCTGGAAGACCTTTTGAGGCTATGCATCTTAGATTTTGGAGGTACATGGGAAGAGCATCTTCCATTGGTGGAGTTCGCATATAATAACAGCTTTCAGTCCAGTATTGGTATGGCTCCTTTCGAAGCTCTCTATGGGAGGCCTTGTCGATCACCTACATGTTGGTGGGAATCTACGGATAAGATCTTGCTTGGGCCTGATATGGTTAGGGAGACTTCAGAGAAGATCGATTTGATTCGAAGAAGGATGAAGGCAGCGCAGGATAGGCAAAAATCTTATGCGGACAAGAGAAGGACGGATCTTGAATTTGAGGTTGGGGATATGGTTTTTGTTAAGGTATCTCCGTTGAGAAATGTTGTTCGCTTCGGATCCGTTGGGAAGTTAGCACCAAGGTTTGTTGGGCCGTTTCTTATCAAGGAAAGGATTGGACGGATGGCATATAGGGTGGAGTTGCCCGACAGACTTAGTGGTGTTCATGATGTATTCCATGTGTCCCATTTGAGGAAGTGCTTACATGAGACCGCAGAGGTGGTAGAGCCGAGCTTGCTTAGAAATGTAGAGGTTGAGCGTGATGCGACGATTCGACGAGCTCCTACTCGCATCCTTGGGTCAGAGACTAGGAAATTAAGGAATCGAGAGGTTCAGCTAGTCAAAGTGCAATGGGGAGAAGATGAGAGCAACGCGACTTGGGAGATGGAAGCGAAGATGCGTTCATTATACCCATTTCTTTTTGAGGGTATGTCTTTACTTTCTCCTTTATCGCTTGTCTAGTACTTATCTTATCTTTAGTATGTCCTCTCGTTAGTACCTTTGACCTTTAGATAGGGTAAACCTATGGTTGAAACATTTGTTTGAGACATGTTATGGTTGATGGATGCAAGTGGATGCAAGTGTTTGCTAGTGGTTGCTCGTGGATGCATATACACACACTCTAGGCACTAGATCGGCTCAGTCACTTCATATTGCATATTGCATAAAATTGTGTGTAGGAAAATATTTATGGATGTATAATGGTTGTGTTATCACATGGATGATGCATTTTGGTGAATGATTGTGCACTCATGAAGATATTGTATGTGTCGATAGGGTTTTCTCGCATACATAATGGATGCATGGCACTATCATGGTTTGCATATGTTCATACATTAGATAGGGAACATATACACACACTTTTTGCATATGCTCATACATCATTAGAAATTGTTTTAAGGACAATGGATGCCAGTGGTTGATGGTTTGAGTAGATGGTTGTTTGATGGTAGGATATGCATTCTCCTTAGCTTAGAGATTTCGGGGACGAAATCCTTTAAGGAGGGGAGAATGTAACACCCCGAATTTTAGTTAATACTAAAATTCACTAATTACAAGATAAATAAACTCAGATGTGGGAATTAGGGGAAACGGGCTACGTCATTACGTTCGTCTCGGAAAAATACGCGAAATAGTGTCCGAGTTTTCGAAAATCGGAGTCCGTATGGCCCAGTTATGGCCCAATGAAGTTTGCAGAAAATTTAAAAACTAAAACAGATTTAAAAATTAAAATATTCAAATTTGGTATGGGCCAGGCGGGGTCAGGCGGGAAGCTTCCCGCCCAACCCATGTCGACAGGGCTGTCGACAGGCCTGTCGACAGGGGTGTCGACATGCCTGTCGACTTGCCTGTCGACAGGGTCCAGGCGCCCAGTGAACCTGGGTGCACCAGGTTGCACCAGGTTGGGTTTCAGGCTGGCTAGGAGGGCTGGTTCTAGAGATTTCCTAAATCTAAGGGTCCTAACCTAATCTAGGGTTAATCTAAGGGCCTAAAACACTCACCTAATCCTATAAATAAGACCCCAACCCTACCCTAATTCATTCATAATTAAGTCTTGTAACTAAACTATGGCAAAATGAAATTTGAGCATGGCCTCCACTAGTTCATGAAGGAGTTGCAAGCAAATCCCTCTCAAATCATTCTCTAATCCATTCTAAGTATCTTAATCTTCTTCATTAGCTTGCTAATTGTGTTTTGGTGAGTTTCTATCACTTTAACATCAATTGTTAAAGTAAGTAGATTGGGTGTAATGAGACTTATGGTCTTAAATGCGGATTTGTGAGTTTGAATCATGTATAATGATATGTTACTCTATGTTGTTCTATGATTATGCATATGTGATAAGTTGGTTTATGCATGCTTAATAAGTTGATTTATGCATGTTTAACAAGTTGGTATATGCATGTTTAACAAGTGGATTTATGCATATTTAATGAGTGGAATTATGCATGTTTAACAAAGTGAGTTATGCAAGTTAAGTATATGTTTAAATGCAAGTTTAATGTGATATGCAAGTTATGCATGCTTATGCAAGTATATGGATACTTATGCAAGTCATGTATATGTTTAAATGCAAGATTTATGTGATATGCAAGTTATGCATGCTTATGCGAGTATATGAATGTTTATGCAAGATATGGATATGCTTAAATGACATGATATGCAAGTTATTCATGTTTATGCAAGTATGTGAATGCTTATGCAAGTATGTGGATGCTTATGCAAGTATGTGAATACTTATGCAAGTTATGTGTATGCTTAAATGCATGTTTAACATGTTATGCAAGTTATGAGAATGCCTATATGCAAGTTCAACATGTTATGCAAGATATGTGTATGGTAATATGCAAGCTCATATGCAACATGTTATGCAAATCATGTGTATGATAATATGCAAGTTTGGGTTAAATGTAGTTGGGTTAATATATGCTCATATATGCAAGTTGACATCCTCTTAACCCATGACAAAATTATATGCTAAACCCATGATGTTGTGATGGATCTTCCCCTTTATTATGACATGATATGAGAACGATTTACGTGGGGAACGATGGGGTTGGTAAATATGTTAATAAATGAATGATTGGGTATGATTAAGCATACCATAAAAATAAATTACCATAAGAGGGAATTTACCTATTGAGTTAGGTCTACCCCATGGGAATTTACCTATTGAGTTAGGTCTACCCATGTTATGGAAAACTTGATATTAATTAGGGATAATTAATATGGGGGTGATTAATTAGGTGTAATTAATCGACTAAGACACGAGGTTGGACTCATTTGTAGTGTAAAACTGCCCGGACCCGACCGGCTTAACCAGTTGCTACAAATGTCAGCCCAATGTGAGAGGTCTTAGCCATGAATTAAATACGTGATTAAGGTAAAGACACGAGGTTAGACTCTGTTATGACGTAAGACTGCCCGGACTCTACCGGCTTAACCAGGCGGTCATAACAGCTAGTCTAATGTGGGAGGTCTTTATGGAGATCACGGTCTTAATTAATTAAGAAACACTTAACCATATTAGCATGTAGTGGGACATGAGGGGTTAAGTGGGTGCCTTGGGTGGCATGAGGAAATTTTGTGGTTGCCTTGGGTGGCATGGGGAATCTAGTGGGTTGCCTTGGGTGGCAATAGAAAATACGATTAGAATACTTAACCAAGTGGAAACATGTAATTAAACATGATTAAAGGGTTAAGTGGGATACACTAGATATTTGACAAGCTTAAGTGGGTAGCTTGTGGGGGCCCATTTCAACCAATATCCCAAACGTATCTTTGTGGGCTCGACCCATGTCGAGTGACGGGACACGCATATTGGGCTTGATTATAAGAGGCCAAAACGGGTTAGCGGTGGCAACGCAAGTCCAACGGGCTTCATATGCGTGTGTGGGCCCGGGCTGGTAGATAAGCCGTTGTTGCATCGTGTAGATATAAAGCCGTGCACCGTTAGTATTGGGTAGCCACTTTAGGGGAGTGATACACCCCACTGTGGGACCAGCACGGGTATCTACGGTAGGGAGCCGATCGATGGGGAGTAGTGGGTACACCTAATGAAGATAGGGGCAGACGGCACCTATGTAGGAGTACACGAAACTACTGGGTAAGAATTACTGGGTACACCTAGTGGAGATAGGGGCAGACGGCACCTATGTAGTGGGCTAGGAGTACATGAGATTACTGGGGAAATTTTCTAAGTCCTTGGAAGGGATCAACCTTTAAGTAGGAATGACTGGTGTGGTGCAGTTAGTAATTATCCTCGGGTGGGTAGATGCGTCCTGACGGTTATCTTAGTTTATCCTAAGTCTACCAAGCTGCTTAGTGTAGCCATTCATCCCCAGATATTACCGTAGGTCAAGTTTATGTCTTCTCTGGTTACTTTAATGATTGTATTGTTAAAGTTATAGGACTCACTCAGACTTATGTCTGACCCCGTTGTTTTTATCTTTTTCCCAACCCTCAGGTCCTACGGTGGATCCTAGCAGTAGTAGAGCTTGATCGGATTGCTGTTCCAGTCTTTAGGAGCTTGGGGAGATGTAAAGCTCCAGTTATCCAGTTGTCTTTTCTTTTGTTATGGCTATTGTATGAGAGAGTGGGATTATGTACCTCTTTATTTTGATGGATATTGTACTTGACTTTTATCGTGGTTTTATGATGTAACCAGACATGTTTATTTCCGCTGTTATGAGATGATGTTTTAAAATTTCAAGTACTATTTATATCTGTCTTGTTGTAATTTTTCTGTTCTATATTCACTAAAATACTCCACCGATGCTATGGCATTCCCTTTGTGAGTGACCCTAGCGGGCGTGGGGTGTTACACCAACGGTTGTATCAACAACTGTTATCGAAAGCAACGACAGTGAATAGAATAAGAAGCAAATGGAATTTCTCTAGATCAGGTGATAATACCCATAATAGGAATGAACCACTTGGCCATGCTGCCTACCCGATTTCTGTCATTTCCCTGTTGATGAAGCTTGAGGTCCTGATTATCTTTTTTAGAATATCTTACCGTTATTTACTTTGAATGCCACATCATCAGACCCGTCAAATCACTAATTGACGTGCACAAATACACTCTAGGTGTTAAGCTGAGAGAATAAATTCCCTGCCAGCAAACTTAGTATATATGTAAAAATCAATGTACGTGATCATATGGGAATACTCCGTTAGACATTCGTTCATATACGTTGTCTTAGGACTGGACAAACCGAAGGCACCATTCTATCAATCCATCTTCAGAAATTTCTGCTTAGGATTAATAGAACAACCCTTGCACTTTACTCCGTCTTCAATCATCTTCAGCATAAGTTGATTCGTAACGCTTATGCCCATACAGAGTTGTTTACAGATAATAACCTGATCCCGATCTCTCCGTATTAACAACGGAGGTATAAAATAAACTAAAACTTTGATAGTCGGTGATTTAACTATTAAAGGAACATCCATACAACCAACGGTCCTATTTCTAAATGGAAATTCTATCGGTCAACCATCAAGCAATACTGGCCCCTTTTTATATAAATTCCTTATTATATTATCAATTCCAAATTCCCATCTTTCATATCCTTTCAAAGCTCGATTGTCTCTCTCAATTCTTGGAAAACACTTCCAGTATCATGGTTTCTTTATTTGAGAAAATATATCTTATCCCAGTTAGAAAACATTTCATATATTCACAAATACTTATTTTCTATATCTTAGAAAATATACGTTATTAACACTGGAAAACATTTCCAATTATCATTTCTTAACTTCTTGTTATCCCAAATCATTTCAGTTTCTATACTCTGACTCCTAGAATTTCGACAACGGGAATATGGATTAATTAAAGAATTAACTAATAGTAATAATAAATTTTTATACTGATACCTGGATTAGAAAACAAATATATAGTTGCGTGTATGAATTGAATTCAGAATGGGTGTTTGGAATCTAGTACTTTCTGTTGAATATTAGAAATGAAAAGGGTTGAATATTCGAATTGGATTTGGAATTCGATTGATAAATTTAGACGGTTGAAGTTAAAAAATTTAACGTTATTAACATTAAAACAAATTGGAGATTTTGTTTAAATATATGGAAATTGGCTTGGATATGTGTGTATTTGCATATATAAAGAGGTTGAAACTTAACATGTCAAATTTGGAATCAAACAGAGTTAATTTGGCGGTAGGCGTTATTCAAATATGAACCGACAAATAAATTAAATTTAAAATAACAACATTGTGCAAATTGAGTCATAATTTGTCCAAACGAACTTTATCGGATTCAAAACGTGAAGACGTAGCAGCAAATCAAATTTTGTTGCGTTTGGAGTTCATTTGAGGCAGAAAAATAAATAAAATGTTTAATGTAATTTGCGGTAGAATAAAATCATATAGGGATCGCTCTTTTTAATAAACACCACACTGTAAATTCCTTCATGCTCAAGTCATCGAAAACCACCTACCCTAGTAAAATACGCACAGACCCACATCTGTAAAATGCGCACCTGCCATAACTCTGTTGATGTTACTTCGTTTCCATCCCCCTTCTTTTTATTCTATAAATCAGAATATTCTTCCCCGATTACGTTCAGCAAAAATCATTTTTTTCTTTTTCCATTGTTAATGGGCAAAGCCCTAAATTGTTATATTCCAAAATTAGTTTTCGATTACCCCTTCGCCACTTAGCCACTGCAGCCATATTCGAAGCTGCTCATGGAGTTTTCCCTTTTCGCTCGCACCACCATCTTCTTTCAGCACCTCGTCTTCCTCAAATCCATGGACGTCGCTCACCCCAAAAACCTAAATTGCATCGAGCCCTGCTTTCCATTTCAACTCAACTCGTCAAAGCCTCCAAGTGTCACTGTTCAACGTCACCACCGAAAGGGCGCGCCACCAGAAATCTTAGTCGCTTCTTGCCTTTTTTCTTTGCAGTTTCAAGGTGAGTTTTTTAAACTCATAATTTACCTAGTTCAAGAATTTTAACATCGATATTAAACTGAAATCCTTTGTTTCACATGTGGTGACTGCCGTGATTTTTTTTGGATTGGTTATGTGATTGTTTGGCATTATGAGATTTACATGCTTATTCGTTAAACATGTCAGTGGATCTGTATGCTATTAGAATATGTTGTATGGTCCTAACAGCATAATGGGGAGCTTATCTCTGTTATTTCCTTTTTGAGATCATGAACTTTTTGAGTAAGCAAGATGCTCAGATTTATAAGATTGCCTAACTTGATGGAATTATTTTGACAATACAATTAGTTACCAGTTTGATTCGTAATATGATCCTAGATGTATGCTGCAAATTACGCTTACAACTGGACCTTTTGTCTGAAAGCAATATGATGTTGTTTTAATGTTTATCACTCAAACAGAAGCCTTTATTTATAACATAGAAATTTTCTACTAATACTTTAAAAGTTTGAGTGCAAGTTGAAAAAAAACAACTTATAGTATTTGGACAAATTCAAGTTTACTTTTTGTATGACTTTTTTAATCCCGTAGGTCATTTACATGTTTATTGTTATGTTTGTGATTTACTGTAACAGCTTATAAGACAACATTTTCAAATTAGTATCAAGATCCAAGCAACTATTTACTCTTAAATGATGGAGATAAACATATCTTCCTACCATAATATTAAAGCGACTGACTCGAGTACAATCACTATTGAGTTGTATAACTTGTAAAACAACTAACCTCGCTACATGCATATGTAGGGGTGGAACCGGTTCGGTACCAGAACTTTGTATTACAAATCATTACCATACCGATGTTATATGGTAATTGAGAAATCATACAATTACCAACCAAAGAAATTGATTACCAACAGTTCGGTTTATGGTTAGTAGAAGTCGGTAATAAGTTTTTGCTGTTCACTAGTATGAGATCTTTTTGTTTACAATATTTCACGTTAAAATATTAAATATTAAAATTGATTTTTTTGTTATTATATTATTATTAGTCTATCTTATTTTACGTAGTCAAACATGCATGAAAACTTTATGGATGAACGAAAATATCATATAAATTATACCGTTTCTAAGATATATGATAAAAATTGCATTCAATCTTGTATCATAGTAGTATTTTCCTAGGTATTTTATTAAATCATTGAATATTAAATGTTCTTTGTTATGCAATAAACATATATGATGATATATAAGAATGTACATATTTATTGTTTAAGATATGTGGTAGGTATGGTAATTACCATTACTAATGCTCAATTATCATTACCGTACCATATATTTTCATGTGGTTTGGCATACCATACCAATCAAATTGGTTACCGATTGTTCGGTACCACTTTCATTGGTAGCGGTTGAAAATGGCTGGTAAGTGCTAATTTGGTAAAAATGTCCAGTCCTATGCATATGTATATTTGGCATTCCCACTATGTAATACCATTTCTGTTTTGAAAACTTTAGACATACACTTGATTTCCTACTTTTCATATATACATTTCCACTACTGTCCTATTTAATTCTATTTAAATTTATACACCTTGTCAATTTTAACCATTTGAACGCATGATGTGTATATACATAAATGCACCCATGCATGATTTCAGTGTTCTGTCAGTTGCCGCATGTCTACTATCGCGCAATTTGGTAAAATCCCTCATATGTATTTTGTTAAGTATTTCAGATTGCTATAGTATGCATGATTTTTGGCAAAAACTTCATTAAGTAAACATCTTTTAATATGTCAGGTTTTTGAAACAAATTATAATCTAATATTATCATGGAGTTAAGTAAGATAGTAGCATCTTTATTGAAGAATGATTAGTTACATATAAGAAACAATTATATTTTTGTGAAGTTGGTACTTTTCTAAACACAAGTTGACTTATAAATATTATTACCAAGACAACCATGTTATCACACTGTCACTGTGTTTTAGCACTGGTCGTAGAACGATGATATGTCCGTGGTACTTTTACCACATAAGCGATCATTGGATTGCACAATATATTAGTTTTTTATTCCACTATATTGCAGTGTAAATGAGTCAGGGTTATGATCAGTTCTAAATTAAGCCAGCAATCTTTTCTTGTAGTCGACTACGATAATGAAGGTTGGCAGATTTAAAACCTATAGCATGATTAATGAAACAAAATAAAAATATTTTCATGTTAATACCGAATGCAGTGCTGCTAATCCCAAATGCGGTGCTGCTAATCCCGAATGTGGTGCTGCTGATTTCGAATGCATTGAACTTACATTCCTAAAATCTGGAAAAAAATAATAATACCCACCTATGCATGCTCGATTATGCAAGGCTTAGTGTGCTTTGTTTATGATGTTGGAAAACAGAAGTGTATGTTATGTGTAATTTATTCTTGCCATGTACAAACTTGACCATGTTGTCTCCATGTTATATAAAATGCATGCTGACCTTATATGTTTCCTTTACATCTGCATTTATCTTGACTATTCTGTCTCCATGTTATATAAAATGCATGTCGACCATCATTTTTGTTGGCAACATTTAAAGTTGGTGGTGACTGTATTTTGTTATCATCAGAGCCACTTTGAGAAGAAAAAATATTCTACCTGGGTATGACATCTTGTGTCCACGTTTTATAAGTAGGAAGGTGTAAAGATTGGTCATATATTACATATCTGTGATTGCACAGTAAAACTGTTATTATGATTACCTGGGTTAGTAAAATTATTTCTATGATTACATATCTATGATTGCCAAATATTACTTGGGTTAGTAAACCTGTTACTATGACTGCACAGTAGAGATAATGCATGGAAGAAAGAAAGTGTAAAACTGACTGGCTGGTATACGATGCATGGGAACAAAGTTTTATTGTTATGTAAAGTTGTATTACATAACATAGTTTACATATCTATAAACAATCATATATTGATGGCATGGCCTTATGGTATGTACATGGATACCTTGTGCATATTATAAGTTGATCTGTACGTCTATATTGCGCGTGTAATTTGATAACACCGACACTGCCCTTATCTATACACTGAAACCTGGATATACATTCAAAATTTTGTAGGCTTATCACTTTTTTGGTTCAGCTCTGCGTTGGAATAGAAGCATCATATGATTTTACATATATCATCATGTGGAAAAATTGTTTATGTATTATTTATTTCCGTGCTCACCTACTGTGAATTGTAGCATTACATGCTGCATTTCGATTGCATGTTCCCTGTTTTTGTTTTTCTACGCTTTTCTCAATGACTTGAATTGACATTCATATTTTTTAGTTCTAGCCTCATGCATTAGTCACCCCCTACTAGCCAAGGCACATATACTGTCTCGCATTCCCTTGTGCATTTTGTATGCATATATGTGGTGGCTGATGTACACATATGTATATATATACCACTGTGTGTGTGTATATATATGTCATCGCCATACGTATATAAATTCATATGTTGTCTCGACTTGTTTCGTCCCAAGTTGCTATGCTATATTTCAGCAGTTTCTCATAGGTTCGGTATACTCAAATTTGTAGGATAACCATTATATTCCAGTTTATATTGATGTTAATTTACTTGAACTAAGATTTAATCCTGACTCAAGATCTTTTATATTTTTGCATGGAACGCTTGGGTCAGACCTGAGCATTTTAGATTTAAAGATTACAGCTTAGGATTCGAAGACTGGTGAAGTTGGGGATCCAAAGACATGCGCACTCTGAAGTTATTAAACCAGTAAAGATTTTCCTTATATTCAAATTATTTTTACATTCTGTTATATATAAATGTCTTGTATTCAAAATTTTGATTAATGAATAAAAGTGTTATTACACTATTCAATTGTAACAACCCGTATTTTTAACGATATAATAATTAATTTATTTAATTATTTTTATATATCTAATCGGGTTTATATTTGAGTTATAATAACGAATATATTAACTAAACGACAGTTGAACGTATTAATTATAATATAAATTATAATCGTGCTCGAATTGTAGCGGCAGTTCGTAATATTTTGATTTGAACTTCAACTGAGCATACAGAATTCATTATAAGTTAGATTTTCTCGAAACAAGAAACGTTCGAATTTGATGAGCTGTATTTTTCTAATGGAAGAGAAAAATGGAGATTTCATTGTATAGATTGTAAGTTATGTCCAAATCAAATTTTCAAATAGTCGTTATGGAATCATTTATAAACCATAACGATATATTTAATTATAATTAAATATTAGTTTTGAATTTGGACAAGATATTTGAGACGTAGTTATAATTTAATTTTCAGAATTTTACTGTTATTTTTATTTTGGAAAATAAGCCACTTTTTATTTGAAGTGTTTTACACCCTATATCAGCATTTTGGAACTGTACAATATAAGTTAACTTGTCTATTTTATTATATTTTCAAGATCGTGGCACATTCCTCAACACGATGGTATTATTAGTTTTGTCGATAGTAGTCTTTAAGTGAACATAGTTTTACACAATGAGGTACGCTATTCCTTAGCTAAGAAGTAATATATATATATATATATATATATATATATATATATATATATATATATATGCAGTCAAGTCTCACGTACACTTCAGGCCATCCCTTTTGTCCCATTCAATACACATCAATTCTGAACATCCCAATGCCTTAGCTCTTAAGTAAGAATACACATATATTAGAATACTGTTGTGACGGCCCGCCCCGCACCAGCCGATATTTCCCATGAAAATTCGCTGTGCCGATGTCCAACTAGCACAGGACGGTCGCCAAAGAAAAGGACTTACTGGTGAACTAACAAAGAACCTGTAAATGTCTCATAGCGCAAGGAACAAAATATAATAATAACATACTTGACATAAAACAGGTGAGACAGTGCATAAGATGAAAGTAAACATCATAGCAGCGGAAAATCCAAATACAACTTATGTTCCACATCATCATTATTACAAATTAAAAACTGTCTCCTAAGCAAAAGGAAGGAAAGGTATACTACTAATGCCAAAGTAGTGACCAGCAGCGACACAGGGAGAACATCTATATATATATCATATGTGGAAGCCTCTTGTTCGTCTCCGGTACAGCTACTCGTGCTTCACCAGCTAACCTGTCTCTAGTCTGCTCGTGAGAGCACCCAGAGTAATAAGAAGAGACATAAAACTCTGGGTCAGACAAAAGTCTGGTATGAGCGATAAACAGCAAAACAGAACAAAAACAGGTATACTAAATCATACCTGAACCTGGACCTGCAACCAAAGAGTTAGCACTACATACTGTACAATACTCTAAGGTGCCGCTAACATATGGTATATAGAATACAGGGTGGGGGTGTGCATGTCATAGTGATGGCAAACAAATCAAGCATAGCAACCATCCTCACATCTCTCACTCAGTGCGTAAAGCATACGATATCCACCACTTTGATCACTAAACCCATCGAGGTAATGACGGAGTTCGACTTGTACAACTACTACTACCACCAAGCTTATCCCATGGGATCATGACGAAACCTTTTCAAATGACCCCACTTCATTGCTCTATAGCCCACTAATCGTACCTAGACCACCGTGGCCCTGAATCCGTCCACATACCTCACATACATAGTGATCCAAAGTCATAGACATCGACAACCCCTTAGCACACAACCCGCAACAAAGCCCAACTCATGAAGTTAACTCGTTGGTTCCCAACTGGATCCTGAGTACAAACCTCCCACTTGGACTACCTTTGCATCTCGGGTTTTGGTCTTTACCTTCAGATCGGTTCGGTTCCTGTTCTTCACTCCAACTAGTACTTCTAGTTCGGATCGTGGTTCACGCCTCAAATCCAAGCACTTTGGTTCGTATCGGAATACCCATACGGGTCGGATCGTGACTCCTACTTCGAATCGGTTTGTGGCCATCTCCATAGCATCACATCGTATCTTCAGGCGAGTGGTTCGGATTGTGCTTTCTCCTCCGATCCGATCCGGTTCGGGTAATTTCCTGCACTTCTTTCCAGCGACTGTTTTATGCCATTCGACGACGTTTTCGACCAACCTAACTTTTCTAAGCAATCACAAAGCATACCATACAGTCATAGCAACATATAGAACTGACCACTAACACCAAAACAACATTTTGATAGGTTAAAACGGATAAAACGTAGCCAAAACCCCATATTTTCCCTTAAGCATGTTTAAGCAAAACTAATGATGCGATTAGCAAAGCTTAACAAAATTAGCCAAATTTTCTAATAGAGGCCTAAAACAATATTTCGAAATTTTTAAATATTCTTCCAGAATTTATTAGTGTATAAATTCGCTAATCGATACTAATTACCCTTAATTAACCATAATTAGTGAGAAACCTTGCAAATCACTCACCTTAGACACAAATAAAACCTTTAAAACCGAAACTCTACTGTTTAGGCACGAATACCAATGCAACACAGCAGCTCTACCTCAATTCTTGTGCTAAACTCTCTGATTTGATGTAGATTTGGCTTAATTAGCGATTAGGAGGTGATTTGGGGTGTTTTAGAAAGTGGAGGCCATGGCTAAACTTGAAGGAACATAAAGTGGCGGCTGGAAAATGATAGAAACTGAATTTCCTAACCCTATCAGTCTCCCCATAACCTAATCCCGAAATGGGTTATGGGCCCACTCACTAATCACCCAAATTAGGCCCGGTTAAGCTGTTTTTCACTATCTGAAACTTGTTTCAGCCATATCTCCCAAACGGTGAGTCCGTTTGGCAAATATGACTACTCTACGGAAAGATAAACCATCATCTGGATCTAATGGAAGTGGTTTCAGGTCAAAACTCATTTCCAATCAAAATTTATGGCCGAAACAAGATCAGCTAGGGGCAAAACGATCATTTAAAAATCGGCAAAAATCATGAACATGGGAAATGACCCCAATAGTCGTCTCCCAAAGTTACATGACCATACGACTTTGCATGTGAAAGAAATAAATATTCTACAATCCTTCGATGCGTAAAATGCGGGTCGTTACACTCTCCCCCTTAAGAAATTTCATCCCCGAAATTCCTTAACTCAAAACATACAAAGGATCCCGCATGCCTACCAGCCACATACAACAATCAAACATGCAAAACAAACAAAACAAGCCTATCCTAGCATGCAGAAAGACTAAATCGAAACTGAAATCTTACCAGGCGAAGAGTTCTGGATATGTCTTCCTAATGCTCTCCTCTGTCTCCCAAGTACAGTCATTCTCATTCTCTCCCCACTGAACTTTGACCAGATTCACCGCTTTCCTTCGAAGTTGCTTCGTATCGTTCCCAACAACACGCATAGGCTTGCAGTTCCCAACCGCCTCGGGTTTAACTTCGATATCATCCAACTGATCAGGTGAAATAGTCACATCTGGGTCGTGTATGAACTTCCTTAACTGGGAAACATGAAATACGTTGTGAACTCCTGCCATCTTGTCTGGTAATTCAACTTTATATGCCAAATTCCCAATTTGCTCGAGAACTGGGAATGGTCCAGTAAATCTTGGTGCTAACTTGCCTCTCATGCCAAATCGTATCACACTCTTCAATGGAGAAATCTTGAGAAACACCAAGTCGCCAATGGAGAACTTTAATTCTCTTCACCTCTTATCAGCATAACTTTTCTGCCTATCTTGCGCAGCCTTCATTCACTGTTGGACAACCTTAATCTTAGCTGAAGTTTCTCTTATCACATCTGGTCCAAGCACAAACTTCTCACCAGTTTCTAACCAACATGACGGTGAGTTGCACGGTCTTCCATACAAAGCTTCAAATGGAGCCATACCAATACTGGATTGATAACTATTATTACATGCAAACTCTACTAGATGCAAATGGTCATCCCAAGATCTACCAAAGTCTAATAAGCAAGATCTTAAGAGATCTTCTAACACTCGATTCACCTTCTCTGTTTGACCATCGGTTTGAGGATGATACACGGTGCTGAGATGTAATTCTGATCCTTATGCTTCTTGTAAGCTCTTCCAAAATCCACTAGCGAACAACGAATCTCGGTCACTCACAATGCCTTTGGTTATTCCATGAAATCTCACTACCCACTTTACATATAGTTCGGCTAACTTAGCTACCGTTCTATTCGACTTGACGGGTATAAATCTTGCACTCTTAGTCAATCGGTCCACAATCACCCAAATGCTATCATGACCCGATCTAGTCCTTGGTAACCCATCAATGAAATCCATCGAGACTTGTTCCTATTTCCATTCTGGAATTTCCAATGGTTGTAACCAACCACTAGGCTTCTTTTGCTCAGCTTTAACTAGCTGGCAGTTCATGCATTTGGATATAAACTTCCCAATGTCTCTTTTCATCCCTTCCTAGTAGTAGGTCTGCTTCATGTCTCGATACATCTTGTTACCACCGGGATGTATAGTCAGTTTTGGGTGATGACATTCTCTAAGCACTTCATGTCTAAATCCATTGACATTGGGTACAACTAGTCTTCCATTCTTTCTAAGCCATTCATCTCGATCAAGCCCATACTTGTTCATCTTTCCGTCGATTCCCATCTCTAACTTTGAGATGATTTCCAATAGGTTAGGATCGGTCCTCTGACAGGAACCAATCCGCTCAATCAAAGTGGGTCTGATCGTCAAACTTGCTAACATTTCTGGATCCAATTCGCACTTTGGTCTGAAATCATACCCCGCGATGTACTCCAGTTGCTTCCATTCTAGAAACATAGACCCTAGACTGGCATGTCTTCTACTCAATGCATCAGCCACCGCATTGCCCTTTCCTGGTGTATATGCGATGTCGAGATCATAGGAAGCTAAAAATTCTAACCATCTTTGCTGTCGGAGATTTAGATCCTTCTGAGAGAAGAGATACTTTAACGATTCATGATCAGTAAACAACTCGAATCTTTCTCCCAAGAGATAATGTCTCCACATCTTCAATGCGAACACGATCGCTGCCAATTCCAAATCATGGGTAGGATATATTTTCTCATGCGGTTTCAGTTGCAGACTTGCATAAGCTACAATCCTACCTCCTTGCATCAATACAACACCTAGTCTGGTACCACATGCATCCGTATATACTGTCATCTCCTCATTCCCTTTAGGAATGACTAACACTGGTGCACATGTCAACTTTCCCTTTAGACTCTTAAATGCATCCTCGCACTTTTCGTCCTAGACGAAGGCTTGATTCTTCTTGGTCAACTGAGTCAACGGTGCTGCTATCTTGGAGAAGTCTTGGATAAACTTACGATAATATCTAGCTAACCCCAAGAAACTTCTTATGTCCGTTGCATTCTTGGGCGTAGACCAATCTTGTACCATAGCCACCTTCGTAGGATCCACGGCAATACCATTCTCTGAAACAACATTGTAACACCCCGTATTTCTAACAACAGAGATGTTCATAAATTAATGAATAATTAATCTCAGACGTGAGAATTAAGGGAAACGGGTTTCGCGGTTGCGTTCGTCTCGGAAAAATACGCGAAATAGAGTCCGAAATTTCGTGAATCGGAGTCCGTATGACTGAGATATGGCCTTGAGAAGTTTCACGAAAAATCAGAAAACGAAACAGATTTCAAAAATGCAGAATATGGGCTAGGCGGGAAAATTCCCGCCCAGACCAGGTCGACCTGGGAGTCGACCTGGGGGTCGACCTGGGGGTCGACCTACACACCAGGTCGACATGGGTGTCGACCCTAGTGTCGACCTGGGGGTCGACCTCCCTAGTCGAGCCCAGGTGACCTAGGTGCACTGATTTGGGATTTGGGCTGTGTTTTAGTGGCTAGTGACGAGATCTGACGGCTCTAATCTAATTTAGGGTTAATCTAATGGCCTAAAACACCTAACTAATCTATAAATACACCCTAAGACTACCCTAATTCATACTAAAATTGGAGACAACGTTGTTATGCCGTCAAAATGCAACTAGAAGGAGCCACCAACAAATTAAAGAGGAAGATAGCTTCTCAAATCAACTTCTAATCAACTCTAGCAACTTAATCTTCTTCATAGGAGTGCTAATCAACAAGTTGTGAGTTTCTATGCCTTTATCAAACAATTGCTAAATTAATTATGATAGGATATAATGAGGTTATGGTTATGTATGTGGATCAATGCAAGTTATGTTATCATATGCTATGTGTTCATGATGTTAGTTATGCAAGTTTTATGCTATGTGTTCATGATGCTAGTTATGCAAGTTGTATGCTATATGTTCATGATGCAAGTTATGCAAGTTTGATGCTATGTGCCCATGAAGCTAGTTATGCAAGTTGGGTGTAATTTATGCTATATGTTCATGATACTAGTTATGCAAATCACTATGATAAACATTGATCCATTATGACACCATGTTATGCAAGTTTGGTGTTTGATTATATGCAAGTTCATATATGACATGTTATGCAAGTTTGGTGTTTGATTAAATGCAAGTTCATATATGACATGTTATGCAAGTTTGGTGTTTGATTATATGCAAGTTCATATATGACATGTTATGCAAGTTTGGTGTTTGATTATATGCAAGTAACAT
Source organism: Allium sativum (assembly GCA_030737875.1). NCBI lineage: Eukaryota > Viridiplantae > Streptophyta > Magnoliopsida > Asparagales > Amaryllidaceae > Allium > Allium sativum. Next base: position 549,612,709 of record CM060915.1, on the reverse strand, counting down.
GTGCAAGTTTACACCTTTGTATGATATGCATACATATGCAAGTTAACCCCTTTGTATGTCATACATACATATGCAAGTTTACCTCTTTATATGACATAAGTAACTTATGCAAGTTACCCTCTTTATGACATATGTGATTCATGCAAGTTTGGGTTGATTATTTATGCTAGTTGGGTTTGATGCTATGGTCATATATGCAAGTTGACACCTTTAAAACCCATGTGATGCTAATGTTATGCTAAGTTGAACCCATTGTATTTGTGATGAATCTTCCCTTTTAAGTATGTCATGTTAGCGTATTACGTGGGGAACGATGGGGTTAATATTCATGTTAACAAAATTGTGGTGAAATTGGTATGAAGTTGCATACCATGAGTGGATAAACATAATTGAGTCAATTAAGTACATCATTAAATTGGAATTAATTAGGGAAAATTAGTTCAAAATATGGGTGTGATTAATTAGGTGTAATTAATCGACTAAGACACGAGGTTGGACCCTTTTGTAGCATAAGACTGCCCGGAACCGACCGGCAAATCCAGCGGCTACAAATGGTTTGCCCAATGTGAGAGGTCTTAGGCATGAACTAAAAACGTGACAAGTGTAAAGACACGAGGTTAGACTCTGTTATGGCGTAAGGCTGCCTGGACCCGACCGGCAAATCCAGCTGCCATAAAAGATAGTCTAATGTGAGAGGTCTTTACAAAGGTTACGTTCTTAATCAATTAAGAAACACTTAACCATATAAGCATGTAGTGGGGCATGAGGGGTTAAGTGGGTGCCTTGGGTGGCATGTGGAAATCAAGTAAGTGCCTTGGGTGGCATGTGGAAATCTAGTGGGTTGCCTTGTGTGGCAATAGAAAATAAGATTAGAATACTTAACCAAGTGGAAACATGTAATTAAACATGATTAAAGGGTTAAGTGGGATACACTAGAAAAAGGGGACAAGCTTAGGTGGGTAGCTTGTGGGGGGCCATTTCAACCAGTAACCCATATGTATCTTATTGGGCTCGACCCATGTCGAGGACGGGACACGCGTACTGGGCTTGACTATAAGAGGCCAAAACGGGTTAGCGGTGGCAACGCAAGTCCAACGGGTTTCATATGCGTGTGTGGGCCCGGGCTGGTAGGTAAGACGTTGTTGCATCGTGTAGGTATAAGCCATGCATCGGTGTTGGTATCGGGTTGCCACTTTGGGGAATGATACACCCCGCTGTGGGACCAGCACGGGTATCTACGTTAGGGAGCCGATCGCTTGGGGAGTAGTGGGTACACCTAGTGGAGATAGGGGCAGACGACACCTATGTGGTCAGCTAGGGGTACACGAAACTACTAGTTAAATTTCTAAGTCCTTGGGTGGGATCAACCTTTAAGTAGGAATGACTGGTGTGGTGCAGTGTAGTAATTACCCTTGGGTGGGTAGATGCGTCTTTACCGATATCTTAGTTCTTCCTATGTCTAGTTGGCTGCTTAGTGTAGTCATTTATCCCCAGTCGTTACCGTGCCAAGTTTATATCATACCCTAATTACTTTAATGATTGTATTGTTAAAGTTATAGGGCTCACTCAGACTTATGTCTGACCCCGTTGTTTTTATCTTTTTCCCAACCCTCAGGTTCTCAGAGTGGGCCTAGCACTAGTGGGCTTTGATCAGATTGCTTTATCTATCTTTTGGAGCTTGGACCGTGATGTAAAGCTCAGCTTATCTTTTCTATTATGGCTATTAGTTATGTAGTGGGATTATGTACTTATGTTTTTTTCAGGATGGATATTTAGTACTTGACTCTTGTTTCATGGTTTTGTTATTGTAACCAAACATGTTTACCTTCTGCTGCAATGAAATGATGTTTTAGTTAACAAGTATTATTTATATCTGTCTTGTTGTAATTTTTCTGTTCTATATTCACTTAAAATACTCCACCGAAGTTAAGGCATTCCCTTAGTGAGTGACCTTAGCGGGTGTGGGGTGTTACACGTGGCATCAGAGCATAAGGTTACCAGAACAGATAAAACTTTTAGAAAAACTATTTTTCTAAGAACATTTTTGAAGGAGTATTTTCAAAAACATGTCTTTTAAGAGAAAAGTTTTTGAAAGAAAAGCATAATCCCCAATAGCCATATCTTTATCTTTCGAGTTCTCCGTTTTGAATCATTCCTCTTTCGTTTCAGCATGGCTGAAGATCTTAACTTTCCGGAGGGTGTAGCGATACCAGTATGGTATAGGAGGTTGATAGAGGCTAGGGCCGCCGCTGCGGGTCCAGCAGATATTCCTCCACCACCAGTTGCACCCGATCTTCCTCCTCCTCCTCCTCGAGCGGATACATTTGCTAAGACTTGCAAGGAATTTAAGGCTATGGGAGGGAAACCTTTTCAAGGATCAGAAACTTTTGTGGAAGCTAGGGATTGGCTTAAGGAGGTGGAAGAGTTGATAGATATCTTTGAGATAGAAGAAGGAAAGAAAGTCAAGTTAGCTGCTTGGTTAATGAAGGGAGAGGCCTCGTTCTGGTGGGAGGTCACTAATGGAGAACGCCTAGTTGACTCTTGGGCGGATTTCAGACAAAGGTTTGTGGCAATGTTTCTCTCAAGGGCGGAAGAGAATCTGTATATGGAAAGGTTCTTGACTCTAAAGCAAGGAAACCTATCAGTGAAGGAATATGTCAACAAGTTTAATCAGTTGGCAAGGTTTGGCATAGACATGGTGAATACACCGGAGAAGAAGGCTTTGAGGTTCGCTAAAGGCTTGAATGAACCGATGCATGGATTGGCTATGACTCACATCTCTATGGGGGCCACCTTTGAGAAGCTAGTAGACATGGCACTCATGTATGAGGAAGAGAAGGGTCCCAATGCTAATAAGGCACCCGAGAAGAAAGGAGATCAGAAGCGACCTCAACAGCAACAGCAAAACAAGGTTGGGAAAGGCAACGGTGGTAAGGGAAAGAAGAAGTGCTTCAATTGTGGGACACCAGGCCACCTAAGCAAAGATTTTCGGAAGAAGAAGAAGACTGGCTGCTTCCACTGTGGCGAAGCAGGGCATCTAGTGAAGGACTGCCCTAAGAAGGGGCAATGGACGGGATCTACCTCAGGAGGACAGGTGCAAGCTCTTATGGCACCAGGTCAGGCAAGGGGGCAAGTTCAGGCTCTCGCGGTTCCACCGATTCAGGAAAGAGGTAGAACTATTTCCGTTGAAAGTCTGGTTTTTCTGTTTGATCATCCTGTCCGTACTTTATTCGACTCTGGCGCATCGCATTCATTTATCTCATCATCATTAGTTGAGTCACTGCACTTAGACACCAGTCTAGTAGATGATCCCTTGGTTGTTTCAAACCCAATTGGGGGCTCCACTTATTTGTCCATGATATGTTTGGGTTTGAATATTTCTATACTTAGCGTTGAGTTTAGATGTGATGCTTTTGTTTTGGGCTTCACGGGCTATGGGTTAATTTTGGGCATGGACTGGTTATCCAGTAATGGTGCCGTTCTTGATTGCGAAAGGAGAGTTGTTAGGCTCATGACCCGCTTGGGTAACACTCTCGAGATCTCTTGTAATCCCATGAATTCTGTTATGCTAAGTTATCTTGAATCGCTTGACGCTTCGGTCGAGAGTTTGCGATCTGTTAGAGTGGTCCGGGAATACTCGGATGTGTTTGAGGAGGTGAAGGGCTTACCTCCGAAGCGGGAGATTGACTTCCGAATATATCTGGTGGACAATGCTAAGCTAGTATCTTTGTCAGTGCGCCACATGGCTCCTCGTGAGAGGAGGGAACTCCATAAGCAAGTAGGGGAGTTGCTTGAGAAGGGGTTCATAAGACGAAGTATATCGGAGTGGGGTGCTCTGGTAGTTTTTTCCACGAAGGCGGATGGGTCCCTCAGACTTTGTGTAGACTATAGAGAACTCAACAAGCTCACAAAGAAGAATAGACACCCATTGCCGAGGATTGACGATCTCTTTGATCAGTTGGTTAGTGCCTCAGTGTTTTCGCAGTTGGACTTAGCCACGGGGTTTCATCAGTTGAGAGTGGCTGAGGATAGCATAGACAAGACTGCCTTTAGGACTCCGGATGGTTTCTATGAGTGGCTTGTGATGCCATTTGGTTTGACGAACGCCCCTGCATACTTTGTTGATTTGATGAGTAGGGTGTTCAGGGAGTACCTTAATAAGTTCGTGGTGGTCTTTGTGGATGACATCTTAGTCTTTTCTAAGAATGAAGAAGAGCATGCCCTACATCTTAGGGAAGTGTTGGAGACTCTTCGAGCGCATAGCCTTAAGGCTAAATTCTTTAAATGTCACTTTTGGAGGAAGGAAGTGCGGTTCTTAGGGCACGTGGTCTCTAAGGAAGGGATAGCTGTGGATCCCGCGAAGGTAGTGTCCATCCAAGATTGGAAGGTTCCGAAGAATGCTACCGAGGTGAGGAGTTTCTTGGGGTTGGCTGGCTACTATAGGAAGTTTATCAAGGGCTTCGCAATGATATCAGCCCCATTAACTCGCTTGACAAAGAAGAACCTAATCTTCACATGGGACATAGATTGTGATGATGCGTTCCGACGGTTAAAGAGAGCTTTAACCACAGCTCCAGTCTTAGTGTTGCCAGATGGGAGTAAGCCATTTGTTGTTTATACCGATGCTTGTGGTACAGGACTGGGCGCAGTCTTAATGCAAGAGGGAAGGGTAATAGCCTATGGTGGAAGGCAGTTGAGAAAGCATGAGAAAAATTACCCTACCCATGATCTAGAGTTGGCCGCTATTGTTTTTGCACTTAAGTCTTGGCGCCATTATCTTCTTGGCGAGAGGTTCGAATTGTTCACTGACCACAAATCGTTGAAGTACTTGTTTTCTCAGAAGGATTTGAACTTAATACAACAAAGGTTGATGGAGTTCTTAGCATCCTATGATTTCGAGATAGCGTATACCCCTGGCAAGGGTAACGTGGTGGCGGACGCCTTAAGCAGAAAAATGTTGTCTTTGAGTCCATTGTTCGTTGAACGACGAAGCTTGGAATTTATCTCGATGTTTGACTTCAGACCTTCCGTTGACTTTGTACCCGGTTTGCAAGCATCCTTAGAGGTCAGACCTACTCTTTTGGGACGGATTGGCGAGGCACAGCGGGACGACCCACAGTTGGTTGAGTTGGTAGAGAGGCTCATAAGGGGGGAGTCGTCCAGCCATTTGAGTAGGTACACCCTAGATGGTAAGGGGTGGTTGCGTAGAGACGGTCGACTTTGTGTACCGCAAGACGAGGGTTTGAGGAAGGCTATTCTTGAGGATGCACATCGTTCAAAGATGACCATTGATCCCGGTGGGGACAAGATGTACCAAGACATGAAGCGAGTTTTCTTTTGGGCCGGTATGAAGAAGGATGTGGCCGAGTATGTCGCTAGATGCTTGGTGTGCCAACAAGTGAAAGCGGAGCAAAAGAAACCCGGTGGGTTGCTTCACCCTTTGGAAGTTCCGCAATGGAAGTGGGATAGCGTCTCGATGGATTTTATTGATGGGTTACCGAGATCGAGGAAGGGTAATACGGGAATTTGGGTTGTGGTAGATAGACTTACTAAGAGCGCCCATTTCATACCCGTGAAGAGTAAGAGGACAGCTCCATGACTAGCTTCAGTTTACCTTCGAGAGATAGTTCGGTTGCATGGTGTACCTTCTAGCATAGTGAGTGATCGAGATCCTATCTTCACTAGCGAGTTTTGGAAGAGTTTGCAAGAGGCAGTAGGGACTCAGTTGTGTTTGAGCACCGCATATCATCCTCAGACGGACGGTCAGACCGAGAGGGTGAATCGTGTTCTAGAAGACCTTTTGAGACTATGTATCTTAGATTTTGGAGGTACATGGGAAGAGCATCTTCCATTGGTGGAGTTCGCATATAACAACAGCTTTCAGTCTAGTATTGGTATGGCTCCTTTCGAAGCTCTTTATGGAAGGCCTTGTCGATCACCTACATGTTGGTGGGAATCTACGGATAAGATCTTGCTTGGGCCTGATATGGTTAGAGAGACTTCGGAAAAGATTGATTTGATTCGAAGAAGGATGAAAGCGGCGCAAGACAGACAGAAATCCTACGCGGATAAGAGGAGAACGGATCTTGAGTTTAATGTTGGGGACATGGTCTTTGTCAAAGTATCTCCATTACGGAATGTTGTTCGCTTTGGGTTCGTTGGGAAGTTAGCACCAAGGTTTGTAGGACCGTTTCCTATTAAGGAAAGGATTGGACAGATGGCATATAGAGTGGATTTGCCCGAGAGACTTAGTGGAGTACATGATGTATTCCATGTGTCACATTTGAGGAAGTGCCTACATGAGACTGCAGAGGTGGTAGAGCCGAGCTTGCTTAGAGAAGTGGAGGTAGAGCGTGATGCAACGATTCGACGAGCTCCTACTCGCATCCTTGGTTCAGAGATTAGGAAGTTGAGAAACAGAGAGGTTCAACTAGTCAAAGTGCAATGGGGAGATGATGAGAGCAACGCTACTTGGGAGACAGAAGCGAAGATGCGTTCACTGTACCCATTTCTTTTTGAGGGTATGTCTTTTAATTTCTCCTTTATTGTTTGTCTAGTACTTATCTTATCTTTAGTATGTCCTCTCATTAGTACCTTTGACCTTTAGATAGGGTAAACCTATGGTTGAAACATGTGTTTGAGACATGTTATGATTGATGGATGCGTGTGGATGCAAGTGTTTGCTAGTGGTTGCTCGTGGATGCATATACACACACTTTAGACACTAGATCGGCTCAGTCACTTCATATTGCATATTGCATATAATTGTGTGTAGGTAGTTATATGAATGGATGTATAATGGTTGCGTTATCATATGGATGATGCATTTTGGTGTATGGTTGTGCACACATGTAGAAATAGTATGTGTCGATAGGGTTCTTTCGCATACATATTGGATGCATGGCACTATCATGGTTCGCATTAAGGAGGTCAACTGAATTAGTAGGCCGCCTGATTTTGCATTAGATAGGGAACATATACACACACTTCTTGCATATGTTCATACAGCATTAGAAACTTTAAGGACAATGGATGCCCGTGTTTGATAGTTTAGTAGATGGTTGTTTGGTTGGTAGGATACGTTCTTCTTGACTTAGAGATTTCGGGGACGAAATCCTTTAAGTAGGGGAGAATGTAACACCCTGTATTTCTAACAACAGAGATGTTCATAAATTAATGAATAATTAATCTCAGACGTGAGAATTAAGGGAAACGGGTTTGGCGGTTGCGTTCGTCTCGGAAAAATACGCGAAATAGAGTCCGAAATTTCGTGAATCGGAGTCCGTATGACTGAGATATGGCCTTGAGAAGTTTCACGAAAAATCAGAAAACGAAACAGATTTCAAAAATGCAGAATATGGGCTAGGCGGGAAAATTCCCGCCCAGACCAGGTCGACCTGGGAGTCGACCTGGGGGTCGACCTGCCCACCAGGTCGACATGGGTGTCGACCCTAGTGTCGACCTGGGGGTCGACCTCCCTGGTCGAGCCCAGGTGACCTGGGTGCACTGATTTGGGATTTGGGCTGTGTTTTGGTGGCTAGTGACGAGATCTGACGGCTCTAATCTAATTTAGGGTTAATCTAATGGCCTAAAACACCTAACTAATCTATAAATACACCTTAAGACTACCCTAATTCATACTAAAATTGGAGACAACGTCGTTATGCCGTCAAAATGCAACTAGAAGGAGCCACCAACAAATTAAAGAGGAAGATAGCTTCTCAAATCAACTTCTAATCAACTCTAGCAACTTAATCTTCTTCATAGGAGTGCTAATCAACAAGTTGTGAGTTTCTATGCCTTTAGCAAGCAATTGCTAAATTAATTATGATAGGATATAACGAGGTTATGGTTATGTATGTGGATCAATGCAAGTTATGTTATCATATGCTATGTGTTCATGATGTTAGTTATGCAAGTTTTATGCTATGTGTTCATGATGCTAGTTATGCAAGTTGTATGCTATATGTTCATGATGCAAGTTTGATGCTATGTGCCCATGAAGCTAGTTATGCAAGTTGGGTGTAATTTATGCTATATGTTCATGATACTAGTTATGCAAATCACTATGATAAACATTGATCCATTATGACACCATGTTATGCAAGTTTGGTGTTTGATTATATGCAAGTTCATATATGACATGTTATGCAAGTTTGGTGTTTGATTATATGCAAGTTCATATATGACATGTTATGCAAGTTTGGTGTTTGATTATATGCAAGTTCATATATGACATGTTATGCAAGTTTGGTGTTTGATTATATGCAAGTAACATGTGCAAGTTTACACCTTTGTATGATATGCATACATATGCAAGTTAACCCCTTTGTATGTCATACATACATATGCAAGTTTACCCCTTTATATGACATAAGTAACTTATGCAAGTTACCCTCTTTATGACATATGTGATTCATGCAAGTTTGGGTTGATTATTTATGCTAGTTGGGTTTGATGCTATGGTCATATATGCAAATTGACACCTTTAAAACCCATGTGATGCTAATGTTATGCTAAGTTGAACCCATTGTATTTGTGATGAATCTTCCCTTTTAAGTATGTCATGTTAGCGTATTACGTGGGGAACGATGGGGTTAATATTCATGTTAACAAAATTGTGGTGAAATTGGTATGAAGTTGCATACCATGAGTGGATGGACATAATTGAGTCAATTATGTACATCATTAAATTGGAATTAATTAGGGAAAATTAATTCAAAATATGGGGGTGATTAATTAGGTGTAATTAATCGACTAAGACACGAGGTTGGACCCTTTTGTAGCATAAGACTGCCCGGAACCGACCGGCAAATCCAGCGGCTACAAATGGTTGGCCCAATGTGAGAGGTCTTAGGCATGAACTAAAAACGTGACAAGTGTAAAGACACGAGGTTAGACTCTGTTATGGCGTAAGGCTGCCCGGACCCGACCGGCAAATCCAGCTGCCATAAAAGATAGTCTAATGTGAGAGGTCTTTACAAAGGTTACGTTCTTAATCAATTAAGAAACACTTAACCATATAAGCATGTAGTGGGGCATGAGGGGTTAAGTGGGTGCCTTGGGTGGCATGTGGAAATCAAGTAAGTGCCTTGGGTGGCATGTGGAAATCTAGTGGGTTGCCTTGTGTGGCAATAGAAAATACGATTAGAATACTTAACCAAGTGGAAACATGTAATTAAACATGAATAAAGGGTTAAGTGGGATACACTAGAAAAAGGGGACAAGCTTAGGTGGGTAGCTTGTGGGGGCCCATTTCAACCAGTAACCCATATGTATCTTATTGGGCTCGACCCATGTCGAGGACGGGACACGCGTACTGGGTTTGACAATAAGAGGCCAAAACGGGTTAGCGGTGGCAACGCAAGTCCAACGGGTTTCATATGCGTGTGTGGGCCCGGGCTGGTAGGTAAGACGTTGTTGCATCGTGTAGGTATAAGCCGTGCATCAGTGTTGGTATCGGGTTGCCACTTTGGGGAATGATACACCCCGCTGTGGGACCAGCACGGGTATCTACGTTAGGGAGCCGATCGCTTGGGGAGTAGTGGGTACACCTAGTGGAGATAGGGGCAGACGACACCTATGTGGTCAGCTAGGGGTACACGAAACTACTAGTTAAATTTCTAAGTCCTTGGGTGGGATCAACCTTTAAGTAGGAATGACTGGTGTGGTGCAGTGTAGTAATTACCCTTGGGTGGGTAGATGCGTCTTTACCGATATCTTAGTTCTTCCTATGTCTAGTTGGCTGCTTAGTGTAGTCATTTATCCCCAGTCGTCACCGTGCCAAGTTTATATCATACCCTAATTACTTTAATGATTGTATTGTTAAAGTTATAGGGCTCACTCAGACTTATGTCTGACCCCGTTGTTTTTATCTTTTTCCCAACCCTCAGGTTCTCAGAGTGGGCCTAGCACTAGTGGGCTTTGATCAGATTGCTTTATCTATCTTTTGGAGCTTGGACCGTGATGTAAAGCTCAGCTTATCTTTTCTATTATGGCTATTAGTTATGTAGTGGGATTATGTACTTATGTTTTTTTCAGGATGGATATTTAGTACTTGACTCTTGTTTCATGGTTTTGTTATTGTAACCAAACATGTTTACCTTCTGCTGCAATGAAATGATGTTTTAGTTAACAAGTATTATTTATATCTGTCTTGTTGTAATTTTTCTGTTCTATATTCACTTAAAATACTCCACCGAAGTTAAGGCATTCCCTTAGTGAGTGACCTTAGCGGGTGTGGGGTGTTACACGTGGCATTAGAGCATAAGGTTACCAGAACAGATAAAACTTTTAGAAAAACTATTTTTCTAAGAACATTTTTGAAGGAGTATTTTCAAAAACATGTCTTTTAAGAGAAAAGTTTTTGAAAGAAAAGCATAATCCCCAATAGCCATATCTTTATCTTTCGAGTTCTCCGTTTTGAATCTTTCCTCTTTCGTTTCAGCATGGCTGAAGATCTTAACTTTCCGGAGGGTGTAGCGATACCAGTATGGTATAGGAGGTTGATGGAGGCTAGGGCCGCCGCTGCGGGTCCAGCAGATATTCCTCCACCACCAGTTGCACCCGATCTTCCTCCTCCTCCTCGAGCAGATACATTTGCTAAGACTTGCAAGGAATATAAGGCTATGGGAGGGAAACCTTTTCAAGGATCAGAAACTTTTGTGGAAGCTAGGGATTGGCTTAAGGAGGTGGAAGAGTTGATAGATATCTTTGAGATGGAAGAAGGAAAGAAAGTCAAGTTAGCTGCTTGGTTAATGAAGGGAGAGGCCTCGTTCTGGTGGGAGGTCACTAATGGAGAACGCCTAGTTGACTCTTGGGCGGATTTCAGACAAAGGTTTGTGGCAATGTTTCTCTCAAGGGCGGAAGAGAATCTGTATATGGAAAGGTTCTTGACTCTAAAGCAAGGAAACCTATCAGTGAAGGAATATGTCAATAAGTTTAATCAGTTGGCAAGGTTTGGCATAGACATGGTGAATACACCGGAGAAGAAGGCTTTGAGGTTCGTTAAAGGCTTGAATGAACCGATGCATGGATTGGCTATGACTCACATCCCTATGGGGGCCACCTTTGAGAAGCTAGTAGACATGGCACTCATGTATGAGGAAGAGAAGGGTCCCAATGCTAATAAGGCACCCGAGAAGAAAGGAGATCAGAAGAGACCTCAACAGCAACAGCAAAACAAGGGTGGGAAAGGCAACGGTGGCAAGGGAAAGAAGAAGTGCTTCAATTGTGGGACACCAGGCCACCTAAGCAAAGATTGTCGGAAGAAGAAGAAGACTGGCTGCTTCCACTGTGGCGAAGCAGGGCATCTAGTGAAGGACTGCCCTAAGAAGGGGCAAAGGACGGGATCTACCTCAGGAGGACAGGTGCAAGCTCTTATGGCACCAGGTCAGGCAAGGGGGCAAGTTCAGGCTCTCGCGGTTCCACCGATTCAGGAAAGAGGTAGAACTATTTCCATTGAAAGTCTGGTTTTTCTGTTTGATCATCCTGTCCGTACTTTATTCGACTCTGGCGCATCGCATTCGTTTATCTCATCATCATTAGTTGAGTCACTGCACTTAGACACCAGTCTAGTAGATGATCCCTTGGTTGTTTCAAACCCAATTGGGGGCTCCACTTATTTGTCCATGATATGTTTGGGTTTGAAGATTTCTATACTTAGCGTTGAGTTTAGATGTGATGCTTTTGTTTTGGGCTTCACGGGCTATGGGTTAATTTTCGGCATGGACTGGTTATCCAGTAATGGTGCCGTTCTTGATTGCGAAAGGGGAGTTGTTAGGCTCATGACCCGCTTGGGTAACACTCTCGAGATCTCTTGTAATCCCATGAATTCTGTTATGCTAAGTTATCTTGAATCGCTTGACGCTTCGGTCGAGAGTTTGCGATCTGTTAGAGTGGTCCGGGAATACTCGGATGTGTTTGAGGAGGTGAAGGGCTTACCTCCGAAGCGGGAGATTGACTTCCGAATATATCTGGTGGACAATGCTAAGCTAGTATCTTTGCCAGTGCGCCACATGGCTCCTCGTGAGAGGAGGGAACTCCATAAGCAAGTAGGGGAGTTGCTTGAGAAGGGGTTCATAAGACGAAGTATATCGGAGTGGGGTGCTCCGGTAGTTTTTGCCACGAAGGCGGATGGGTCCCTCAGACTTTGTGCATACTATAGAGAACTCAACAAGCTCACAAAGAAGAATAGACACCCATTGTCGAGGATTGACGATCTCTTTGATCAGTTGGTTGGCGCCTCAGTGTTTTCGCAGTTGGACTTAGCCACGGGGTTTCATCAGTTGAGAGTGGCTGAGGATAGCATAGACAAGACTGCCTTTAGGACTCCGGATGGTTTCTATGAGTGGCTTGTGATGCCATTTGGTTTGACGAACGCCCCTGCATACTTTGTTGATTTGATGAGTAGGGTGTTCAGGGAGTACCTTAATAAGTTCGTGGTGGTCTTTGTGGATGACATCTTAGTCTTTTCTAAGAATGAAGAAGAGCATGCCCTACATCTTAGGGAAGTGTTGGAGACTCTTCGAGCGCATAGCCTTAAGGCTAAATTCTTTAAATGTCACTTTTGGAGGAAGGAAGTGCGGTTCTTAGGGCACGTGGTCTCTAAGGAAGGGATAGCTGTGGATCCCGCGAAGGTAGTGTCCATCCAAGATTGGAAGGTTCCGAAGAATGCTACCGAGGTGAGGAGTTTCTTGGGGTTGGCTGGCTACTATAGGAAGTTTATCAAGGGCTTCGCGAAGATATCAGCCCCATTAACTCTCTTGACAAAGAAGAACCTAGTCTTCACATGGGACGTAGATTGTGATGATGCGTTCCGACGGTTAAAGAGAGCTTTAACCACAGCTCCAGTCTTAGTGTTGCCAGATGGGAGTAAGCCATTTGTTGTATATACCGATGCTTGTGGTACAGGACTAGGCGCAGTCTTAATGCAAGAGGGAAGGGTAATAGCCTATGGTGGAAGGCAGTTGAGAAAGCATGAGAAAAATTACCCTACCCATGATCTAGAGTTGGCCGCTATTGTTTTTGCACTTAAGTCTTGGCGCCATTATCTTCTTGGCGAGAGGTTTGAATTGTTCACTGACCACAAATCGTTGAAGTACTTGTTTTCTCAGAAGGATTTGAACTTAAGACAGCAAAGGTGGATGGAGTTCTTAGCATCCTATGATTTCGAGATAGCGTATACCCCTGGCAAGGGTAACGTGGTGGCGGACGCCTTAAGCAGAAAAAGGTTGTCTTTGAGTCCATTGTGCGTTGAACGACGAAGCTTGGAATTTATCTCGATGTTTGACTTCAGACCTTCCGTTGACTTTGTACCCGGTTTGCTAGCATCCTTAGAGGTCAGACCTACTCTTTTGGGACGGATTGGCGAGGCACAGCGGGACGACCCACAGTTGGTTGAGTTGTTAGAGAGGCTCATAAGGGGGGAGTCGTCCAGCCATTTGAGTAGGTACACCCTAGATGGTAAGGGGTGGTTGCGTAGAGACGGTCGACTTTGTGTACCGCAAGACGAGGGTTTGAGGAAGGCTATTCTTGAGGATGCACATCGTTCAAAGATGACCATTCGTCCCAGTGGGGACAAGATGTACCAAGACATGAAGCGAGTTTTCTTTTGGGCCGGTATGAAGAAGGATGTGGCCGAGTATGTCACTAGATGCTTGGTGTGCCAACAAGTGAAAGCGGAGCAAAAGAAACCCGGTGGGTTGCTTCACCCTTTGGAAGTTCCGCAATGGAAGTGGGATAGCGTCTCGATGGATTTTATTGATGGGTTACCGAGATCGAGGAAGGGTAATACGGGAATTTGGATTGTGGTAGACAGACTTACTAAGAGCGCCCATTTCATACCCGTGAAGAGTAAGAGGACTGCTTCATGGCTAGCTTCAGTTTACCTTCGAGAGATAGTTCGGTTGCATGGTGTACCTTCTAGCATAGTGAGTGATCGAGATCCTATCTTCACTAGCGAGTTTTGGAATTGTTTGCAAGAGGCAGTAGGGACTCAGTTGTGTTTGAGCACCGCATATCATCCTCAGACGGACGGTCAGACCGAGAGGGTGAATCGTGTTCTAGAAGACCTTTTGAGACTATGTATCTTAGATTTTGGAGGTACATGGGAAGAGCATCTTCCATTGGTGGAGTTCGCATATAACAACAGCTTTCAGTCTAGTATTGGTATGGCTCCTTTCGAAGCTCTTTATGGAAGGCCTTGTCGATCACCTACATGTTGGTGGGAATCTACGGATAAGAACTTTCTTGGGCCTGATATGGTTAGAGAGACTTCGGAAAAGATTGATTTGATTCGAAGAAGGATGAAAGCGGCGCAAGACAGATAGAAATCCTACGCGGATAAGAGGAGAATGGATCTTGAGTTTAATGTTGGGGACATGGTCTTTGTCAAAGTATCTCCATTACGGAATGTTGTTCGCTTTGGGTTCGTTGGGAAGTTAGCACCAAGGTTTGTAGGACCGTTTCCTATTAAGGAAAGGATTGGACAGATGGCATATAGAGTGGATTTGCCCGAGAAACTTAGTGGAGTACATGATGTATTCCATGTGTCACATTTGAGGAAGTGCCTACATGAGACTGCAGAGGTGGTAGAGCCGAGCTTGCTTAGAGAAGTGGAGGTAGAGCGTGATGCAACGATTCGACGAGCTCCTACTCGCATCCTTGGGTCAGAGATTAGGAAGTTGAGAAACAGAGAGGTTCAACTAGTCAAAGTGCAATGGGGAGATGATGAGAGCAACGCTACTTGGGAGACAGAAGCGAAGATGCGTTCACTGTACCCATTTCTTTTTGAGGGTATGTCTTTTAATTTCTCCTTTATTGTTTGTCTAGTACTTATCTTATCTTTAGTAGTCCTCTCATTAGTACCTTTGACCTTTAGATAGGGTAAACCTATGGTTGAAACATGTGTTTGAGACATGTTATGATTGATGGATGCGTGTGGATGCAAGTGTTTGCTAGTGGTTGCTCGTGGATGCATATACACACACTTTAGACACTAGATCGGCTCAGTCACTTCATATTGCATATTGCATATAATTGTGTGTAGGTAGCTATATGAATGGATGTATAATGGTTGCGTTATCATATGGATGATGCATTTTGGTGTATGGTTGTGCACACATGTAGAAATAGTATGTGTTGATAGGGTTCTTTCGCATACATATTGGATGCATGGCACTATCATGGTTTGCATTAAGGAGGTCAACTGAATCAGTAGGCCGCCTGATTTTGTATTAGATAGGGAACATATACACACACTTCTTGCATATGTTCATACAGCATTAGAAACTTTAAGGACAATGGATGCCCGTGTTTGATGGTTTAGTAGATGGTTGTTTGGTTGGTAGGATACGTTCTTCTTGACTTAGAGATTTCGGGGACGAAATCCTTTAAGTAGGGGAGAATGTAACACCCCGTATTTCTAACAACAGAGATGTTCATAAATTAATGAATAATTAATCTCAGACGTGAGAATTAAGGGAAACGGGATTCGCGGTTGCGTTCGTCTCGAAAAAATACGCGAAATAGAGTCCGAAATTTCGTGAATCGGAGTCCGTATGACTGAGATATGGCCTTGAAAAGTTTCACGAAAAATCAGAAAACGAAACAGATTTCAAAAATGCAGAATATGGGCTAGGCGGGAAAATTCCCGCCCAGACCAGGTCGACCTGGGAGTCGACCTGGGGGTCGACCTGCCCACCAGGTCGACATGGGTGTCGACCCTAGTGTCGACCTGGGGGTCGACCTCCCTGGTCGAGCCCAGGTGACCTGGGTGCACTGATTTGGGATTTGGGCTGTGTTTTGGTGGCTAGTGATGAGATCTGACGCCTCTAATCTAATTTAGGGTTAATCTAATGGCCTAAAACACCTAACTAATCTATAAATACACCTTAAGACTACCCTAATTCATACTAAAATTGGAGACAACGTCGTTATGCCGTCAAAATGCAACTAGAAGGAGCCACCAACAAATTAAAGAGGAAGATAGCTTCTCAAATCAACTTCTAATCAACTCTAGCAACTTAATCTTCTTCATAGGAGTGCTAATCAACAAGTTGTGAGTTTCTATGCCTTTAGCAAGCAATTGCTAAATTAATTATGATAGGATATAATGAGGTTATGGTTTTGTATGTGGATTAGTGCAAGTTATGTTATCATATGCTATGTGTTCATGATGTTAGTTATGCAAGTTTTATGCTATGTGTTCATGATGCTAGTTATGCAAGTTGTATGCTATATGTTCATGATGCAAGTTATGCAAGTTTGATGCTATGTGCCCATGAAGCTAGTTATGCAAGTTGGGTGTAATTTATGCTATATGTTCATGATGCTAGTAATGCAAAACACTATGATAAACATTGATCCATTATGACACCATGTTATGCAAGTTTGGTGCTTGATTATATGCAAGTTCATATATGACATGTTATGCAAGTTTGGTGTTTGATTATATGCAAGTTCATATATGACATGTTATGCAAGTTTGGTGTTTGATTATATGCAAGTTCATATATGACATGTTATGCAAGTTTGGTGTTTGATTATATGCAAGTAACATGTGCAAGTTTACACCTTTGTATGATATGCATACATATGCAAGTTAACCCCTTTGTATGTCATACATACATATGCAAGTTTACCCCTTTATATGACATAAGTAACTTATGCAAGTTACCCTCTTTATGACATATGTGATTCATGCAAGTTTGGGTTGATTATTTATGCTAGTTGGGTTTGATGCTATGGTCATATATGCAAGTTGACACCTTTAAAACCCATGTGATGCTAATGTTATGCTAAGTTGAACCCATTGTATTTGTGATGAATCTTCCCTTTTAAGTATGTCATGTTAGCGTATTACGTGGGAAACGATGGAGTTAATATTCATGTTAACAAAATTGTGGTGAAATTGGTATGAAGTTGCATACCATGTGTGGATGGACATAATTGAGTCAATTATGTACATCATTAAATTGGAATTAATTAGGGAAAATTAATTCAAAATATGGGGGTGATTAATTAGGTGTAATTAATCGACTAAGACACGAGGTTGGACCCTTTTGTAGCATAAGACTGCCCGGAACCGACCGGCAAATCCAGCGGCTACAAATGGTTGGCCCAATGTGAGAGGTGTTAGGAATGAACTAAAAACGTGACAAGTGTAAAGACACGAGGTTAGACTCTGTTATGGCGTAAGGCTGTCCGGACCCGACCGGCAAATCCAGCTGCCATAAAAGATAGTCTAATATGAGAGGTCTTTACAAAGGTTACGTTCTTAATCAATTAAGAAACACTTAACCATATAAGCATGTAGTGGGGGCATGAGGGGTTAAGTGGGTGCCTTGGGTGGCATGTGGAAATCAAGTAAGTGCCTTGGGTGGCATGTGGAAATCTAGTGGGTTGCCTTGTGTGGCAATAGAAAATACGATTAGAATACTTAACCAAGTGGAAACATGTAATTAAACATGATTAAAGGGTTAAGTGGGATACACTAGAAAAAGGGGACAAGCTTAGGTGGGTAGCTTGTGGGGGCCCATTTCAACCAGTAACCCATATGTATCTTATTGGGCTCGACCCATGTCGAGGACGGGACACGCGTACTGGGCTTGACTATAAGAGGCCAAAACGGGTTAGCGGTGGCAACGCAAGTCCAACGGGTTTCATATGCGTGTGTGGTCCCGGGCTGGTAGGTAAGACGTTGTTGCATCGTGTAGGTATAAGCCGTGCATCAGTGTTGGTATCGGGTTGCCACTTTGGGGAATGATACACCCCGCTGTGGGACCAGCACGGGTATCTACGTTAGGGAGCCGATCGCTTGGGGAGTAGTGGGTACACCTAGTGGAGATAGGGCAGACGACACCTATGTGGTCAGCTAGGGGTACACGAAACTACTAGTTAAATTTCTAAGTCCTTGGGTGGGATCAACCTTTAAGTAGGAATGACTGGTGTGGTGCAGTGTAGTAATTACCCTTGGGTGGGTAGATGCGTCTTTACCGATATCTTAGTTCTTCCTATGTCTAGTTGACTGCTTAGTGTAGTCATTTATCCCCAGTCGTTACCGTGCCAAGTTTATATCATACCCTAATTACTTTAATGATTGTATTGTTCAAGTTATAGGGCTCACTCAGACTTATGTCTGACCCCGTTGTTTTTATCTTTTTCCCAACCCTCAGGTTCTCAGAGTGGGCCTTGCACTAGTGGGCTTTGATCAGATTGCTTTATCTATCTTTTGGAGCTTGGACCGTGATGTAAAGCTCAGCTTATCTTTTCTATTATGGCTATTAGTTATGTAGTGGGATTATGTACTTATGTTTTTTTCAGGATGGATATTTAGTACTTGACTCTTGTTTCATGGTTTTGTTATTGTAACCAAACATGTTTACCTTCTGCTGCAATGAAATGATGTTTTAGTTAACAAGTATTATTTATATCTGTCTTGTTGTAATTTTTCTGTTCTATATTCACTTAAAATACTCCACCGAAGTTAAGGCATTCCCTTAGTGAGTGACCTTAGCGGGTGTGGGGTGTTACATGGCCCAAGAATCTCACTTCCCTCCTCCAGAAGTGACACTTAGAGAACTTTGCTTTCAACTGGTGTTTTCTCAACACCTCCATCACTATCCTCAAATGTTCCTTGTGTTCTTCCTCCGTCCTCGAATAAACAAGTATATCATCCACGAACACAAGAACAAACTTATTCAATTGATCTCTGAATACCCTATTCATAAGATCCACAAAATATGCTGGCGCATTGCTCAACCCAAATGGCATGACCAACCACTCATAAAATCCAAACGGCGTCTGAAATGCCGATTGAGCTATACTCTCAGCTTCCACTCTAAGCTGATGAAAACCTGTCGCGAGATCCAACTGGGAGAACACTCTCGCGCCACTCAACTGATCAAACAAATCATCTTTCCGCGGTAGTGGATACTTATTCTTCCCCGTCACCTTATTCAACTCGCGGTAGTCTACACACAATCGAAGGGAACCATCTGCCTTGGTGGCAAACACAACTGGTGCTCCCCACTCAGAAACACTTCTTTTGATAAATCCCTTCTTCAAAAGATCGCTTACTTGCACCCCGAGCTCTCGCTGCTCCCTTGGTGCCATACGACGAAGTGGCATCACTGTAGGTCTGGCATCTTTCACTAGATCAATATGGAACTCAATCTCTCGATGTGGTGGAAGCCCAGTCACTTCCTCGAAGACGTCCGGATACTGGCCAACCACGGGCAAACCTGACAACTCATCATGCCGGATGTCGAGGGAATTTAGAAAACTATCCATTACCCCATCACTAGGTAGACCATCAAACAATACCCTGCGCCCATCATCCACTCTAGCTGTCACCAAAAAGCCCTCATAGTCTATCACCACCCCGTATCTTTGGAGCCAATCGACTCCCAAAATAATGCCAAACCCAGTAAAGCCCAAAACAAAGCAATCACAAACAAACATGCATCCATGACTCGATAAGACCACATTACGACAAATCATGCTAAGGCTAGTCGAACCACCAATCGGGTTCGTCACTACTAAAGGTCTAATCTCGGGCCCTAGTCCCAACCTGTCTACCAAGTCACTAGATGTGAAGGAACTGGAAGCCCTAGTATCAAACAATACTCGAATAGGAACATCATAAACAAAAAGCATACCTTGGATAACAACATTCTTTCCTTTCTCCGCCGCAGTTGGGGCATTCGACGAAGAAGGAATAGCGTTAAGGGCATATGCTTTCACCATCTGCTTTTCTTTAAGGGGTTGCGGACACTTGTCCTTGTGATGTCCCACTTGGCCATAGTTGAAGCACTTCCTGTCTGCTGGCTTTGCTCGACAATTACTAGCATAGTGTCCCTTCTTGCCATAGCTAAAGCACTCAACACCTTTCTTCTTCTTCTTCTTCTTCTTCTTCTATCCATCCTTATTCTGGTTCTGCTTCCTCTTATTCTGAGAACCACTCTTGCCTCCACCGCTTGCTTGCGGTTTTGGCTCTTCTACAGATACGACCTCAGTCTTCGACTTAGGGTAAAGACTTTCCGATCTTAAAGCTTTCCCCACAATCGATTCAAATGTCTCATCGATGTGGTTAATAAGCCTTTCCCCCAAGTATCCATCCAAGCCAGTTATGAACTTCTCATTCTTCTTCTCGACAGTATCCATTAGGGATAACCCATATTTCGACAGTGTCAAATTCGGCAATATACTCCGAGACAACTCTGCCATTCTGCTTGAGTTCCAAGAATTTCTTAAACAACACTGACTTTTGAGTAGCTGGAATGAACTTATCGCTAAAGCGAACCTTAAACTGATCCCAAGTAATTTGATCTTCGGGAGTAGTTGCCTTTATAGCATTCCACCAATTCATTGCCTGTCCTTGCAGCTGACGGGATGCTAGTCTTCTCTTCATCGCATCCTCGATACTCAAGTCTTAGAAGATACGCTCGCAGCTATCCAACCAATCCTGAACATCCATGGCCAACTCTGTTCCGTGGAACGACTTCTCACCAAGACTAGTATAATCCTTGTTCAGCTTGACGAAATCGGCCCTAGGGGCCTGTACCGCTGGACCACCACCATTACCAGCATTAGGAGATACCCTATGAACATCTCTAAGCATCTCCCTCATGAGGTCAGTAAACATCGTCCTTATATCAGCAACATTCCCATTATTGGCTCCTCTACCGGCACCCCTTGCGTATCGACTCATCGTTCAATCTGTAAAGAGAAAACGATTAACCATAACCATAGTGGTGCCAGTGCAGTGCGACTTCATCCTTAGATATACTAATAGCATATATATAGCTTTTGAAAACCAAAATAATCACAAATACGCGCTCTCATATACGTATTATCTCTCCCTGGTGTCTTTCCCTAGGTTAACTACGCAACCTAGAGCTCTGATACCAAGTGTGATGGCCCGCCCCGCACCAGCCGACATTTCCCATGAAAATGCGCCGTGCCATTGTCCAACCGGCACAGGACGGTCGCCAAAGAAAAGGAAAAGAAAAGGACTTACTGGTGAACTAACAAAGAACTTGTAGAATGTCTCACAGCGCAAGGAATAAAATATAATAATAACATACTTGACATAAAACAGGTGAGACAGTGCATAAGCTAAAACTAAACATCATAGCAGTGGAAAATCCAAATATAGCTTATGTTCCACATCACCAATATTACAACTTAAAAACTGTCTTCAAAGCAAAAGGAAGGAAAAGTACACTACTAATGCCCAAAGTAGTGACTAGCAGCCAAACAGGGAGAATATCTATATATATCATACGTGGAAGCCTCCTGCTCGTCTCTGGTACAGCTACTCGTGCTTCACTAGCTAACCTGTCTCTAGTCTGCTCGTGAGAGCACCCAGAGTAATAAGAAGAGACATAAAACTCTGGGTCAGACAAAAGTCTGGTATGAGCGATAAGCAGCAAAACAGAACAATAACAGGTATACTAAATCATACCTGAACCTGCAACCAAAGAGTTAGCACTACATATTGTACAATACTCTAAGGTACCACTAACATATGGTGTAAAGAATACGGGGTGGGGGTGTGCATGTCATAGTGATGGCAAACAAATCAAGCATAGAAACCATCCTCACATCTCTCACTCAGTGCGTAAAGCATACAATATCCACCACTTTGATCACTAGACCCATCGAGGTAATGACGGAGTTCGACTTGTACAACTACTGCTGCCACCAAGCTTATCCCATGGGATCATGACCAAACCTTTTCAAATAACCCCACTTCATTGGTCTATAGCCCACAAGTCGCACGTAGATCACTGTGGCCCTGAATCCGTCCACGTACCTCCCATACGTAGTGATCCAAAGTCATAGACATCGATAACCCTTAGCACACGTCCCGTAGCAAAGCCCAACTCATGAAGTTAACTCATTGGTTCCCAACTGGATCCTGAGTACAAACCTCCCACTTGGACTACCTTTGCATCTCGAGTTTTGGTCTTCACCTCCGGATCGGTTCGGTTCTCGTTCTTCACTCTAACTCGTACTTCTAGTTCGGATCGTGGTTCACGCCTCAAATCCAAGCACTTCGGTTCGGATCGGAATACCCATACGGGTCGGATCGTGACTCCTACTTCGGATCGGTTCGTGGCCATCTCCAAAGCATCAAATCGTGCCTTCAGGTAAGCGGTTCGGATCGTGCTTCCTCCTCCGATCCGATCCGGTTCGGGTAATTTCCTGCACTTCTTTCCAGCGACTATTTTACGGCATTCGACGGCGTTTTCGACCAACCTAACTTTTCTAAGCAATCTCAAAGCATACCATACAGTCATAGAAACATATAGAACTGACCACTAACACCAAAACAACAATTTGATAGGTTAAAACGGATCAAACGTAGCCAAAATCCCATATTTTCCCTTAAGCATGTTTAAGCAAAACTAATGATGCGATTAGCAAAGCTTAACCAAATTAGCCAAATTTTCTAACAGAGGCCTAAAACAATATTTCGAAATTTTTAAATATTTTTCCAGAATTCATTAGTGTATAAATTCGCTAATCAACACTAATTACCCTTAATTAACCATAATTAGTGAGAAACCTTGCAAATCACTCATCTTAGCCACAAATAAAACCTTTACAACCGAAACTCTACTATTTGGGCGCAAACACCAATGCAACACAGCTGCTCTACCTCGATTCTTGTGCTAATCCTTTCTGATTTGATGTAGATTTGGCTTAATTAGCGATTAGGTGGTGATTTGGGGTGTTTAGAAAGTGGAGGTCATGGTTAAACTTGAAGGTGCAAAAAGTGGCTGCCGGAAAATGATAGAAACTGGATTTCCTAACCCTATCAGCCTCCCCATAACCCTAATCCCGAAATGGGTTATGGGCCCACTCACTAATCACCCAAATTAGGCCCGGTTAAGCTGTTTTTCACTATCTGAAACTTGTTTCAGCCATATCTCCCAAACGATGAGTCCGTTTGGCTAATATGACCACTCTACGGAAAGGTAGACCATCATCCGGATCTAATAGAAGTAGTTTCAGGTCGAAAATCCTTTCCAATCAAAAGTTATGGTCGAAACAAGATCAGATAGGGGCAAAACTATCATTTAAAAATCGGAAAAAATCATGAACATGGGAAATGACCCCATTAGTCGTCTCCCAAAGTTACATGACCATACGACTTCGCATGTGAAAGAAATAAATATTCTACGATCCTTCGATGCGTAGAATGCGGGTCGTTACAACTATGTACGGTTTCCTTTTACCTTCGCATGTTTGATGAGTAGACCTCCTCTTAACAAATGTAGGACCATGTTAAAACATTATATATTTATGATAACTAGTGGGTATTCCACTTTTAAGTTCCTTAGCACAAGTATGCTTAGCCTAGAAGTAACAGTTGTGCGGTTTTCTTAGCCTAGAAGCTTTGAAGTATGGTCACACATCACCGGAACATTCATTTAATTTCTTCTGCCCAAATCTCATATGGTTAAATATAATTCTTAACAGAAAAGTAATTTCTTTGCTTCAGACCAAAGTAAATTTCTATCTATATATACGTTCAAACAAACTGCAGCTTCACTTCTTCTTATTTTTCTGAAAATCATATCGACAATATTAATGGCGAATAAAGGAAAAATATAATATATATATGTGTGTGACTTCTTCTCCTCAAATCCATTTTCTAGAACCTAAACTAAAAAAAGGAAATGAAAAAGGGACCATGACTCTATATCTGATGCGATGGGAGTGTGAGTCTCTGTTTTACATTAAAGCTCGGTTGAACCATTGGTGAAGAAAATAATAGCAGTAGCAGAAGGAATTAGAGGGTGTAATAGAGTGAGGAACGGGTTCATACAAATGCGAATTGAAGAAATGGAGAGGCAGTTCTTTTGGGAAGGCTTACGTGATGGACGTGGGAGGATATTGCGCAAGTCTGCAGGTCTGGAAAGTGGTTGTGCGTGGACGTGAAGTTGCGGTTCATGTGAGGAGTCTAACAGGAAGGGAGCGTTGTCTTTCATGCGGAAAGAAGAAGGGCTCCAGGGTAATGCGGATTTGGGATAGCAACATCCACTATTAGGTAAGGGAAGGAAGAATGTATAACTGGTGCGGAATCATTTGTGTGGAGAGGAGAGAACTTGTGGGGTAATGTCTAAAGTAGCAGTGAGGGGAGTGAGGAAATAGTGGAGTGGGCCGATGTTAGTTTTGCTTGGGGAACGGGGTGCGAGAGGTAAACGTGAGGGGAGGTAGAAATAATCGGGTATGGGGTTGATAACACTGAAGCATATGTTTTCATATTGGAGAAGAAACCAAACAAAGAAAGGAGCAGGTTGAAAGTTGAAATCTTGAAGAAGCTGTTATGCACTGTAGCAAGAGGAAATAGGAGCATTAGGCCAAAGTGATTAGCCCAGTAAAAATAAAAAGAGGAAACTGCATAGAAGAAAATCGGTGATGGACATTTAACTGTAGCTGTGTTCGAATACTATGGTGTAGAAGAGAGAGCACTGGTGACTTGGGCTGATATAAACAGGTGAGGCCTTAAATAAATATATAATTTAAGCGTAGACTATTTTAATTAATGCACAAAATTTGCAATGCTATATCTCGTCCGTATGTGTTCCAATTTATGAACTGTTGGTCACATCGAAATCATATGATAGCAGACTTCGCGGTGTAACTAGTTAGGAGCGATTCAGTGCTCGTCTCAATTTATGGCAGAATTAAATGCTTGATCAGATCAACCGATGGTTAACCGTTATTTAACAATTAACGAACAATGTGAGTAAACTCACTAACTCTTTCCAGTTTTATATTTTTATAAACGTTATTTAAGATTGTTAAAAATGATTGAATGCTGTGTTTGATGGTTGTTTAGATGGTTTACAAATAAATTGGTTGATAGTTATATATATAAAGTCGTTATTTAAATATAGATTCTATATATTATTTATCTCATATTGATATGAGATTGATGTTGATTAACGTCTGTGGATGCAGGGAAACAGGTTGGAGGGATCCAACTGGATTCCTCAACAATTATATTATTGTTTTTATATATTGCATTATATGGTGTGACAAATAATCTGGTGTTGATTATTGTGTGCTTTGGGATGTTTGAAGAACATTGACCCGAAAATAGTTGGTATTTGAATACCGTAAAATATATTGGAAAAGAAATTGGGGTTTAAAAAGGAATTTCTATTTTTAAATAGAAATGGAATTTCGACTTGTTAGAATATAATAACTTGTTTTTGATTATATAAAAACAAGTAATGTGATCTATAAACGATATTTATAAATGAAGCAAAATGATTATTTTTAAATAGTTTTAAAAATTTAATTCAAGAAAATAATTTATATAAAAAGGAAAATGGAAATCGTTTAGAAAGGAAACGATGAAATTATTCTAATTTTCGAAATGGGAATAGAACTGAAACAAATCAATGAGGATTTGTAATTTAATTTCGACGATGTCGAATATATTAAAAATAATTTATTCTTCTAAATTATTTGTAATGAAGTTTAGGATTTGACGAGATAATTAATATTTGGATTTGTTATCGAATAGGAAATTGAAATTTAAATTATAACTTAAAGTCGGTAGCCACCACCAACCGCCCATGTGCGAAGCATGGGTCTTATCCTAGTTATAACTTTTAAAATGAGTTATACAGCGAATAGTTAATGATTTATACAGCGAATGGTAATGGTTTATACAACAAATATTTAATGGTTTATACAGCGAATGGTAATGGTTTATAAAGCGAATGGTAATGGAGTTTGTAAAGTGAAATACAAATATGAATTTATAAAAGAACTAGATAAATGGAATTACAAAACTGTATTGGTATTTAATACTTAAATCAGGATTTGATTTAATATAATGAGTCAAGATTTCTATTAAGAAATAATGTTCACATTTAGAGTGGATAATGATTTAAAAGCAAACGTTTTGCATATTTAAATGAAGTTATGAAATTAGAAACCGACTGGAGACTTGTTGAGTTGAATGACTTTCTGGTATTGATATGATGTTTGTTTCGGGCTTCAGGGTTAATACTTAGGGAGCTGTTCTCTTACTGATTTACAGTTAGGGATTGATGGACGTGAAAGAATAGTTATGCGTGAATAAGATAAGGAAATGTTTTCCACTGTTAATAACGTATATTTTCGAAATACGGAAAATAAAGAGTTGTGAAAATATGGGAACGATTTCCAAGAAAATCGTGAGAAGTAAAACATGTTTTAAGAAATAAAGGGGAAATTGGGAAATGAAATGATGATTGATCGGTAAGATTTCCATTTGGGAATACGACCGTTGTTTGTACACATGTTTTCCTTTGATAGTTAAATCACCGGCTATCAAAGTTTTTTACCATTTCCGTTGCCCATACGGAGATACTGGGATTAGATTTATTATCTGAAAACCGCTACGTATGGGCATTTCCGTTTCGAATCAAATAGATCGAAGACAATGTTGTATATAACAGTGTTGTATACACGAATATATGATTTTTGTTTGATGATAACAACCAAATTTATTTTATTATTGAATGTTTTTGTAACTGTACTGGTATACTACACAACAGATAGCAATATAATATTTCTATTTGAATAAAATACAACTATACATAAATTTAAATATTCACACAGTATTTTATTCAAACAAGAATATTTTATTTCAATATTTAACAGTACAGATTTACAACTTCACTATTTGTATATACATCACTGATATACATTTCAAAATTTTCAATTTTCATACTCAGCCCCTCTCAACAACACTTACACTTTCATATACAGTTCACTCACAAATACAAACACACTAACGCTGTTCTTGTCTTCATCTTCAGTCTTCTGTCTTCACAGCTTTCAGTCAGTCATCTTCATACCTGTTCATACAGAAGAACACACACAATAGACTGCAACAAAAATAAAATTAAATAAAAGCAAATAAAAATTTATTTTTAAATTTTATTTGCCTCAGAATTACGGTGTGTTTCTCATCATTTTTCTAGACTTGGTCTGATATGCAGGGACAGAAAAATCTCGTCTGATGGCTGCATGTACACACGTGTATACACGTGTGCACTGCCTCGCCAATCAATATGCATCTGAGGAGTAGCCACAAGGACCATCTCAACTCAGTGCATATGGTCGAGAGTGCTAAATCAAAACAGCAAAAACAAGTGGTCGAGCATAATGAAAAATGCGAGTACAAAGTAAAAACATGATCAGCAATAAAGAATCAAAAAGAAAATCATTTTTTTTGAGAGCAACTCAAGGCAGGCTTAAATCAAGTATTTCAAAAATCATGCAAAGAAAAACAGCTCAGTTTTAAGACAGTATGGTGCACAAACAAACATGAAGGGCAACATGAACTAGAAAACATTTCAAAAAGCAGGAAAGCATGATGCAACAACAATGGATGGTGCAACAACACAACTCAGGTTCAGCCACAAACATGAATGGCACAGAAATCTAGTGGTTTAGTTCTGACTCAAGATTCAAGTCAACATGGCAAAATGGTCGAGACAGTGACAACACAGAAAAACAATTAACTGTTGCTCAATACAAGACTGTGCAAGTACACAAATCATGCAAAGTTACAAGGGATTCAAAAATATATAAGCAGTGGACTTATGGTAAAAAGTTAGCATCAGTTTAAAATGCAAGGCAATGTTAATGCAGAAGTATCATCATGACAGTGTAAACACACACATATATATTTATATATATGATCAGTGTGTATGGCCAAACAAGACAATGACAGAATACACAGATGATTAGAAGTACAATGAGTATAGTATAGTAGTTCATCAAGCCAGTTTATTTTTAGTTCATAATTCATACTAAAAACACAAGAGTAAAGCACCAGTTCAAAAGTTTTGGAAAATCAGAGGGAAATGTCTGCTCTTATCAGTTCAAATCTACAAGCATTAGCCAAACAAGTCTGTTCGAAGAAATATATATATATAAAAAAAGGGGGATCAGGAAATCGGCAACTCGACCACAAAACTCAAGTCTGAAGTACAATATACAGCAAGTCAAGCACAAAAGGGAAATACAGACAACATGCTAACAGGAAAACAGTTTGATCAAGGTAGTACCAAGATCAAATGTAGCATCTGTTCGTATAATTTTTTAAAGCAATTCAAGGCCGAGGCTAAAGTAGCTGTCCAGTTTTTTAAAGAAGCAACTGTTCATATCAAAGACAGGGGTGTACCAATAAAGTTCAAGTATACAACAAAGCAGTTTCAAGAATACAGTACAACAACATGGTTTACAGTGCAAGCAGTGCAACATTATCAGTTCAAGGAACAGCAGTGATCATATATACAAAGGCAAATAAATTTCAAGTGTAGCATCAGTACTTAGCATCAGTTCTAAGTGGAGTATACTCAAGCAGGAAGTTGAAGAATAAATAAAGTACCAGAAATCAAGACATCAGTCGAGAGTAGCCAAGAAGTCGAAAAATAAATGAAGTACCAGAAATCAAGACATCAGTCGAGAGTAGTCAAGTATAGCATCGGTTCATAGTTAAATGCATTTCAATTTGTTCTAGCTTCAGTTTAAATATGTTGAAAATCAGAGTATACTACCAGTTTTGAATAACTAAAAAAATCAAGGGATTGATTTAAAAGCAGGAAATTCAAAGTATACAGGATAAACGAAAATTATTCCACAAAATTTGAATCGAAGAAATCATCAGAATTCCAGAAGACTTCAAGTCCAAGATTTATGCAATATACTCAAGTTTAATTTCGAAGATACCTCCAGAATTTCAACAAAATTTCAAGTCCAAAATTCACGAAAATATCAGACCAAGTCTTGTACGAAATCACGAAAAGCTCAATTCAAAGCAGTTGTCAAGCCCCAATATTTCGTATATATCATGAACAAGTCTAAGCATGAAATCAGAGATATTTTAGGATTTTAATCCTATAAATACACCAATCCTCATCAGCAGTAAATTATCCAAGTATCAACGCAATCAAAGAAAAATTAGAAGTGGAAAAATCATACCAATAATCACTTGGATCTGGAACGAGTGAATCTGCAAATCGAAGAACCAGAAAACCATCAGAGCACGAGACCAACATCGGCAAAACATCAGAGCAAGAGTACGATCGATCGATCATTTTGCAGAGAATCAGATTCAAGAAGGAAACCCTAGATCGCAAACCCTAGGCCGCCATTTATTTTTTACAGAGAAAAAGGAGATCGGGTCAAAGAATAAAGGGGCTAGGGCAAATAAAGGAGGCCGGCCAAGTTTAAGGGGATAACCCTTATTTAATTACTAGGGTTTTCAAAGTTTTTATTAAGGGTTTTCTTATTGTCTTGATTTTGTTTGTCTTTAATTTCAACTTTGTAATCAGTCCAGAGTTTTCTAGTTTGTCTCTAAAACTAGGGAGACGAATTACAGGGTTTGTAATTCGGGGAAATCTGGTTTTGGGGATAGAAACCAGTGCAGGGTTTTGAGCGTAGGGTTAAGAACAGTTGGGAGCGAGTGTCACGAGTTTACAGGGGATTGTAAGCGTAGAAATTGTTTTAACTCCTAGTAGAAACCTTGGGGAATGCAGCAGTAGGCAGGGTTTTGCCGAAGCTGGGTATATCTGTGTGTTATTTATTTTCCACATTTACTCTGATTATTATCTGTGCTGTGATTATTTAATTACTCTGTGAAAATCTGCGATAAACCCTATTCACCCCCCCTCTAGGGTTAATTTAGATCCTACAAGTGGTATCAGAGCAGGTATTTTTTATTTTATTTTAACTCTAGAGTCATGAATCTGTCTAATAACGCGTTTTCTGAGGGTCAGTCCATAGCTAGGCCACCAATGTTTAATGGAACTGATTATGCATATTGGAAAGCTAGGATGAAAATTTATTTGAGTTCAGTTGATTATGATGTGTGGGATATTATTGAAACGGGTTATAGATCTCCCACTATTATTGTTAGTGGTGTTGAAATTCCTAAATCAAAAGATAGGTGGGATGCTAATGATAAAAAATTATTTTCAACTAATGCCAAAGCGATGAATGCTTTAATCTGTGCTCTTGATAAAACTGAATTTAATCGAATTTCTCATTGTGAGACTGCACAGGAAATATGGCATACGTTGGAGGTCACACATGAAGGTACATCTCAAGTGAAGGAATCTCGTCTCGCTCTACTCAGCAATGAATATGAAAATTTCTCTATGCAAAAAGACGAAGATATAAAAGAGATGTATGGACGCTTCTCATCACTGGTCTACAATGCAAAAGCTCTTGGCAAAACCTATACCGAAGTGGAATTGATCAGAAAGATACTGAGAGTACTACCGATGAATTTTGAAGCAAAGGTGACGGCAATTCAAGAATCAAAAGATCTGAATAAAGTAAGCATGGAAGAGTTGATCGGAAATCTGATAACTTACGAAATGGAGTTAAAAGCAAGAGAAGAACGAAAGGATTCTGAATCAAAGAAAAAGGCGATCGCTCTAAATAATTCTGTTGAAAGTAATGATGATAATCCCGCTGAAGAGCTAGCCATGGTTTTGAAAAAGTGGGCCAAAGGAAAATACAAATCACGAAAGAAGAATTCAAAAACCGACAAGTCTGAAAGTTCAGATAGTTCAAACGATGAAGTGTTTTGCTACAATTGCAAGAAACCCGGACATATCAAACCAAATTGCCCACATCATAAAAATGAAAAGAAGAAGAAGTTCAGAAGAAAGAAGAAAGCCTTTGCTGCTACATGGGATGACGAAGAAGGAGAAGAAGTTTCTGAAAGTGAAGAAGAGGAAGCTAATTTGTGTCTTATGGCTCATTCTGTTTCAGAAAGTAGTGAAGAGGATTCAAGTGAGGTATCGAATTTTACTTATAAAGATTTAATTCTAATGTGTCACGATCTCACAAAAACCGTTGATTCTCTTGAACTAAAAGTTAAGAAATTAAAATCTGATAGGTCAAAACTAGTTCAAGAAAATAACAGTTTAGAAACAAAACTTGAAAAAGTTAAGAATTCACCGCTTTCAGAATGTGAAAAATGTCAATTTTTGATTAACGATTTTTTGAAATTAAAAACTGATCTTGAATTACTTAAAAGTGAAAACATGAATTTGAAAAATAAAAATCTTGATTTTGAAAAGGTGATTGAAAAGTTTAGAGAATCTGAAAAACTTGATTTTGAAAAACGAAAACAATTTGAAATTGAAATTTCCAAGTCCAATGCTAGAATCAAAGCACTTGAAAACGAAAATTTGATTTTAAAACAAACTGATGCTGAAAAGAGGAAAATCGCTATCAATCGTTGTTCAAATTTAATGAAAGAAAATAGCGATCTTAAATTTAAAATTCAACAACTTGAGTCAGCTTTGACTAAATTTTCTAAAGGAGAAAAATCGTTGAATATGTTGTTAAAAAATCAATTTTTTGTTCAGAATAAAAAGGGACTTGGATTTGAATCTAATCAAGTTGAAAAACAAAATTTTAATGATTTTAAAAATTCTTTAATTGGCTTTGAAAACGATCAAATTGAATTTTTGAAATTTAATAATTTCAAAGGGTTTTTAAATCATAAACAAATTGATAACTCGTTTAAAAACAATTCATTTAAATCTATTTGGATTCCAAAAATTAACAAAATAAATTTAAGCAAATCTAAACAAATTTGGGTTCCAAAGGGTACGCTAGTGAATAGTAATGGATTGTTATATAAACGGGTTTGGGTACCAAAACGTGTAAACGAAGATAAGAGTGGTAAAACAACTTTTGTTAGACCACTCGATCATATAAACATTTAGGTACTGTTGGAGGCTGAGGAACAACTGTGCTTAAGAAAGATAAAATTCAAGTTGATTCATATATCGAATTATTTGAAGTTCCTTAGCCATAGATTCAGAGTTGGAGATTCATTGCATCACGTTGATTATGGTAAGTCAGGTATGATATCTAAACTTGCACTTTTATTCTTTTTAGTTTATTTTTACTTGGCTATTTTTGAAATCATTTGTTATGGATTGTTGAAATTCTTGGATTATAAAAAAAAAAAAATTGATTTTTTTTGGTGATTTCAAATAATTATCTTCAGATTTGATAAGTTGACTGGTTCTTGAGTTTGTCCAAAAATTCTCTGAAAATAATCTTGTGCTGCTCTGATAAGGAAATTGATTTGATTCATTGGTAATTAAATGATAAGTTGGAAAATCAGTGACTGGATTTAGTTAAAATTCATAGGCAATTTGAATTAAAAATTGTCTAGGAGCAATCAGTGTTAAAAATATTAGAAAATTTCATTTTTTTTAACTGATTGATTTTTTTAAGCTGATTTTCAACTTGTATTTTTTTTTCAAAAAACTCCTCTTGAAATTAATATTTTCAATTTTAAAATTATTTTTGATTATTTATTCAAAAATTGAAATTATTGATTAATTTGAACCATTTTGAGACTCATCAAAATTGTTAATAGATTTATCAAATTGTGATGAGTTGTGACTATGGTATAATTCTTAACTAGAGGAGACATTATTTTAAATCACATGATGATTGGACAAATTTTATAATATCTTTGAATTAGAGCTTATTTCACGACCATCTTCTATATCTACCATATTTCTGTCATTCATCATGGTTTTATTTAATTTGGGGAGTTCTAATTATTCTTAAAATTAAAAATAAAATAAAATAAAATAAATAAATAATTTATCCTTGGTATTCACTCCCATTTAAAAATCCTCGCGGTTATGCGTAGGTGAATTACCTTAATTTCTATATGCTTCCATTCTCACTTAAAAGACCTTCGGGCTGTGCATGGATGGAACTCATTAGAGAGGATAAAGTTAAGTTACTACTAACCCCATTTAAAAGACCTTTGGGCTATGCGTGGTTAGAAAGTGCTTAACATTTTTTTAGCATATTTAAAATCTTTAAAATTCATATTTAAATATTCAATTGAACTCTCCTCATTCGATAAAATCCATCGTAAATCCATTCATTCTGAAAGTGAAATTTGCTTCTAATTTAAATATTATTATGATTTTTGTTTGATTAAATGGGTTTTACGATGATTACTCTCTCACTTGATTTGAATCTATATTTTTAGTCCATATTCATCACTGTTTCAATTTCTATTATCCTTTTGATGATAACAAAAGGGGGAGAATTGTCAAGATTTTGACTGATGAGTATTTAATTCAAAAATATTTTAAGATTGGAAATTAAAAAAACTAGAGGGAGAATTGTCAACTGGATTACATCATTCATATTTTTCCACATATATAAGGGGAGTTCAGTTGTAGGGGGAGCATACAAATAGGGGGAGTAATATATTTCACATTCAAACACATTCGAAATCTTTTATTTGTTTGTCATCATCAAAAGGGGGAGATTGTTGTATATAACAGTGTTGTATACACGAATATATGATTTTTGTTTGATGATAACAACCAAATTTATTTTATTATTGAATGTGTTTGTAACTGTACTGGTATACTACACAACAGATAGCAATATAATATTTCTATTTGAATAAAATACAACTATACATAAATTTAAATATTCACACAGTATTTTATTCAAACAAGAATATTTTATTTCAATATTTAACAGTACAGATTTACAACTTCACTATTTGTATATACATCACTGATATACATTTCAAAATTTTCAATTTTCATACTCAGCCCCTCTCAACAACACTTACACTTTCATATACAGTTCACTCACAAATACAAACACACTAACGCTGTTCTTGTCTTCATCTTCAGTCTTCTGTCTTCACAGCTTTCAGTCAGTCATCTTCATACCTGTTCATACAGAAGAACACACACAATAGACTGCAACAAAAATAAAATTAAATAAAAGCAAATAAAAATTTATTTTTAAATTTTATTTGCCTCAGAATTACGGTGTGTTTCTCATCATTTTTCTAGACTTGGTCTGATATGCAGGGACAGAAAAATCTCGTCTGATGGCTGCATGTACACACGTGTATACACGTGTGCACTGCCTCGCCAATCAATATGCATCTGAGGAGTAGCCACAAGGACCATCTCAACTCAGTGCATATGGTCGAGAGTGCTAAATCAAAACAGCAAAAACAAGTGGTCGAGCATAATGAAAAATGCGAGTACAAAGTAAAAACATGATCAGCAATAAAGAATCAAAAAGAAAATCATTTTTTTTGAGAGCAACTCAAGGCAGGCTTAAATCAAGTATTTCAAAAATCATGCAAAGAAAAACAGCTCAGTTTTAAGACAGTATGGTGCACAAACAAACATGAAGGGCAACATGAACTAGAAAACATTTCAAAAAGCAGGAAAGCATGATGCAACAGCAATGAATGGTGCAACAACACAACTCAGGTTCAGCCACAAACATGAATGGCACAGAAATCTAGTGGTTTAGTTCTGACTCAAGATTCAAGTCAACATGGCAAAATGGTCGAGACAGTGACAACACAGAAAAACAATTAACTGTTGCTCAATACAAGACTGTGCAAGTACACAAATCATGCAAAGTT
Organism: Allium sativum; assembly: GCA_030737875.1. Classification (NCBI taxonomy): domain Eukaryota; kingdom Viridiplantae; phylum Streptophyta; class Magnoliopsida; order Asparagales; family Amaryllidaceae; genus Allium; species Allium sativum. Next base: position 549,578,217 of record CM060915.1, on the reverse strand, counting down.
ACAAGGGATTCAAAAATATATAAGCAGTGGACTTATGGTAAAAAGTTAGCATCAGTTTAAAATGCAAGGCAATGTTAATGCAGAAGTATCATCATGACAGTGTAAACACACACATATATATTTATATATATGATCAGTGTGTATGGCCAAACAAGACAATGACAGAATACATAGATGATTAGAAGTACAATGAGTATAGTATAGCAGTTCATCAAGCCAGTTTATTTTTAGTTCATAATTCATACTAAAAACACAAGAGTAAAGCACCAGTTCAAAAGTTTTGGAAAATCAGAGGGAAATGTCTGCTCTTATCAGTTCAAATCTACAAGCATTAGCCAAACAAGTCTGTTCGAAGAAATATATATATAAAAAAAAAGGGGGATCAGGAAATCGGCAACTCGACCACAAAACTCAAGTCTGAAGTACAATATACAGCAAGTCAAGCACAAAAGGGAAATACAGACAACATGCTAACAGGAAAACAGTTTGATCAAGGTAGTACCAAGATCAAATGTAGCATCTGTTCGTATAATTTTTTAAAGCAATTCAAGGCCGAGGCTAAAGTAGCTGTCCAGTTTTTTAAAGAAGCAACTGTTCATATCAAAGACAGGGGTGTACCAATAAAGTTCAAGTATACAACAAAGCAGTTTCAAGAATACAGTACAACAACATGGTTTACAGTGCAAGCAGTGCAACATTATCAGTTCAAGGAACAGCAGTGATCATATATACAAAGGCAAATAAATTTCAAGTGTAGCATCAGTACTTAGCATCAGTTCTAAGTGGAGTATACTCAAGCAGGAAGTTGAAGAATAAATAAAGTACCAGAAATCAAGACATCAGTCGAGAATAGCCAAGAAGTCGAAAAATAAATGAAGTACCAGAAATCAAGACATCAGTCGAGAGTAGTCAAGTATAGCATCGGTTCATAGTTAAATGCATTTCAATTTGTTCTAGCTTCAGTTTAAATATGTTGAAAATCAGAGTATACTACCAGTTTTGAATAACTAAAAAAATCAAGGGATTGATTTAAAAGCAGGAAATTCAAAGTATACAGGATAAACGAAAATTATTCCACAAAATTTGAATCGAAGAAATCATCAGAATTCCAGAAGACTTCAAGTCCAAGATTTATGCAATATACTCAAGTTTAATTTCGAAGATACCTCCAGAATTTCAACAAAATTTCAAGTCCAAAATTCACGAAAATATCAGACCAAGTCTTGTACGAAATCACGAAAAGCTCAATTCAAAGCAGTTGTCAAGCCCCAATATTTCGTATATATCATGAACAAGTCTAAGCATGAAATCAGAGATATTTTAGGATTTTAATCCTATAAATACACCAATCCTCATCAGCAGTAAATTATCCAAGTATCAACGCAATCAAAGAAAAATTAGAAGTGGAAAAATCATACCAATAATCACTTGGATCTGGAACGAGTGAATCTGCAAATCGAAGAACCAGAAAACCATCAGAGCACGAGACCAACATCGGCAAAACATCAGAGCAAGAGTACGATCGATCGATCATTTTGCAGAGAATCGGATTCAAGAAGGAAACCCTAGATCGCAAACCCTAGGCCGCCATTTATTTTTTACAGAGAAAAAGGAGATCGGGTCAAAGAATAAAGGGGCTAGGGTAAATAAAGGAGGCCGGCCAAGTTTAAGGGGATAACCCTTATTTAATTACTAGGGTTTTCAAAGTTTTTATTAAGGGTTTTCTTATTGTCTTGATTTTGTTTGTCTTTAATTTCAACTTTGTAATCAGTCCAGAGTTTTCTAGTTTGTCTCTAAAACTAGGGAGACGAATTACAGGGTTTGTAATTCGGGGAAATCTGGTTTTGGGGATAGAAACCAGTGCAGGGTTTTGAGCGTAGGGTTAAGAACAGTTGGGAGCGAGTGTCGCGAGTTTACAGGGGATTGTAAGCGTAGAAATTGTTTTAACTCCTAGTAGAAACCTTGGGGAATGCAGCAGTAGGCAGGGTTTTGCCGAAGCTGGGTATATCTGTGTGTTATTTATTTTCCGCATTTACTCTGATTATTATCTGTGCTGTGATTATTTAATTACTCTGTGAAAATCTGCGATAAACCCTATTCACCCCCCCTCTAGGGTTAATTTAGATCCTACAGACAATTGAAGACAGAGTTTATACAAGGGTTATTCTGGCGATCCTAGGTAGAAATTGCCTAAGATGGATTTATATAATAATTCCTTCGGGTTGTCCAGTCCTAGGACAACTTTAATGGACGAATGTCTGACAGAGTATATCTGGTAGATCGTGTAAGTTGATCGTTTCAAACGTATATACGTTGGTGGCAGAGGAATTCGTTTCTCTTAGCTTATACCCATGGTATTTTTTGGGAAATCAGTTTGTGATTTGACAGGTATGACGATATGACATTCAAAGTAAAAAAAAGGAGTGATCTTTCGAGATACGTTATGACCTCAAGCCTCATCAACCGAGAAATGACGGAAATCGGGCAAGCAACATGGCTAAGTGGGTCGCACCCAAGTAGGGTATATTGTCACCATCTAGAGAATATTCATATTTGTTACTTCTTTCAATTCTGTATTTCCCGGTAACGGTTATGTTGGTATATCAACCGTAAGGTGACAATATATTCGGAAAATTCAAGCGAAATGAATGGCCGGTCATGTGTGGCCGAGTTACAAGATGTTCTTGTTGAACTCCAGTGTATCGCTTCTATAATACACTGATCGGAAGGTGGTTCCACACCCTATTAGTTGGAAATTCATCACCCAATAAGAGCCCATGCTTTTGATTGTATATTATATATGTAGAACGTGAGATGAAAGATTTCTGCTAGATTGTTAAGTACTTGTATTAGACACTATTATAATATTAGAATAGTATTGATTTTTGAATAATGTTTTGGGTTATCATAAGGTAAAAACCATCCATGTTTATGTGTGGATCGGTCTTACGATTATCAATTCCTGGAAAAGGATTTTAGAAAAGTTAAACTGAAATGATTAGAGTTTACTCACACCAGTCAAATGACTGACCCAGAGTTTATTTTGTTTTGTTCTCCCTAAACTCTTGGGTGTCCATCTTTGGTAGTCAAATAGTTGGGATTTTTCAGATATACTTGGAGGAGCTCAGAGTAGGAGGCTTCAGAGTTAGAAATATAGAGGGTTCATTTCCGCTGTGATATTATATGATAATGGCATGTATGTATAGTTACCAGTTTGTATTTTCAAAGTTATTATATAATATATTTGATTCATTCCGCATTGAGATTCGTGGTTACTCTGTGATGTTGTGTTCTTCTTCTTCTTCTTCTATTCTAAATTTCTTTCTTTCTTTTTCTCACCCTCTAACTTCTTTCTATTAACTATCCGGTATTTCCGATGCTTGGATAGTCGACACTGAGGGTCGCAAATCCCCCGGGTCGTTACAGCGGTATCAGAGCTGAAGTTTAAGTGATTACCTTGGCTTTGTGACATAACTCGATAGAGATGGGGTTAGCAATACCCTAGATTGAGTTTGAGTGTATATATATGAGTGAACGTCTTTGTAGATTATATAAAAAAAATGGTTTTATATTGTGGAGATTTATTGGTTGGGTGGCTTATGAATTCTGGTCGGTGGTGGGGCACCACGAAATCGATAGGGGTTTCTTAACGCTCGAATACGATAAGCCGACACAGTATGTTTTTGAACGGAGGCTAAATGAAATAATTTTGCCAAAATATATATTTTGATATAAAAGATGATTGATATTGAAGTTATTATAATATATTGATTGAGTTGATGGAAATAATAATCGAATCAGATTATAATTGAAATGGTTATGAATAACCAAATCAGAATTCGTTTAAGTATAATATATAAAATTAGATGGATAAAATTTGAATTTAGAACAGAATGGAATTTGAACACTAGAAATTTTAAGATCCTAGTGGAATTTGAAAATGTTTTCCAAGTATTGGGAAGAATATTTTTAAGTAATTTCAAAGTGGAAATATTTAAAAAAAAAATGAGTTTTGAAGTGATATAGTATTGAACTCACTTCGGTGGCTGGGAAATAACCCTAATGATGAATCGCGACATCATCAGTGTTCATTTTCGAGTTCTAAGTGATGGATTACTACCAAAAGATTTTGTTTTGAATTGTTTTGAGAAAAACAGTTGTTTAGAAATTCAAATGTTTTGAATTGTTATTATTATATATGATTTCAAACTCATTTAAAATAAAACCCAGGAATTTGAATTTTGAAATTTAACTTATGAAGTTAAATAGATTGAAAGGCTAAGAGTGGAGAAATTAACTTAAACCAAGTTAAATAAAGATGGATTGGATTAAAAGATAATCTGGAATGAAATTTGATTTTTAAGTAAGAATTTGAAATTGAGATTAGAACTGGAGTTTGAAATGGAATTTGACCTAGATATAAGAGAATGATGGGATTAAGAATAAATTCTATAACAGTCCGACAGATTTCCAACCCCGAAAATCGACACAGAACATCATGTCAACTATTCAAGCATCGAAAACACCGGATCGTTATTAAAAGAATATAGAGGGTGTGATAAGAAAGAAAGAAATATTAGAATAGAAGAAGAAGAAGAACACAACACTAACACAGAGTCTCACATCGCAGAGGAACACAATATAATATAGAAGTAAATCTTTACTGATAGCTTTTAAAACACTTACAATCATCAGAGTACATCAACACATCTAGACATTTATAATATATGTCCTCATATACAATCGAACAACGAAATAAATATATATCATACGTCTGGACTCTTCCATCTCGTTTCTTCACTACTTCTGATAACCTGAATCTGTACGACCTGGTCTAACCCGAGCATTACAAATGCACGGATCAGTCTAGTGAACAAGAGTGATAAAAACCACTAAGTTTAAAGGTATCACATAACTTGATTTTAAAGTCAAAAATCTTTCAAAAGAAAAGGATAATCGTAAGACCAAATCCACACATAAATACGGACGATTTTTACCGTACGATAACCCAAAACATTTTGAAATCAAATATTCTTCTGACGTTATAATAATGCCTAATATCAAGTAAATAGCAATCTAGCAGAACGCTTGCATCTCACGCTCTACATATATAGTATACAATCAAAACCGCGGGCGCTTATTGGAGAATGGATTTCCAACTATGGCAAGGTATGGAACCAGCTTCCGACAATGTACCTCTGGAGATGAACACATTGGGAATTCAACAAGAACGTCTTGCAACCCAGGCTAAACATGACCGGCCCCTCACTTCGCTTGAGAGTACCGAATGTATCATTACCACGGTTGGGGGCCAGCCAACCGAACGGATAGCATAAAAATAAAATAAAGGGACAACCGAAGACATTTAATTTCACCAAATCAGGTAATGATATACCCTTTTGATGAGTGCGACCCACATAGCTATGTGACCTACCCGATTTTATACCATTTCCCGTTTGATGAGGCTTGAGGTCATAATTAATTAATCAATCAATCATTATTCATTTATTTTATGTTTTATTCTTCTGAGCATCTGACCACCATTCACTTTGAATGTCACATCATCGAATCCGCCAGAAAATCAGTAATTGATGTCCACAAAAATACTCTGGGTGTTTATGCAAAAAGAACGAATTCCTCCGCCACCAATAAAGTACGTTTGAAGAAATCAATATAAGTAATCCTTTGGAAATACTTTGTCAGACATTCATCCATACAAGTTGTCCTAGGACTGGACAAACCGAAGGCACCCTCCTATTGCATCCTTGAATTACCCTATGGATCAGTAGCGAGAAGTCCTTTCAAATTCGCAAAATCCCACTCACGACCGAATCACGTCAGAATACCTCTGATAGCTATTCCAGAGAATATTCGACAAATAATCCTTCCATTTACGAAGATTCACGGTCTTCAATTACTCCATCTTCAAATAGCATCTTCACGTATTAGCTGGTTCGGAATGGTTTTCGAATATAATTCGATCCCGGTCTTTCCGTACCAACAATCGTATTGGCCAGATTTGATAGTCGGTAATTTCACTGTCAAATAAATAATCATGAGAATAAAATGAGTTCACTGATTCAGTACTCGACATTACTTGCCCTTTTTAATTTAAAACAATTACCAAATGTTAATTTAAAACTCTTAAAATATTTTGATATTACGAATATAGCATTTCCCTTCTTATTTGACATAAGATAACTTCAAAACTATTTTTATTTTAATACATTCTATAATCATATCCAATACTCTATTCTTTTATCATTTTCAAAACAATTCTTATATCATTACTCATTATTTATAATTGGGAAAATCAATTCAACTTATCATTCTTAAAATATCATTACGAAATCTCTTTTGTTTCATTTTTGTAAACAAGATCTAACCCTTCTCTTTTGAGAATAAACTCATTTTAAAGCTCAACTTTTCATTCCCTTTTTACTTTGAGAATATCGTTATTCATTTACAAAATTTCCTTTATTACGAGAAATTCCTTATCTTAACTTCATATTATTATATTTCCAAATCATTCAACCACTGTGCTTTGAAATCTTGTTTCAGTTCATCTCACTTAATATCATTATCAAGTAATGTTACTTTAATCTTAACGTTTTAACTCCATACTCTTCTTATAAACCATGTTTATAAATTTCCAGTTTAATATAATACCCTTTTCTTCGATTCCTTTTTATACAAATGTTAAGTCAACATTTGTTTAACTATTATATTTTCTTAAAGACTTCTTTTACTATACCCAAATACAAATCAGTTTTACCACTCCATTTTCCTCTCCAAAAATCTCATTTGAATCCCATTTATCTTAATTCATTATTATGTATTGCCAATTCAAATTAACGCTTTGACTCCTCATTTCTTTTTATAAACCTTGTTTATAAAATCTCAGGTTCAAGATAAACCCCCTTTTTGCCTTATTTCTTTTACTTAATTCAATATTAAGTAAAAATTATTCTGAGTTATCGTATTCGTTTAAATTTGTTTTATAGCTTCGTTATAAATTTGGGTTCATAATCTCTTTTCAAAACTCAACCATATTCCTTTTAAAAATTGGTTACTTGCTTAAATGTATTTCGTTTAAGAAGTAATTACTTAAATTAAAATAATACTTTACTTCATTATTAACTATAATTGGTATTAAATTTCTTTTCAAATCTTATTTAAGTTAACAACTATATTCTAAATTATTCCATTTCTAATTGGCCCAAACTAATTTAATCAAATTAAACAGTTGACTTGGTCAACTCTAAAACAAGATTAACTCGTTGATCAGCTTTACTCGTTCTTCATTTAAATTAATTCATAAATTAATTTAAATAGTCTCATTTACTTCGATTAATATTAAATAAATAAAAATATAATCCCATTAATTGTTTCTAAAAACAATTAATTTCAGTTATGGTCATTAAGTTAGTTAAGACGAGGCACGTGTGTCGCACACGGCCGATTTCCTTTTTTTATATAAACTTCATTTTAAATAATATATATTGAAAAATCTATATTTAGTTATAAAGTAAATTTCATTATTTTATTTTTATCGATTTACCTGACGGTAAATGACTATTTCAAAACAATTGATTTATAGGCCAATTGCTGCCAATTACTTAACCAATACTGCCCGTTTGTTAAAATAAAGTGAATGTTGAATTTCAGGTCAATAGTCAACAATCAAATCATTCATTCAATCAGATGGGTTTAAACAATTCATATAATGGTAATTTAAAAATAAAGGTCATCCAATATATATTGAGGAATCTGGTTGCATTCCTCCAACCAGTTCTTCTCTGCATCCAAATGGTTACTCCACATGATATCATTCAATTCAATTTTACTGATTTTAATTCTAAAATAGTAAAATAACAGAAATTTTGATATCAACCAATTTACTTAACACTAACGAATAATTCAGACAATTCAAACGATTCATTAATTTGAACACAGTTATTTTATAGCCGTAACCAACAAGGTAAGTTACCTTCATTGGATCCAATCGTTAAAATAACGATTTGGTTTTCCACTAAAATTAAACAACGTTTAATTTCATTGGTTCATCCAATATAAGAATATATACATAACAAACTACAAACAATTGACCATTAGCAAGCATAGACACAAAATAAAAACCCGACATATATAAGATATAAGTGGGAGGTACTGAGTGAGTTTAACTCACTTTGATTTGTTTTTGTTGAATGGTATTGTTTCAATAAAATTAAATGGTCATTTAATTTTTCTGAAAAATGTTGCTGCTTCCAATCCTGTCCAGGTGGGTTCCAAAATGTCTGGCTCGAAAATACGATTCAAACGGTGTCTCGTTTGTCAGATTTTGTTGAGGTGTTGATAAGTTATTGACATTTAGAGGATAACAAAAATTAAATATATAATTAATTTTTAATTACATTCATTTAGTTAAACTAATTACGTTGAATATATAAATGATGGCAGATTAAAAACCGTTTCCCTCCTGGGTATTTGTTTAGCTATATCCCATAGTATGCCTGCATAAATTCATGTTTTATGTTAATACATCATTAATTATAATTAACTCACTAATTAAGTTTTTAATTTAACAAATTAAATTAGTTTCAAGTGGTCGATGGTTCTCCTTGCCATCCTGAAAGCTCTCGTTACTGTTCTTCCGGTTTGTTTTCAACTCGGTATTCGGTAAACCTTGCTTTTTCGACAGGCCGATGCACAGTTTTTTCTGCAAATGTCTTCACGGTTGAACTAAACTTCTGGATCCTTTGGAGTTTTCATGTGTCGATCCGATACCTTTGCTTCCTTCATGCATGCAATTCCCACTTCAAACGTTTAGTTCCAGGCTTTGTCCTTTCCACGTGTTGCAAACTCCTGCTTTGACTTCCATCTGCTCAATTTAATCCTATGCCTCCTTCGTTGTGTTCAATCCAATATTTCGTTATCAAAACAACAGCCGACTTTTAATTTGGATAGACCTTGTCTTCGTTCTTGTGATATTCTTCTGTTTCTCCGATTTAGCTCGTTCCATTGCCCCGTTAATCTCCATTCTACTTTGCTCGAAAGAAGGTACCAGAACTAAACTTCATTTTGTCCATAATCACACATTCTTGTCTTGTAATCATCCATCGCACTGCAAAAAGCCCACGCTCGATCCAAAACCACCCGCACCGCGCCAAACTTTGATGATCGGAGGATCGTCTATTGTCCCCGAACGATGCGCCAAGACTCCTCCATCGTTCGCTCAGATCCACGTCCAACCCACGCGACGCTTTGAGCCCGTAAACCCGCCTCCAATGTACTGACTTCGAGATGAAATTCTGACCAGCACAATATGTATTTCTCGATCATGGTCGTTCATCACATCGAGCTCATTGAGCTCTTCGTTTACACAGTTGGAAAGTAGGTGATCTGGATTTTGGATTTTGAAAATATCAAGGGAAGAGGAGATGAAATATTGGTCGTTTGTTTCATGGTGGAGGTGGCAGAAATGGTTTGACCACGCAAACATTTTGACTGAGTTTTAGGGTTACGTTGTGTTCCTTTATATAGAGATGGCACAAAAATATGTTATTTTAATATAGTTGAAACGTCAATGCGAAGTATCCTCTTAAACACTCATATACAACCTCCGTTTTTGACGAAAAAATGTAATCTTAGCATAGAAAAAATATTCCGGACCCAATGGGACAGGTTTCTTCGGATTCCGTAGTCGTTTGTGAAAAGTCCTTTACAAATATCGATGAAAAATCAAGCGTTTAAAATTCCTATAATTACAGCAAAAATCCAATAAATATGAGGCCTTGACATTTTACTAGACCTCTTCCTAATGGATCCAATGGAATTTGTTTCGTTAAATTTGGAGTTCGTTTGGCCAGTCGTTTATTCGTTAAAAGTTACCCCTATCTAAATTGCATAAATAATTAAATAGAAACAGAGACATTTTGGGCCACCCAAGTCACATACGATATCCGTTTGCCACAAAATTTGATTTCCTGACAATTATTTAACGATACGGTTCTAATGAAACTAATTTCATCGAAAATTGAGACTGTTTGCAAAAATGGCTATTTTTAACACTTATATAGTATCTATTAAAATATTATTTAAATTCCAAATAAATACAATTTAATAATAATAAATTACTTTTAACATATATATCCAACCAGAATATATATAGATCTCCCAATATAATTCATACAACTTAATATCATCAATTTCGAGTTAAACAATGTAAATTTCCCTTTTAAATATATTAAATAAATGTTATATTTTAATAACGATTTCCATAGCTACTATTTTAAAAATTGAATTGGACATAACTAATAATCTATAACACGGAATCTGGATTTTTCTCTTCCATATGAAAATTAACGCCAACAAGATTCCAATGTTTCTTATTTCACAGAAATCCGACTTATATCGGATTGAAGTTCAAAACTCCATTTTACGAACTACAGCGCTATTTCGAGCTCAATTTATAATTATATATATATTAACATTCAAACTTTGTTTTATAATCAAAATATATATTTTAAATCCATTTAAAATTCCAAATCAATAATTAAATTAATAAAATATATTAAATATTTGACTACAAAACATACGGGACATTACAATCTTCTTCCCTTAATAGAATTTCGTCCCCGAAATTACTTAGGTAAGAAAAAGTGTTACAAACCCATTCATTTTAAAATCCAATTTAATTTAAATTGAAAATCAACACATTATAATCAATATAAATTTTAAAAAATATCGAAAATTTTCTAACTCCTTTAATTCCGAAAAAAATTCGGCAGAGTCTCCCCTACACAGAGTGACATCTGCGATCTCGCAGGAACAAATTATATATGTATATCGACCACATGGTCAGAAAACAAAATTTAAAACCCAAAAATTCATATTTTCGCGTAGGCATACCTTATGCGAGCGTTATTGAGTATATTCCTCAATTTATTGTGATCTAAACATATCCCTATAGCTTTCGGGTACCTGTACTCAACTCAGTTAAACATATAAGTAAAATTCACATGAAATTCGAAATAACATTCATTTATCATCATGTATAATTCACAACTTCCAACACCAAATAAGGGTTAAATAATTCAGTTTTCCACTCACTTGTGTTTTCGTTCCAATTTATAATACATGAATTTGTTTTTTAGCCTTTAATTCATTAAACTTGTTATTAAACGATTAATGAATTCTTTTCAACCAATTGAACATACATTTATAAATCAATGAACAACCAGTATAAACAAAAAATCCAACTTTTTATTAACTCAATTTATATTTAACATTAATATCAACTTGGTTTTCTCCACTTTGGTTTATATATTAATATCAGTTGATTAATACTCAATTAATTACCATTCAATCATTATCAATATTTACTTGGTTTGACATACCTCTATAAAAATTAATTTACAACAAATTGACTTCTAGTTTCGAATTTTATTCATTAACTCGTTTACTTAAACAAGTTAATCCCAATTCATATTCAATTTACTAATTTATTTTCAAAATTAGTTTACCTTAATTAACAATCAAAATTCTGATTTATTTCAAAAATCATTCAATTTCCCTTCAAATTCCATTTAAATTATGTTTAGGTTAAATTCTAATTCATTCAATTTTACTTGCTAATTTCATATTGAAAATACCATTTCAAATTCGTAATCAAATTTGAATTTCATACAAATCAAACAAATAAACCAATATTAAAATAACTGGATAAAATTATTTCTTTTCTATACAAAAATATAATTCAGGCAAAACTATCGCATTTACCGACTTTACAAAACAACATTGTGTCCATTACCAATTTAATGCTTCTCAACACTTGAACCGATCAACAAACACAATACAAAACATTTGTATATAAAATTTACAAATACGCTCTCTCATATATATACATTCAACTCAATCTAGGGTATTACTGACCCCATCTCTATCGAGTTTACGCCACAGAGCCAAGGTTATTTCTAAACCATTGCTACGATACCACTGTAATGGCCCGACATATTTTCAACCCCGAAAATTGACACTGAACATCATGTCAACTATTCAAGCATCCAAAACACCGGATCGTTATTGAAAGAATATAGAGGGTGAGATAAGGAAGAAAGAAATATTAGAATAGAAGAAGAAGAAGAAGAAGAACACAACACTAACACAGAGTCTCACATCGCAGCGGAACAAAATATAATATAGAAATAAATCTTTACTGGGAGCTTTTAAAATACTTACAATCATCAGAGTACATCAACACATCTGGACATTTATAATACATGTCCTCATACACAATCAAATAGCGGGATAAATATATATCATACATCTGGACTCTTCCATCTGGTTTCTTTACTGCATCTGATAACCTGAACCTGTACGACCAGATCTAACCAGAGCATTACAAACACACAGATCAGTCTTGTGAACCAGAGTGAGAAAAACCACTAAATTTAAAGGTATCACACAACTTGATTTTAAAGTCAAAAATCTTTCAAAAGAAAAGGATAATCATAAGACCAAATCCACACATAAATATGGACGGTTTTTACCATACGATAACCCAAAATATTTTGAAATCAAATATTCTTCTGATATTATAATAATGTCTAATATCAAGTAAATAGCAATCTAGCAGAACGCTTGCATCTCACGCTCTACATATATAGTATACAATCAAAACCGCGGGCGCTTATTGGAGAATGGATTTCCAACTATGGCAAGGTATGGGACCACCTTCCGACAATGTACCTTTGGAGATGAATACGTTGGGGATTCAACAAGAACGTCTTGCAACCCTGGCTTAACATGACCGGCCCTTCACTTGCTTGGGAGTACCGAATATAACATTACCACGGTTGGGGGCCATCCAACCGAACTGATAGCATACAAATAAAATAAAGGGACACCCGAAGGCATTTAATTTCACTAGATCAGGTAATGATATACCCTTTTGATGGGTGCGACCCACATAGCCATGCGACCTACTCGATTTTATACCATTTCCCGGTTGATGAGGCTTGAGGTTATAATTAATTAATTAATCAATCAATCATTATCCATTTATTTTATGTTTTATTCTTATGAGCATCTGACCACCATTCACTTTGAATGTCACATCTTCGAATCCGCCAGAAAATAAATAATTGATGTCCACAAAAATACTCTGGGTGTTTACGCAAAAAGAACGAATTCCTCCGCCACCAACAAAGTACGTTTGAAGAAATCAATATACGTAATTCTTTGGAAATATTTTGTCAGACATTTTTCCATACAAGTTGTCCTGGGACTGGACAAACCGAAGGCACCCTCCTACTGCATCCTTGAATTACCCTTTGGATCAATAGCGAGAAGTCCTTGCAAATCCATAAAATCCCACTCACGATCGAATCACGTCAGAATAACTCTGATAGCTATTCCAGAGATTATTCGACGAGTAATCCTTCCACTTACGAAGATTCACAGTCTTTAATTGCTCCATCTTCAAATAGCATCTTCACGTATTAGCGGGTTCGGAATGGTTTTTGAATATAATTCGATCCCGGTCTTTCCGTACCAACAATCGTATTGGCCAGATTTGATAGTCGATTATTTAACTGTCAAATAAATAATCATGAGAATAAAATGAGTCCACTGATTCAGTACTCGGCATTACTTGGCCTTTTTAATTTAAAACAATTAACAAATGTTAATTTAAAACTCTTAAAATATTTCTATATTGCGAATATAGCATTTCCCTTCTTATTTGACATAGGACAACTTCAAAACTATTTTTATTTTAATACATTCTATAATCATATCCAATACTCTATTCTTTTATCATTTTCAAAAAAATTCTTATATCATTACTCATTACTTATAATTGGGAAAATCAAATCAACTTATCGTTCTTAATATATTGTTATGAAATCTCTTTTGTTTCATTTTTGAAAACTAGATCTAACCTTTCTCTTTTGAGAATAAACTCGTTTTAAAGCTCAACTTTTCATTCCCTTTTTATATTGAGAATATTGCTATTCATTTACAAAATTTCCTTTATTACGAGAAATTCCTTATCTTAACTTCATATTATTATATTTCCAAATCATTCAACCACTGCGCTTTGAAATCTTGTTTCAATTCATTTCACTTAATATCATTATCAAGTAATGTTAATTTAATCTTAACGTTTTAACTCCATACTCTTCTTATAAACCTTGTTTATAAATTTCCATTTTAATATAATACCCTTTTGTTCGAATCCTTTTTATCCAAATGTTAAGTCAACATTTGTTTAACCATTATATTTGCTTAAAGGCTTCTTTTGCTAAACCCAAATACAAATCATTTTTACGAATCCATTTTCCTCTCCAAAAATCTCATTTGAATCCCATTTATCTTAATTCATTATTAAGTATTGCCAATTCAAATTAATGCTTTGACTCCTCATTTCCTTTTATAAACCTTATTTATAAAATCTCAGGTTTAAGATAAACCCCATTTTTGTCTTATTTCTTTTACGTAATTCAATATTAAGTAAACATTTATTATGAGTTATCGTATTCGTTTAAATTTGTTTTATGGCTTCGTTATAAATTTGGGTTCATAATCTCTTTTCAAAACTCAACCATATTACTTTTCAAAATCGGTTACTTACTTAAATGTATTTCGTTTAAGAAGTAATTACTTAAATTAAAATAATACTTTACTTCCTTATTAACTAGAATTAGTATTAAATTTATTTTCAAATCTTTTTAAGTTAACAACTGTATTCTAAATTATTTCATTTCTAGTTAGCCCAAACTAATTTAATCTAATTAAACAGTTGACTTGGTCAACTCTAAAACAGGATTAACTCGTTGATCAACTTTACTCATTTCTTCATTTAAATTAATTCATAAATTAATTTAAATAGTCTCATTTACTTTGATTAATATTAAATAAATAAAAATATATTCTCAATTTAATTGTTTCTAAAAACAATTAATTTCAGTTATGATCGTTACATTAGTTAAGACGAGGCACGTGTGTCGCACACGGCTGATTTCCTTTTTTTATAAACTTCATTTTAAATAATATATATATATATATATATATTTAAAAATCTATATTCAATTATAAAATAAATTTCATAATTTTATTTTTATCGGTTTACCTGACGGTAAATCACTATTTCAAAACAATTGATTTATACGCCAACTGCTGCCAATTACTGATCCAATACTGCCCATTGGTTAAAATAAAATGAATGTTGAATTTCAGGTCAACAATCAAATCATTCATTCAATCAGGTGGGTTTAAACAGTTCATATAATGATAATTTAAAAATAAAGATCATCCAATATATTTGAGGAATCCAGTTCGATTCCTCCAACCTATTCTTCTCTACATCCAAATGGTTACTCCACATGATATCATTCAATTCGATTTTACTGATTTTAATTCTAAAACAGTAAAATAACAGAAATTTTGACATCAACCAATTTATTTAACACTAACAAACAATTCAGACAATTTATTAATTTGAACACGTTTATTTTATAGCCGTAACCAACAAGGTAAGTTACCTTCATTGGATCCAATCGTTAAAATAACGATTTGGTTTTCCACTGAAATTAAACAATGTTTAATTTCATTGGTTCAATCAATATAAGAATATATACATAACAAACAACAAACAATCGACCATTAGCAAGCATAGCACACAAAATAAAAACCCGACATATATAAGATATAAGTGGGAAGTACTGAGTGAGTTTAACTCACTTTGGTTTTTTTTGTTGAACGGTATTGTTTCAATAAAATTAAACGGTCATTTAATTTTACTGAAAAATGCTACTACTTCCAATCCTGTCTTGGTTGGTTCAAAAATGTCCGGCTCGAAAATATGATTCCAACGGTGTCTCGTTTGTCAGATTCTTTTGAGGTATGAATAAGTTATTGACATTTAGATGATAACACAAATTAAATATATAATTAATTTTCAATTATATTCATTTAGTTAAACTAATTACGTTGAATATATAAATGATGGCCGATTATAAACCGTTTCCCTCCTGGGTGTTTATTTAACTATATCCCATAGTATGCCTGCATAAATTCATGTTTTATGTTAATACATCATTAATTATAATTAACTCACTAATTAAGTTTTTAATTTAACAAATTACATTAGTTTCAAGTGGCCGATGGTTCTCCTTGCCATTCTGAAAGCTCCTGCTACTGTTCTTCCGGTTTGTTTTCAACTCGGTATTCGGTAAACCTTGCTTTTCCGATCGGCCGATGCACATTTTCTTCTGCAAATGTCTTCACGGTTGAACTAAACTTCTGGATCCTTTGGAGTTTTCACGTGTGGATCCGATACCTTTGTTTCCTTCATGCGTGCAATTCCCACTTCAAACGCTTAGTTCCAGGCTTTGTCCTTTTCCACGTGTTGCAAACTCCTGCTTTGACTTCCATTTGCTCAATTTAATCCGATGCCTCCTTCGTTGTGTTCAATCCAATATTTTGTTATCAAAACAACAGCCGACTTTTAATTTGGATGGACCTTTTCTTCGTTCTTGTGATATTATTCTGTTTCTCCGATTTAGCTCGTTCCATTGCCCCTTTAATCTCCGTTCTACTTTGCTGGAAATAAGGTGCCAGAACTGAACTTCATTTTGTCCAAAATCACACATTCTTGTCTTGTAATCCTCCATCGCACTGCAAAAGCCCACGCTCGATCCAAAACCACCCACGCCGCGCCAAACTTTGATGATCGGAGGATCGTCTATTGTCCCCGAACGATGCGCCAAGACTCCTCCATCGTTTGCTCAGATCCACGTCCAACCTGGCGATGCCTTGAGCCTGTAAACCCGCCTCCAATGCCCTGACTTCAAGATGAAATTCTAACCAGCACAATACGTATTTCTCAATCATGGTCGTTCATCAGATCAAGCTCATTGAACTCGTCATTTACATAGTTGGAAAATAAGTGATTTGGATTTTGGATTTTGAAAATACCAAGGGAAGAGGAGATGAAATACTAGTCGTTTGTTTCATGGTGGAGGCGGCAGAAATGGTTTGACCGCGCAAACATTTTGACTGAGTTTTAGGGTTACGTTGTGTTCCTTCATATAGAGATGGCACAAAAATATATTATTTTAATATAGTTGAAACTTCAATGCGAAATATCCTCTTAAACACTCACATACGACCTCCGTTTTTGATGAAAAAATGTAATCCTAGCATAAAAAATATATTCCGGAACCAATGTGACAAGTTTCGTCGGATTCCGAGGTCGTTTGTGAAAAGTCCTTTATAAAAATCGATGAAAAGTCAAGTATTTAAAATTCCTATAATTACAGAAAAAATCCAATAAATATGAGGCCTTGACAGTTTACTAGACCTCTTCCTAACGGATCCAATGAAATTTGTTTCGTTAAATTTGGAGTTCGTTTGGCCAGTCGTTTATTCGTTAAAAATTATCCCTGTCTAAATTGCATAAACAATTAAATAGAAACAGAGACATTTTTGGCCACCGAAGTCACATACGATATCCGTTTTACACAAAATTTGATTTTCTGACAATAATTAATGATATGGTTCCAATGAAACTAATTTCATCGAAAACCGAGACTGTTTGCAAAAATGGCTATTTTTAATGCTTATATAATATCGATTAAAATACTGTGTAAATTCCAAATAAATTCAATTTAATAATAATTAATTATTTTCAACATATATATCCAACAAGAATATATATACCTCTCCCAATATAAATCATACAACTCAATATCGTCAATTTTGAATTAAACAATTTAAATTTCCTTTTTAAATATATTAAATAAACGTTATATTTTAATAACGATTTCAATAGCGACTATTTTAAAAATTGAATTGGACATAACTAACAGTCTACAAACACGGAATATGGATTTTTCTCTTCCATATCAAAATTATCGCCAACAAGATTCCAACGTTTCTTATTTCACAGAAATCCGACTTATATCGGATACGGTATATCCGACTGAAGTTCAAAGCCCCATTTTATGAACTGTAGCACTATTTCGAGCTCGATTTATAATTATATATATATATATTAACGTTCAAACTTCTTTTTATTATTGAAATATATATTTTAAATCAATTTAAAATTCCAAACCAATATTTAAAATAATAAAATGTATTAAATATTTGACTACAAAAAATACGGGACATTACAAATTCAGTAGAGATGGATTGGTATGGCATTTGTATAAGGTGAATTAATTGCAAGTGGAAGAGATAGAGTTGAATGCCCGACAAAAAGGTACAAGTTTATATTTCATATGAGTATGAGATTTATAAGCTTGTTTGGCAAGCCGCTTGGGTGTTCGATTTTCTTTTGGGTTGGAGAAGGCTTAGAGAGACGAGTTGTAGTTGTACCGATTGGGCCGTACAAAGGAGACACTGGCAAAAAAATTCGAAAATTTAAGGTGTTAGAAATTTTTAGAATTTTTGAAACTTATTGTTAGTATGAATGAATTAATATTTAATTGATAAAATGGTTCTATTGGAACTGGAATTTAGAAGTAAAATAAATAATTTAGTCCAGTTAATAGGGTAATAGAATTTTTCCGGCTTAGTAATTTCGGGGATGAAATTCTTTTAAGGAGGAAAGAATGTAACGACCCGTATTTTTAACGATATAATAATCAATTTATTTAATTATTTTAATATATTTAATTGGGTTTATATTTGTGTTATAATAATGAATATATTATTTAAATGACAGTTGAACGTATTAATTATAATATTAATTATAATCGAGCTCGAATTGTCGCGACAGTTCGAAATATTTCGATTTGAACTTCAACTGAGTATACAGGATTCATTATAAGTCAGATTTGCTCGAAACAAGAAATGTTCGAATCTGGTGAGCTGTATTTTTCTAATAGAAGAGAAAAATGGAGATTTCATCCTATTGATTGTAAGTTACGTCCAAATCAAATTTTCAAATAGTCGCTATTGAATCGTTTATAAACCATAACGATATATTTAATTATAATTAAATATTGGTTTCGAATTTGGACAAGATCTTTGAGACGTAGTTATAATTTAATTTTAAAATTTTACTGAAATTTTTATTTTGGAAAATAAGCCACTTTTTATTTGAAGTGATTTACACCCTATATTAGCATTTTGGAACTTCACAATATAAGTTAGCATTTTGGAACTTCACAATATAAGTTAACTTGTCTATTTTATTATATTTTCAAGATCGTGGCACATTCCTTAACACGGTGGTATTATTAGTTTTGTTGATAGTAGTCCTTAAGTGAACAGAGTTTTACACAATGAGGTGCGCTATTCCTTAGCTAAGAAGTAATATATATATGCAGTCAACTCTCATGTACACTTCAAGCCATCCCTTACGTCCCATTCAATACACATCAATTCTGAACATCCCAATGCCTTAGCTCTTAAGTAAGAACACACATATATTAGAATACTATGTACGCTTTCCTTTTTCCTTCGCATGTTTGATGAATAGACCCCCTCTTACCAAACGTAGGACCATGTTAAAATATTATATATGTATAATAACAAGCGGGTACTCTACTTTTAAGTTCCTTAGCACTAGTATGCTTAGCCTAGAAGTAATAGTTGTGCGGTTTTCTTAACCTAGAAGCTTTGAAGTATGGTCACACATCACCAGAACATTCATTTAATTTTTTCTGCCAAATCGCGTATGGTTTAATATAATTCTTAAAAGCAAAGTAATTTCTTTGCTTCAGACCAAAGTAAATTTCTATCTATATATATATATGTTCAAATAAACTGCTGCTTCACTTCTTCTTCTTTTTCTGAAAATCATATCTACAATATTAATGGCAAATAAAATAAAAATAATATATATATGTGTGTGTGACTTCTTCTCCTTAAATCCATTTTCCAAAATCTAAACTAAAAAAAGGAAAAGAAAAAGGGACTGTGACTCTAGATCTGATGCGATGGGAGTGTGAGTCTCTGTTTTACATTAAAGCTCGGTTGAACCATTGGTGAAGAAAATATTAGTAGTAACGGAAGGAAATAGAGGGTGTAATGGAGTGAGGAACGGGCTCATACAAATGCGAATTGAATAAATGAAGAGCCGGTTCTTTTGGGAAGGCTTACATGATGGACGTGGGAGGATATTGCGCAAGTCTGTATGTCTGGAAAGTGTTTGTGCGTGGGCATGAAGTTGCGGTTCATGTGAGGAGTATAACAGGAAGGGAGCGTTGCCTTTCATGCGGAAAGAAGAACGGCTCCAGGGTAATGTGGATTTGGGATAGCAACATCCACTGTTAGGTGAGGAAGGAAGAGCATATAACTAGTGCAGAATCATTTATGTGGAGAGGAGAGAACTTGCGGGGTAATGTCTGAAGTAGCAGTGAGGGGTGTGAGGAAATAATGGGGTAGGCCGACGTCAGTTTTGTTTGGGGAACGGGGTGCGAGAGGTAAACGTGAGGGGAGGTAGAAATAATCGGGTATGGGGTTGACAACACTGAAGCATATGTTTTCATATTGGAGAAGAGAACAAACAAAGAAAGGAGCAGGTTGAAAGTTAAAATCCTAGAGAAGCTGCTACGCACTGTAGCAAGAGGAAATAAGAGCATTGGGCCGAAGTGATTAGCCCAGTAAAAAGAAAAAGAGGAAATTTGCGTGGAAGAAAATTGGTGATGAACATTTAATTGTAGTTGTGTTCGAATACTACGGTGTAGAAGGGAGAGCACTAATGACTAAGGCTGATATAAACAGGTGAGGCCCTAAATAAATATATAATTTAAGCGTAGTTTATTTTAAATAATGCACAAACTTTGCAATGCTATATCTCATCCGTATGTGGTCCAATTTACGATCTGTTGGTCACATTGAAATCATATGATCGCAGACTTCGCAGTGTAACCAGTTAGGAGCGATTCAGAGCTCGTCTCAATTAACGGTAGAATTAAACGCCTGCTCGGATCAATTGACGGTTAACCGTTATTTAACGATTAATGAACAATGTGAGTAAACTCACTAACTCTGTTCAGTTTTATAATTTTATAAACGTTATTTAACTTTGTTAAAAATGATCGAATGCTGTGTGTGATGGTTGTTTAGATGGTTTACAAATAAACTGGTTGATAGTTATATATATAAAGTCGTTAGTTAAATATAGATTCTATATATTATTTATCTCATATTGATATGAGATTAATGTTGACTAACGTCTGTGGATGAAGGGAAATAGGTTGGAGGGATCCAACTGGATTCCTCAACAATTATATTATTGTTTTTCATATATTGCACTATATGATGTGACAAAAAATCTGGTGTTGATTATTGTGTGCTTTGGGATGTTTGAAGAACATTGACCCGGAAATAGTTGGTATTTGAATATCGTAAAATATATTCGAATATATTGAAAAAGAAATTGAGGGTTTAAAATGGAATTTCTATTTTCAAATAGAAATTGAATTTCGATTAGTTAGAATATAATAACTTGTTTTTTATTATATAAAAACAAGTAATGTGATCTACAAACGATATTTATAAATGAAGAAAAATGATTATTCTTAAATAGTTTTAAAAATATAATTCAAGAAAAGAATTTATTGAAAAAGGAAAATGGAAATCGTTTAGAAAGGAAACGATGAAATTATTCCAATATTCGAAATGGGAATATAACTGAAACAAATCAATGAGGATTTGTAATTTTAGCTCGAGGATACTGAGTATATTAAAAATAATTTATTCTTCTAAATTATATATAATGAAATTCAGGATTTGATGAGATAATTAATATTTGGATTTGTTATCGAATATTTGAATCGAGATTTAAATTATAAGTTAAAGTCGGTAGCCACCACCAACCGCCCTTGTGCGAAGCAGGAGTCTCATCCTGGTTATAACTTTTAAAATGAGTTATACAATGAATAGTTAATGGCTTATACAACGAATGGTAATGGTTTATACAGCGAATAGTTAATGGCTTATACAGCGAATGGTAATGGCTTATAAAGAGAATGGTAATTGAGTTTATAAAGTGAAATACGAATATGAATTTACAAAAGGACTAGATAAATGGAATTACAAAACTGTAATGGTATTTAATACTTAAATCAAGATTTGATTTAATACAATGAGTACAGATTTCTATTAAGAAATAATGTTTACGTTTTAGAGTGAATATTGTTATAAAAGCAAATGTTTTGCAGACTTAAATGGAGTTATAAAATTAGAAACTGACTGGAGACTAGTTGAGTTGAACGACTTTCTAGTATTGGTCTGATGTTGGTTTCGTCCTTCGGGGTTAATACTTAGGGAGTTGTTCTCTTACTGGTTTACAGTTAGGGACTGATGGACGTGAATGAATAGTGAAGCGTGAATAAGAAATGGAAATGTTTTCCAGTGTTAATAATGTATATTTTCGAAATAGGGGAAATAAAGAGTTGTGAATATATGGGAACGTTTTCCAAGAAAATCGTGAGAAGTTGAAACGACCCGAACTTCCCCGGTCTCCGAAGAGAAGAGAAAGAACGAATTATTTTGAGAACACGACAAAATAGAACGCAAACGGAAGAACATTTCATTGTATATTACAACAATCCATCAGATTACAACAATATACAGAGTATAAAAGAATATTACACATAAATATCAGAGATTTAAATTACATTTAAATACATAGCAGCGGAAAATTAATACAATACACAACTAGAAGAGATATACGGATACAAAGCTTTCCGGATATCATTCCAGCTGTAAACCAGGATCCTGTGAATATCAATCTGCAAAACCAAAATTACTAGCTGCCCGTGTCAAAATAAGGGCACCCAGAGTTTAGGTTAAAACAATAAACTCCAGGTCAGTCATGGGACTGGTGTGAGAACTAAAACAGTTATAAATCTTTATTTTAAAGTTAGGTAAATCAAGGGACCACGCCGTATAACACGGAATGGGTTTCCTCCCAAGAATACCAGTGCATAAAACAACAGCGCAATGCTAAATAAAGAAAAATGAAGCTATTATAAGACCCAGGTCCTATCACACAATGCAACGCAAGCCGGGGGATAGGGTTTTTACCTTATAATAGCCAAGAATGCTTGATACATTTAAAAGAATCATTTGATACTATTATAAGTGTATAGTGTATAAAACAACTTCAAATCATAAGTATCAATCATAGGCGGCATGAATGCCCCATACCACTATGTCGCCATATATAGGTTATACAATCAAAATCGCAAAGTCACGTATTTGGAAATTGGGTTTCCATCTATGAACCGAGGCAAAAAATAGTCCTCAACCGATTCGAGACTCTCTAGCCTGAGCCTCAAGAACAGCCGCAACTACCGCTTGGATCGTCAGGGCCGGTCCACCAATGTGGATTATTATGCATGAACACTACGTTTCCCCGCCCTTTGGGGCGTAAATGAGCCAACGAATGACTCCATCGGACCCGGATCGTCCGATCTAACCGAGGCGCCTCGCAACACCAACAACCACACAGGTGAAAAGTATATAAATGTCAGGGCTGGTAGGTCACTGACACCACCATAGCTAGAAAGAAACGCATGCCCTCCCTGAGGTCCGTCTCCCGTTTTTGGTTCACAACCGGAGTGCGAGGCTCGCGAATTCACGTTACACTAAGCTGTGCCACACAGGCTGTGCTTTGATCATCATCACAAGACTTTGCTTTTCAACAGAAGCCTCGATCATTTGCTACTTAGGCATGCCACACAGGCAATTCACTCCATGCGATTGATATCCATCAATATATAACCCCTGAGCTCGTACGTCTCAGAGAAGGTCGTTAAGCAAGAGAATAAATTCTCCGCTGCCAAACAGATATATATATAATAGAAATCAATCACACGGACTAAAATCCAATGTCAGACACACAGTCCATTTACAAGTTCGTTCTGGGTCTGAACGAAACCGGAGGCACCTAGTACCCCGCATATCCATCTTTCTCCATGTACGTCTGGACGATCACCAACTGTTTCCATCTTCTTGGGTGTACAGCCCAATCAAGACCATCAGTAATTATCCAAACGACGTGAAGACCTCCGGTCTTCAACCACCGTCTTCATCTTCGACACCACGTCGAGTCAATTATTCAGAATGGGATAAACCCGGTCTTTCCAAATAACTCGCGTATATTTTAAATAAGTGTTACACAAACACAACATACGCCTCATTCCAATTCATCAGTCACTAACCGTAAATTAACAAGAGAATAATTCCCCAAATATTAACCCCGAAGGCCGAAACCAACATCAGATCAATATCCAGAAAACCATTCTGCTTAGCTAACCGACAGTTAGTTTCTAAATTTCACATTCATAGGGAAAGGTTCCCATTAATTTTATCCAAGATAAATTCCTTGAATTTATTCTCTAATCTTCTTTTGAATTTCGATTCAACTAGTCGGAATTAGCGAACCTTACCGAAGTAATCATTGGTTTTAATTTCCCAATCCCAACCTATTCATCCCATGAAGTAAAACTGGTAATACTTCATATCTAACACCACGGTGTTATCGGTAAATTCAATTACCATTTCACGTTCAAATCTAATTAAAGATTTAACTATCGCCTGGAGCAAAACTGGTGATACTCCATTCTCGATCTTTTCAATCTAATTAAAGATTCATTAAAACTCCACTTAGTTTTAATCTGTGACTGGGTTAAAGAATCAGTGTCATTTGAAACACGGTTCACGATAAACCCAAAATCACATCACATTTCAATCAGTCCCTAACCGTAAATTAGCAAGTGAGCAATCCCCTAAGTATTAACCCCGAAGGCCGAAACCAACATCAGATCAATACCTCTGAAACTATTCAACTTAACTAATCTCCAGTTAGTTTCTGATTTTCTTAACTCCTTTAGGTCTAAGAACAGTATTATTGAAGATACCGTTCACAACAACCCAAAATCACGTTCCATTAATTATCGGGTTAAAGAACAAGTGTTATTTAAAACACTGTTCACGATAAACCCAAAAATCAATATCAATTCAATTCCAATTAAATATTATTTAATTGGTACACTTCATTAAATCTAAATAAAAAGATTTAATCTTTTTCTCAACTGGGCTTAAGAACAGTGTTAATGAAGACACCATTCACGACAAACCCAAATCACATTTAATATTAAATACAAGGCTCTGAATAGAAAATATATCGGCTTATTTTCAATATCAAATTCTACGACCAACAGATATCGTATTGGAAATAACGATATATGTATATCTTTCAAATTTCCATAACAACATCTGTATAACCACGAAATCCAACATCGAAATATTCCGAAGACAATTTCGATTCAAATCCATTCCAATGAAATTATTGGAAATTCTGGTTATTTTCAAAACCATTTCAAATCCAATTTATTTTTTTAAAAATAAATAGAATTATAATTCTAGTTCAAAACTAGTTCATTTCGATAAAAATCTATTTTTATCTTTTCAAATATGAAGTTTTTCATCCCAATTTTTTTCCCAAATCATTTCTTATGATTTTACACAAATTATTACTATTTTTAATAATTTTATTAAGGCCCGTACAGTCGATTTCCAACAACGGCCATCGAACTGCACTTACAGCGACCTTTTCCAAATTTGATTTGGACATAACTCCAAATCCAACCGTTAGATTTCAAATTTCTAATATTCGTTAGAAAGCTCTTTTCGATACGAACCCAACGGTTGCGGTTTTAGGAGAATCCGACGGTCGGATCTCCCGTAATATCCGTTCGAAGTCAATGGTCGAAATTCGCGAACTGCCGCGGCGCGGCGCGTTCTATTCAGGCCATTATATTATATATATAATATATATATATAATATACTTCGTCGATTTCTATTTAAAACGAAATTTATAAATCGTTTTAAATTCGTTTTCAAAACGTTTTCAACTTCATTTTCAAATTCAAATCAAAACTGAATTTTCCCTTTCAAATTCGGTTTAAATTCATTTCAAATTGATTCCAATTCAAATCGATTTTTAATTCAATTTCGATTTGTTTTCAATTAAATTTCGATTCGTATTCAATTCTATTAAATTTCAATTGGACTTCATTTCTATTCAAATTCAATTCAAATTCAATTCGAATTCATTTCTATTCGAATTTCAAATCATTTCAGTGTATTTTGAATTTCAAATCATTTCAGTTTAATTCGAATTTCAATTCACTTTAAATATAATTCGAATTTCAATTCATTTCAATACAGTTCGAATTTCAAATCTATCCAATTTCAAATCTATTCAATATTCATTGAAGAATGAATAAAATCGATATAAATATCGTTCACGTCAAAATGGCGTCAATCTAACCAACACGGCTTCATATGTTTCTATTTTCAAATATTCTATTTCAAATATTTCTATTTCAAATATTTCTATTTCAAATATTTCTATTCAAATATTTCTCTTCAAATATTTCCATTTCAAATATTTTTATTTCAAATATTTCTTTTTCGAAACTGGAATGAGGCCCAATCAATTACCATATAATGTTAATTATATGGATTTTCTACGACACATGTATATATCAACAACGATGAATAATCAACCATCATCCAAAGTGCATTCTACACTGTATAAGCATCAAATATAAATATTCAACGCTTATAACAGTCTGTCAATCAATCGATCGACATACAACTAAACAATCGGGATTCGTGTACGTCAAATTTCATCCCAATACCCGTGTGGGGTTTCAAACAATCAAACACAGATTTTATTTGTGCAGTTGGGCGATGTGTAAAATTTATCATCCCAATCAATATCAGTCAGTGTGTGTAAATAAACAAATCGTCCGATCTGTTTATTTTTATTTCCTTTCATATACACGTTAAAAATTCTATTTTTAACTATAAAGTATTTTCCACTATACAATATTTTATTTCATCTATATAAATATTTTATTTCATTTCTCATCACATCACACAATCAACTACACATCAAAATTAAAAAACCAAGCATACAAG
Organism: Allium sativum; assembly: GCA_030737875.1. NCBI lineage: Eukaryota > Viridiplantae > Streptophyta > Magnoliopsida > Asparagales > Amaryllidaceae > Allium > Allium sativum. The sequence goes on along the minus strand of CM060915.1, from coordinate 549,551,258 downwards.
CCGTCCATGGTCTGTGGACGACGGGTGTCAGGTGCTACTAAACACCGTCTGCATCCTAGTATATATTTATAACTAGAAAAAAAATTAAATTGAAAGGTGAGTGGTTCTCACCGAATTGCTAATCCAATGCCTCGACTCTTCTTATGTAGAAATTTTTGCTGTTCTTGCCTCTTGTCACTTTCTTTGCCCGTATTCTCTACATATGTAAAAATCACATTTTTACTTCGCCATTCAATATATAAAAATCGAATTTTTACTTTGCTATTCAATATATAAAAATCGAATTTTTACTTCGCCATTCAATATATAAAAATCGAATTTTTACTTCGCCATTCAATATATAAAAATCGAATTTTTACTATGCTATTCAATATATAAAAATCGAATTTTTACTATGCTATTCAATATATATAAAAATCGAATTTTTACTTCATTATATATATAAAGATAATATTTTTATATTTCACATATGATAAAAATCATATTTTTATTATTCCTATGATATAAAAATTATATTTTTAACATTCCTATAATATAAAAATTATATTTTTATTCTTCACATTATATAAAAATTATATTTTTATATAATGAAAAATTACATCTTTATGATTTAAAAATAATCTCTTTTCATAATGTTATAAAGATCAAATCTTTCATTAGTAAAAATCTATGCTTTATCTATTTAAAAATCTAGACCTTATCATACCATCTCACAAAAAGGATAAACATTAAAAACAATGCCTTTAAAATAAATTGAAATACTTACTGATTTTTTTAGCGGAGGAGAGGGGTGTCGCAGGCGGTCTTCGAGCAAAGGGGGGGGGGTCTGCGCGTCAGGAGGCGTCGGAGATGGGGGGGGGGGTGCTGCGGCCGTCTGGAGCGGCGACGCCAGGTCTTCAGGGTGGAGGGGTGTAGCGCGGTCGAGGTAGAGGATGGGGGGGGGGGGGGGGGGCGTGTCGCGCGGTGGCGCAGGGGGAGGAAGAAGATGAAGGAGCGGCGGCGGCAGGCGTTGGGGGGGGGTCGCGTCGTTCGAATTAGGTTTTTTTTTCTTTTTTCTGTTTTGATTTTTAATCGGGGGGGGGGGGTGCTGAGTGATGTAAGGAGAGGGTTTTTATTTATTTATTTAATTATTTAATTCAAAAAGTTGACTTTTACATACGACCTCTAAACGAGGCCCACCGCCTGTCGTCCACAGCTAATTACCCCCATTCCGAACACAATGGGATATGTATCGTAGGCTGATTCGGTCGTTACAATCAGTTTTCGTCAAAATCAACATTTACTTCTATATATTGAATTTGAACACATATTTCAATTTACCGGGGTCACATACTAACTCGAAAAATTCCAGAAAAATATTTTCTAACTTTGTATTGATGATACGGTCCTAACAAAACTAATTTCGTCAAATTCTGAGACCGTTGGAAAAATGGCCATTTTCCAGTCGATTAAAATCAACTGAAATTGGTCAAACGCGTTTTCCTTTGCCACGCTCACATATTGATTCGAAAAATTATGAAATTTGGAATCTAGCAATAATTTGACAACACGGATCCAACAAAAGTGGTTTCGTCAAAATCCGAGGTCGTTTGCAAAATGCCTATTTTTAAGGGCCTGAATTCCATAGCGACTATTCAGAATTTTCAACTGGACATATCTTTTGATTCCCGCTATGAAATTTTGATTTTTCGGATTCGTTGGAAAGATAGTCACTATTAGATTCCATTATTTTTTGTTTCACTAAAATCCGGTTTGTTTTTCACCCGGTACATTCATTTGAAGTTTGAAATCGAATTATCGAACTACCGCGCCATTTTCAATTCCTTTTATAATTTAAAATAAATATTTATATTCTAACGACGATCTATATAATTATATTCGATTGAATTTTATTCAAAATAAATTTCTCGTCGTTCTTATTTAAAATAATCCATTTTAAATGTTCAAAATTCGCTAAATTTTCCAAAATAAAAATTTTAAACTGGCCCAGATTTTCGGGTTGTTACAATCTCCCCCACTTAAAAATTTTCATCCCCGAAAAGGAACAAAGTCGAAAGTGGTTTGATTAATCAACTCTACGTTCGATCTGGCTTCCATTCTCCAACTTTTCAGTTTCTGAGAATTTTCAAATTCTTCAAAAATTTGGCTAACACCCTAAATTTTCGAAAAATTTCGCCATAACCTCCCCTGCACCGGGAGCTACGGGAAAATCCCGAAATTGCCATACAGGCCTTCTGATCTCAAAAAGAAAAAGAAAAAGCCAAGCGGCTAGCCAATCGGCTCATAAAATCATCATCACCCAAACAAAACAGTAAATTATGTTAAACATGTACCTATTTGTCGGGCAAACAAATTTTATTCTTCTGCTCTAGCCTCCTTGCTATGACCTGTTCAATGTAAGTACATATATATGCAAGCAAATGCGACCAATTTTCAATACAATTCAATATTTGGTTTAATTGGGCTATATGGTACAAATTTTAATAAATCAACCAATAATCAACAACACAACCATCAATCAATTAGTTGATTAGCTTTTGAAATTCATAACTTTGATATATAGTCAAAAATCAGATTTTTGATGCCAAACCACAATGATAAGCCCTATCTAATTTCGGTTCTCACACCAGTCTAATGGAAATATAGAAATCTCACTTTCGTTACTCGAAAATAAATACTGGCGACGGTGCCCCATCCCCCGAATTATCCCCCGGCAACTAGAGTATGATTCTATAACCATCCAGTATATTTAAACTTCGAATACACATTTGCAAGACATATATGCAGAATCTTTATATATTGGATTGTCCAAATTCATATAAATAAATAATCAAATACGAATAATTGATTTAAATTTTCAAAACAAAATTGTTTTCATTCGAAAAATATACTCTTCACACTCGTTCTAGGATACTACCGATCCCATCTCTAACGAGTCATTCCCGTTGGATATTACTAATCCAATATCTGATGAATTCTTTCGTATGGTTCTAATGTGTCTTGTTCTCTGGGCTTTGTAAACCAAAGCTCTAATACCACAATGAAACGACCCGAACTTCCCCAGTCTCCGAAGAGAAGAGAAAGAACGAATTGTTTTGAGAACACGACAAAACAGAACGCAGACGGAAGAACATTTCATTGTATATTACAACAATCCATCAGATTACAACAATATACAGAGTATAAACGAATATTACACAGAAATATCAGAGATTTAAATTACATTTAAATACATAGCAGCGGAAAATTAATACAATACACAACTAGAAAAGATATACGGATACAAAGCTTTCCGGATATCATTCCAGCTGTAAACCAGGATCCTGTGAATATCAATCTGCAAAACCAAAACTACTAGCTTCCCGTGTCAAAATAAGGGCACCCAGAGTTTAGGTTAAAACAATAAACTCCAGCTCAGTCATGGGACTGGTGTGAGAACTAAAACAGTTATAAATCTTTATTTTAAAGTTAGGTAAATCAAGGGACCACGCCGTATAACACGGAACGGGTTTCCTCCCAAGAATACCAGTGCATAAAACAACAGCGCAATGCTAAATAAAGAAAAATGAAGCTATTATAAGACCCAGGCCCTATCACACAATGCAACGCAAGCCGGGGGATAGGGTTTTGTAACGGTCCGCCCCGCACCAGTCTGCATTTCCTCCAAAAGTGCGCTGTACACATGCCCGACTGGCACAAGACGGTCGTCAGGAGAAAGGAAAGAAGAGAATGAACTAATCAAGGAACCTGTAGAATGTCTCACAGCGCATGGAATAAAATATAATAATAACATACTTGACATAAAACAGGCAAGACAGTGCATAAGCTGATAACTAATAACCAACATCAGTCTCAAAGCAGCGGAAATCCAAATACAGCTTATTACAATTTTCCAAATTTACTGTCTCTAAACAAAAGAAAGCTAAAATGGAAGATACACCACCAATGCCCAAGCAGTGACCTTCAACAACACAGGGAGAATACTATATATAGTACGTGGAAGCCTCCTGCTCGTCTCCGGATCATCTACCCGTGCATCACCAGCTAACCTGTCTCTAGTCTGCTCGTGTGAGCACCCAGAGTAATAAGAGGAGACATAAAACTCGGGGTCAGACATAAAGCCTGGTATGAGCGATAAGCATCTAAACAGAATGATAACAGGTATACTAAACCATACCTGAACCTGGACCTGCAACCAAAGAGTTAGTACCACATACCGTACTATGCTCTAAGGTGCCATAATAAATAGTGTAAGAATACGGGGGGTGGGGTGTGCATGTCACAATGATAGCAAGCAAATCATCCATAGCAACCATCCTCACATCTCTTACTCAGTGCGTAAAGCGTACGACATCTACCACTTTGGAACACTAGACAAACTGAGGTAACGACGAATCCCGACTTGTAGAAACCCTGCTGTGACCAAGCCAAACACTTGGAGTCATGACCAAACATTTCAATGACCCACTTCATTGGTCGTAGCCCTCGGTTCTACCGATGCCATAATGGCCCTGAATCCGCCTTCGTACCTCCTACCATAGTGGTCCAAAGCTATAGACGTCGATAACTCCTTAACACGCGTCCCGCAGCAAAGCCCAACCATGAAGCGAACTCGTTGATTCCCATCTGAATCTTGAGCTCTAACTTCTCATTTGGACTTCCTTTGCATCTCGGGTTTGGTCGAATTGGAGTTGGTCTTCAGAAGAGTCATCACGAAGTAGTAAAAGTACACGTCCGGTTCCCCATGCTCGGTTCGGTTCGGATACATTCCCCGGTTCGGTTCGGATACGTTCCCCGGTTCGGTTCGGAGTGCCACCATCCTCTGGGTTCGGGTCCTTCTCCCTCATGCGGTTCGGTTCGGTGATTCTGAAGCGGTTCGGTTCGGATACCCCATAGCTTGAGTGTCTCCGTCTCCGTCTCGTCAGCATCAGTTCGGTTCGTGTATTGCTCTCGATTCGGTTCGGAATATGGTATCCATACTCCTCTTTCTTCCACTTCAGTCCTCCTTGTTCCTTCCGATCCCACGCTACGCCCCTCCGATCCGACCAGGCCTTCCTTGTTGCCTCTTCACGTCATGCTCCAGAAAGTACCACGCCCCGGTCCGGTTCGGATATGTCCGATCCGATCCCCTACCCGATCCGATCCCCTACCCGATCCGATCCGGTTAGATACCCTGCAGTTTTCTGCAACTTTCCAGCAACTGTTTATACGCCTCTCGACGGCGTTTTCGACCAATCTAACTATTGGAATCAATCACAAAACATACCAAAGAGTCATAGCAACATATAACAGCAACCGCAAGCAACAAACAACAATGTAAATGAATCATAATGGATCAAAAGTGGCCAAAACCTCACATTTTCCTATAATCCCTCTTAATCATGTTTAAGCATACGATTAGCAAAACACATCGAGATTAACCCAAATTTCTAACAGAGCCTTAAAACATTATTTTAGAATTTTAAGAATTTTTCCAGAGTTTATTTACGTATAAATTCGCTAATCCTCACTAATTACCCTTAATTAACTGTAATTAGTGTCAAAACGATGCTATCACTCACCTTGGCCACGAACAAAATTCTCAGAACTGAAACTCCTCTGATTTGGGCGAATACTGATGCCCAACAGCAGCTCTAACCTTGCTTTGGTGCTTTTTCTTCTTAATTTGATACCTCTAAGCCTTAATCCTTGATTAGGAAGTGATTTTTGGGTGTTTTAGAGAGATTTAGAGAGTGGAGGCCATGGCTAGATCAAGAGGAATGAAAGTGGCGGCTGGAAAATGTCTAAAGAAATGTTCTCTAACCCTAATCAGCCCCTACATACCCCTGAACCCGAAATTCCCCTTGGGCTTAGCTGTTAATCACCCGGTTAAGCCCAATTAAGCTGTTTTTCTCCATCTGAAACTTGTTTCAGCCATATCTCCCAAACGGTAAGCCCGTTTGGCTAATGTGACCACTCTACGGAAAGAGAAACCATCATCCGAAGCCAATGGAAGTGGTTTCAAGTCAAAATTCTTTTCCAGTCAAAAGTTATGGCCAAAACAATGCCAACTAGGGGTAAAATGGTCATTTAAAAATCGAGAAAAATCATGAACATGAGAAATGACCCCAATAGTCGTCCCCCAAAGTTACATGACCATACGACTTCGTATGTGAAAGAAATAAATATTCTACGATCCTATGATGCGTAGAATGCGGGTCGTTACACTCTCCCCCCCTTAAGAAATTTCGCCCCCGAAATTCCTTAACCCAAAACATACAAAGGATCCCGCATGGCTAACAACCCCATTCAACAATCAAACATGCAAAGCAAGCAAACAAGTCTATCCTAGCATGCGGAAAACTAAATCGCAGTCAAAATCTTACCAGGCAAAGAGTTCTGGGTGTGTCTTCCTAATGTCCTCCTCTGTCTCCCAAGTACAATTATTCTCGTCCTCGCTCCACTGTACCTTGACTAGCTTCACCGCCTTCCTTCGAAGTTGCTTCGTATCGTGCGCGACAATACGGGCCGGCTTACGGTTCCCAACCGCCTCGGGTTCTACTTCGAAGTCCTCCAACTGATCAGGTGAAATAGTCATATTTGAGTCGTGAACGAACTTCCTTAGTTGGGAAACATGAAATACGTTATGAACTCCCGCCATCTTCTCTGGTAAGTCAATCCTATATGCCAAATTCCCGACTAGTTCAAGAACAGGGAATGGACCAACAAATCTTGGTGCTAATTTGCCTCTCCTGCCAAATCGTATTACGCTCTTCAACGGAGAAATCTTGACAAACACCAAGTCACCCACGGAGAATTTTAAGTCTCTTCTCCTCTTATCAGCATAACTCTTCTGCCTATCTTGGGCTGCCTTCATTCGTTGTTGAATGATCTTGATCTTATCTGAAGTTTCCCTCACCACATCTGGTCCAAGCATAAACTTCTCGCCAGTCTCTATCCAACATGATGGTGAGTTACACGGTCTTCCATACAAAGCTTCAAATGGAGCCATACCGATACTGGATTGGTAGCTATTATTATATGCAAACTCTACTAGATGCAAATGTTCATCCCATGATCCACCAAAATCCAATATACATGCCCTCAAGAGATCTTCCAAAATACGATTCACCCTTTCCGTCTGACCGTCGGTCTGAGGATGATATGCGGTACTGAGATGTAACTCTGACCCTAGAGCCTCTTGTAAGCTCTTCCAAAATCCACTAGTGAATAACGGGTCTCGGTCGCTCACAATGCCTTTAGGTACTCCATGAAATCTCACTACCCACTTCATATACAATTCTGCTAACTTAGCTGCCGTTCTGGTCGATTTGACTGGTATAAACCTTGCACTTTTAGTCAGTCGATCTACAATTACCCAAATGCTGTCATATCCCGATCTAGTCCTTGGTAATCCATCGATGAAATCCATCGAGACTTGCTCCCATTTCCATTCGGGAATTTCTAATGGCTGTAACAACCCACTAGGCTTCTTTTGCTCGGCTTTAACTAGCTGGCAATTCATACATTTGGATATAAACTTCCCAACGTCTCTTTTCATCCCTTCCCAGTAGTAGGCCTGCTTCATATCTCGATACATCCTATTACCACCGGGGTGTATAGTCAGTTTTGAGTGATGACATTCTCTAAGCACTTCATCCCTCAATCCATTGACATTGGGTACAACAAGCTTTCCATTCTTTCTAAGCCATCTATCTCGATCAAGCCCATACTTGTTCACCTCCTCATCGATACCCATCTCTAACTTGGAGATGATTTCCAATAGGTTAGGATCGTCCCTCTGACTAGAGCCGATCCGCTCAATCAAAGTGGGTCTGATCGTCAAACTCGCTAACATTTCTGGATCCAATTCGCACTTTGGTCTGAAATCAAACCCCGCGATAAACTCCAGTTGCTTCCATTCAAGGAACATAGCCCCTAAGCTGGCATGTCTTCTACTCAATGCATCAGCCACCGCATTGCCCTTTCCTGGTGTGTATGCGATGTCAAAATCATAGGAAGCTAAGAACTCTAACCATCTCTGCTGACGGAGATTTAAATCCTTCTGGGAGAATAGATACTTCAACGACTTATGATCTGTAAACAGCTCAAATCTTTCTCCCAAGAGATAGTGTCTCCACATCTTTAACGCGAACACGATCGCTGCCAATTCTAAATCGTGGGTAGGGTATCTTCTCTCGTGCGGTTTCAATTGCCGACTTGCGTAAGCTACAACCCTACCGCCTTGCATCAATACAGCACCCAGTCCGGTACCACAGGCATCCGTGTATACCGTCATCTCTTCATCCCCCTTAGGAATGACTAACACTGGTGCGCTTGTCAACTTGTCCTTTAGACTTTTAAATGCATTCTCGCACCTTTCATCCCAGACAAAAGCTTGATTCTTCTTGGTCAACTGGGTCAATGGTGCTGCTACCTTGGAGAAACCTTGGATAAACTTACGATAATATCCCGCTAACCCCAAGAAACTTCTTACATCTGTTGCATTCTTGGGCGTAGGCCAATCCTGTACCGTAGCCACCTTCGCCGGGTCCACGGCAATCCCATTTTCTGATACAACATGGCCCAAGAACCTCACTTCCCTCTTCCAGAAGTGACACTTAGAAAACTTTGCTTTCAATTGGTGTTTTCTCAACACCTCCATCGCTACTCTTAAATGTTCCTTGTGTTCTTCCTCTGTCCTCGAATAGACCAAAATATCATCAACGAACACAAGGACAGACTTATTCAACTGATCTCTGAATACCCTATTCATAGGATCCACAAAATATGCCGGGGCATTAGTCAGCCCAAATGGCATAACCAACCATTCATAAAATCCAGACGGCGTTCGAAATGCCGTTTTAGCTATACTCTCAGCTTCCACTCTAAGCTGATGAAAACCTGTCGCGAGATCCAACTGAGAAAATATTCTCCCGCCACTCAACTGATCGAACAAATCATCTATCCGCGGTAGAGGATACTTGTTCTTCCTCGTCACTTTATTCAACTCGCGGTAGTCTACACACAAACGAAGGGAACCATCCGCCTTGGTAGCAAACACAACTGGTGCTCCCCATTCAGAAACACTCCTTCTGATAAATCCCTTCTTCAAAAGATCGCTGACTTGCACCTCGAGCTCCCGCTGCTCTCTTGGTGCCATACGACGAAGTGACATCACTATAGGCCTGGCATCCTTTACCAAATCAATACGAAACTCAATCTCTCGGTGTGGTGGAAGTCCGGTCACTTCTTCGAAAACATCCGGATACTGGCCAACCACGGGCAAACCTGACAACTCACTATGCGGAATATCGAGGGAGTTTAGAAAACTAGCCAATACCCCCTTACTGGGTAGACCACCAAACACTATCCTCCGCCCATCATCCGCTCTAGCTGTCACCAACAAGCCCTCACAGTCTACCACCACCCCGTGTCTTTGGAGCCAATCTACTCCCAAAATAATGCCAAACCCAGTAAAGCCCAAAACAAAGCAATCACAAACAAACATGCATCCATGACTCGATAGAACCACATTACGACAAATCATGCTAAGGCTAGTCGAACCACCAATCGGGTTCGTCACTACTAAAGGTCTATCGACAATCTCGGGCTCCAATCCCAACCTATCTACCAGGTCACTAGATATGAAAGAACTGGAAGCTCCGGTATCAAACAAAACTCTAACAGGAACATCATAAACAGAAAGCATACCTTGAATGACGACATTCTTTCCCTTCTCCGCCGCAGTTGGGGCATTCGACGAAGAAGGAATAGCATTAAGGGCATATGCTTTCACCATTTGCTTTTCTTTAGGGGGCTGTGGACACTTGTCCTTGTGATGTCCCAATTGGCCACAATTGAAGCACTTCCTATCCGCTGGCTTGGCCCGACAATTACTAGCATAATGGCCCTTCTTACCACAGCTGAAGCACTCCACATCTTGCTTACTCTTTTTCTTCTGGCCATCCTTAGCCTGATTCTGCTTTCTCTTATTCTGGGAACCACCTTTGCCTCCACCACTAGCTTGTGGCTTTGGCTCATCTACGGATGCAACCTCAGTCTTCGGCTTAGGGTAGAGACTCTCCGATCTTAACGCTTTCCCCACAATCGATTCAAACGTCTCATCGATGTGGTTAATAAGTTTTTCCCCCAAGTACTGATCCAAACCAGTTATGAATTTCTCATTCTTTTTCTCGGCAGTATCAATAAGAGATAATCCATATTTTGACAAAGTGTCAAATTCAGCAATATACTCCGAGACAGCCCTGCCATTCTGCTTGAGCTCCAAGAATTTCTTATACAACATTGACTTCTGAGCAGCTGGAATGAACTTCTCACTAAAGCGAACCTTAAACTGCTCCCAAGTAATCTGATCTTCGGGAGTAGTTGCCTTTATGGCATTCCACCAATTCATTGCCCGCCCTTGCAACTGACGGGACGCTAGCTTTCTCTTCATCGCATCCTCGATACCCAAATCCTCGAAGATACGTTCGCAACTATCCACCCAATCCTGAACATCCGTAGCCGACTCCGTTCCGTGGAACGGCTTCCCACCAAGACTAGTATAATCCTTATTCAGCTTGGCGAAGTCGACTCTTGGCGCCTGCACTATTGGACCACCACCATTTCCACCATTGGGAGCTGCCCTCTGCACATCTCTAAGCATCTCTCTCATGAGGTCAGTAAACATCGTCCTCATGTCAGCAGCATTCTCATTATTGGCTCCCCTACCAGCACCTCTAGTATATCGGCTCATCGTCAATCTGAAAAAGGAAACGATTAACGACTCCATAGTGGTGCTAGTGCAGTACGACTTCATCCTTATACTACTAATAGTATATATATATAGCTTTTTAAAACCAAAGTAATCACAAATACGCTCTCTCGTATACGTATACTATCTCTCCTTAATAACTTCCCTAGGTTAACTACGCAACCTAGAGCTCTGATACCAAGTGTAACGGTCCGCCCCGCACCAGTCTGCATTTCCTCCAAAAGTGCGCTGTACACATGCCCGACTGGCACAAGACGGTCGTCAGGAGAAAGGAAAGAAGAGAATGAACTAATCAAGGAACCTGTAGAATGTCTCACAGCGCATGGAATAAAATATAATAATAACATACTTGACATAAAACAGGCAAGACAGTGCATAAGCTGATAACTAATAACCAACATCAGTCTCAAAGCAGCGGAAATCCAAATACAGCTTATTACAATTTTCCAAATTTACTGTCTCTAAACAAAAGAAAGCTAAAATGGAAGATACACCACCAATGCCCAAGCAGTGACCTTCAACAACACAGGGAGAATACTATATATAGTACGTGGAAGCCTCCTGCTCGTCTCCGGATCATCTACCCGTGCATCACCAGCTAACCTGTCTCTAGTCTGAACCTGGACCTGCAACCAAAGAGTTAGTACCACATACCGTACTATGCTCTAAGGTGCCATAATAAATAGTGTAAGAATACGGGGGTGGGGTGTGCATGTCACAATGATAGCAAGCAAATCATCCATAGCAACCATCCTCACATCTCTTACTCAGTGTGTAAAGCGTACGACATCTACCACTTTGGAACACTAGACAAACTGAGGTAACGACGAATCCCGACTTGTAGAAACCCTGCTGTGACCAAGCCAAACACTTGGAGTCATGACCAAACATTTCAATGACCCACTTCATTGGTCGTAGCCCTCGGTTCTACCGATGCCATAATGGCCCTGAATCCGCCTTCGTACCTCCTACCATAGTGGTCCAAAGCTATAGACGTCGATAACTCCTTAACACGCGTCCCGCAGCAAAGCCCAACTATGAAGTGAACTCGTTGATTCCCATCTGAATCTTGAGCTCTAACTTCTCATTTGGACTTCCTTTGCATCTCGGGTTTGGTCGAATTGGAGTTGGTCTTCAGAAGAGTCATCACGAAGTAGTAAAAGTACACGTCCGGTTCCCCATGCTCGGTTCGGTTCGGATACATTCCCCGGTTCGGTTCGGAAACGTTCCCCGGTTCGGTTCGGAGTGCCACCATCCTCTGGGTTCGGGTCCTTCTCCCTCATGCGGTTCGGTTCGGTGATTCTGAAGCGGTTCGGTTCGGATACCCCATAGCTTGAGTGTCTCCGTCTCCGTCTCGTCAGCATCAGTTCGGTTCGTGTATTGCTCTCGATTCGGTTCGGAATATGGTATCCATACTCCTCTTTCTTCCACTTCAGTCCTCCTTGTTCCTTCCGATCCCACGCTACGCCCCTCCGATCCGACCAGGCCTTCCTTGTTGCCTCTTCACGTCATGCTCCAGAAAGTACCACGCCCCGGTCCGGTTCGGATATGTCCGATCCGATCCCCTACCCGATCCGATCCCCTACCCGATCCGATCCGGTTAGATACCCTGCAGTTTTCTGCAACTTTCCAGCAACTGTTTATACGCCTCTCGACGGCGTTTTCGACCAATCTAACTATTGGAATCAATCACAAAACATACCAAAGAGTCATAGCAACATATAACAGCAACCGCAAGCAACAAACAACAATGTAAATGAATCATAATGGATCAAAAGTGGCCAAAACCTCACATTTTCCTATAATCCCTCTTAATCATGTTTAAGCATACGATTAGCAAAACACATCGAGATTAACCCAAATTTCTAACAGAGCCTTAAAACATTATTTTAGAATTTTAAGAATTTTTCCAGAGTTTATTTACGTATAAATTCGCTAATCCTCACTAATTACCCTTAATTAACTGTAATTAGTGTCAAAACGATGCTATCACTCACCTTGGCCACAAACAAAATTCTCAGAACTGAAACTCCTCTGATTTGGGCGAATACTGATGCCCAACAGCAGCTATAACCTTGCTTTGGTGCTTTTTCTTCTTAATTTGATACCTCTAAGCCTTAATCCTTGATTAGGAAGTGATTTTTGGGTGTTTTAGAGAGATTTAGAGAGTGGAGGCCATGGCTAGATCAAGAGGAATGAAAGTGGCGGCTGGAAAATGTCTAAAGAAATGTTCTCTAACCCTAATCAGCCCCTACATACCCCTGAACCCGAAATTCCCCTTGGGCTTAGCTGTTAATCACCCGGTTAAGCCTAATTAAGCTGTTTTTCTCCATCTGAAACTTGTTTCAGCCATATCTCCCAAACGGTAAGCCCGTTTGGCTAATGTGACCACTCTACGGAAAGAGAAACCATCATCCGAAGCCAATGGAAGTGGTTTCAAGTCAAAATTCTTTTCCAGTCAAAAGTTATGGCCAAAACAATGCCAACTAGGGGTAAAATGGTCATTTAAAAATCGAGAAAAATCATGAACATGGGAAATGACCCCAATAGTCGTCCCCCAAAGTTACATGACCATACGACTTCGTATGTGAAAGAAATAAATATTCTACGATCCTATGACGCGTAGAATGCGGGTCGTTACACTCTCCCCCCCTTAAGAAATTTCACCCCCGAAATTCCTTAACCCAAAACATACAAAGGATCCCGCATGCCTAACAACCCCATTCAACAATCAAACATGCAAAGCAAGCAAACAAGTCTATCCTAGCATGCGGAAAACTAAATCGCAGTCAAAATCTTACCAGGCAAAGAGTTCTGGGTGTGTCTTCCTAATGTCCTCCTCTGTCTCCCAAGTACAATCATTCTCGTCCTCGCTCCACTGTACCTTGACTAGCTTCACCGCCTTCCTTCGAAGTTGCTTCGTATCGTGCGCGACAATATGGGCCGGCTTACGGTTCCCAACCGCCTCGGGTTCTACTTCGAAGTCCTCCAACTGATCAGGTGAAATAGTCATATTTGAGTCGTGAACGAACTTCCTTAGTTGGGAAACATGAAATACGTTATGAACTCCCGCCATCTTCTCTGGTAAGTCAATCCTATATGCCAAATTCCCGACTAGTTCAAGAACAGGGAATGGACCAACAAATCTTGGTGCTAATTTGCCTCTCCTGCCAAATCGTATTACGCTCTTCAACGGAGAAATCTTGACAAACACCAAGTCACCCACGGAGAATTTTAAGTCTCTTCTCCTCTTATCAGCATAACTCTTCTGCCTATCTTGGGCTGCCTTCATTCGTTGTTGAATGATCTTGATCTTATCTGAAGTTTCCCTCACCACATCTGGTCCAAGCATAAACTTCTCGCCAGTCTCTATCCAACATGATGGTGAGTTACACGGTCTTCCATACAAAGCTTCAAATGGAGCCATACCGATACTGGATTGGTAGCTATTATTATATGCAAACTCTACTAGATGCAAATGTTCATCCCATGATCCACCAAAATCCAATATACATGCCCTCAAGAGATCTTCCAAAATACGATTCACCCTTTCCGTCTGACCGTCGGTCTGAGGATGATATGCGGTACTGAGATGTAACTCTGACCCTAGAGCCTCTTGTAAGCTCTTCCAAAATCCACTAGTGAATAACGGGTCTCGGTCGCTCACAATGCCTTTAGGTACTCCATGAAATCTCACTACCCACTTCATATACAATTCTGCTAACTTAGCTGCCGTTCTGGTCGATTTGACTGGTATAAACCTTGCACTTTTAGTCAGTCGATCTACAATTACCCAAATGCTGTCATATCCCGATCTAGTCCTTGGTAATCCATCGATGAAATCCATCGAGACTTGCTCCCATTTCCATTCGGGAATTTCTAATGGCTGTAACAACCCACTAGGCTTCTTTTGCTCGGCTTTAACTAGCTGGCAATTCATGCATTTGGATATAAGCTTCCCAACGTCTCTTTTCATCCCTTCCCAGTAGTAGGCCTGCTTCATATCTCGATACATCTTATTACCACCGGGGTGTATAGTCAGTTTTGAGTGATGACATTCTCTAAGCACTTCATCCCTCAATCCATTGACATTGGGTACAACAAGCTTTCCATTCTTTCTAAGCCATCTATCTCGATCAAGCCCATACTTGTTCACCTCCTCATCGATACCCATCTCTAACTTGGAGATGATTTCCAATAGGTTAGGATCGTCCCTCTGACTAGAGCCGATCCGCTCAATCAAAGTGGGTCTGATCGTCAAACTCGCTAACATTTCTGGATCCAATTCGCACTTTGGTCTGAAATCAAACCCCGCGATAAACTCCAGTTGCTTCCATTCAAGGAACATAGCCCCTAAGCTGGCATGTCTTCTACTCAATGCATCAGCCACCGCATTGCCCTTTCCTGGTGTGTATGCGATGTCAAAATCATAGGAAGCTAAGAACTCTAACCATCTCTGCTGACGGAGATTTAAATCCTTCTGGGAGAATAGATACTTCAACGACTTATGATCTGTAAACAGCTCAAATCTTTCTCCCAAGAGATAGTGTCTCCACATCTTTAACGCGAACACGATCGCTGCCAATTCTAAATCGTGGGTAGGGTATCTTCTCTCGTGCGGTTTCAATTGCCGACTTGCGTAAGCTACAACCCTACCGCCTTGCATCAATACAGCACCCAGTCCGGTACCACAGGCATCCGTGTATACCGTCATCTCTTCATCCCCCTTAGGAATGACTAACACTGGTGCGCTTGTCAACTTGTCCTTTAGACTTTTAAATGCATTCTCGCACCTTTCATCCCAGACAAAAGCTTGATTCTTCTTGGTCAACTAGGTCAATGGTGCTGCTACCTTGGAGAAACCTTGGATAAACTTACGATAATATCCCGCTAACCCCAAGAAACTTCTTACATCTGTTGCATTCTTGGGCGTAGGCCAATCCTGTACCGTAGCCACCTTCGCCGGGTCCACGGCAATCCCATTTTCTGATACAACATGGCCCAAGAACCTCACTTCCCTCTTCCAGAAGTGACACTTAGAAAACTTTGCTTTCAATTGGTGTTTTCTCAACACCTCCATCGCTACTCTTAAATGTTCCTTGTGTTCTTCCTCTGTCCTCGAATAGACCAAAATATCATCAACGAACACAAGGACAGACTTATTCAACTGATCTCTGAATACCCTATTCATAAGATCCACAAAATATGCCGGGGCATTAGTCAGCCCAAATGGCATAACCAACCATTCATAAAATCCAGACGGCGTTCGAAATGCCGTTTTAGCTATACTCTCAGCTTCCACTCTAAGCTGATGAAAACCTGTCGCGAGATCCAACTGAGAAAATATTCTCGCGCCACTCAACTGATCGAACAAATCATCTATCCGCGGTAGAGGATACTTGTTCTTCCTCGTCACTTTATTCAACTCGCGGTAGTCTACACACAAACGAAGGGAACCATCCGCCTTGGTAGCAAACACAACTGGTGCTCCCCATTCAGAAACACTCCTTCTGATAAATCCCTTCTTCAAAAGATCGCTGACTTGCACCTCGAGCTCCCGCTGCTCTCTTGGTGCCATACGACGAAGTGGCATCACTATAGGCCTGGCATCCTTTACCAAATCAATACGAAACTCAATCTCTCGGTGTGGTGGAAGTCCGGTCACTTCTTCGAAAACATCCGGATACTGGCCAACCACGGGCAAACCTGACAACTCACTATGCGGAATATCGAGGGAGTTTAGAAAACTAGCCAATACCCCCTTACTGGGTAGACCACCAAACACTATCCTCCGCCCATCATCCGCTCTAGCTGTCACCAACAAGCCCTCACAGTCTACCACCACCCCGTGTCTTTGGAGCCAATCTACTCCCAAAATAATGCCAAACCCAGTAAAGCCCAAAACAAAGCAATCACAAACAAACATGTATCCATGACTCGATAGAACCACATTACGACAAATCATGCTAAGGCTAGTCGAACCACCAATCGGGTTCGTCACTACTAAAGGTCTATCGACAATCTCGGGCTCCAATCCCAACCTATCTACCAGGTCACTAGATATGAAAGAACTGGAAGCTCCGGTATCAAACAAAACTCTAACAGGAACATCATAAACAGAAAGTATACCTTAAATGACGACATTCTTTCCCTTCTCCGCCGCAGTTGGGGCATTCGACGAAGAAGGAATAGCATTAAGGGCATATGCTTTCACCATTTGCTTTTCTTTAGGGGGCTGTGGACACTTGTCCTTGTGATGTCCCAATTGGCCACAATTGAAGCACTTCCTATCCGCTGGCTTGGCCCGACAATTACTAGCATAATGGCCCTTCTTACCACAGCTGAAGCACTCCACATCTTGCTTACTCTTTTTCTTCTGGCCATCCTTAGCCTGATTCTGCTTTCTCTTATTCTGGGAACCACCTTTGCCTCCACCACTAGCTTGTGGCTTTGGCTCATCTGCGGATGCAACCTCAGTCTTCGGCTTAGGGTAGAGACTCTCCGATCTTAACGCTTTCCCCACAATCGATTCAAACGTCTCATCGATGTGGTTAATAAGTTTTTCCCCCAAGTACTGATCCAAACCAGTTATGAATTTCTCATTCTTTTTCTCGGCAGTATCAATAAGAGATAATCCATATTTTGACAAAGTGTCAAATTCAGCAATATACTCCGAGACAGCCCTGCCATTCTGCTTGAGCTCCAAGAATTTCTTAAACAACATTGACTTCTGAGCAGCTGGAATGAACTTCTCACTAAAGCGAACCTTAAAATGCTCCCAAGTAATCTGATCTTCGGGAGTAGTTGCCTTTATGGCATTCCACCAATTCATTGCCTGCCCTTGCAACTGACGGGACGCTAGCTTTCTCTTCATCGCATCCTCGATACCCAAATCCTCGAAGATACGTTCGCAACTATCCACCCAATCCTGAACATCCGTAGCCGACTCCGTTCCGTGGAACGGCTTCCCACCAAGACTAGTATAATCCTTATTCAGCTTGGCGAAGTCGACTCTTGGCGCCTGCACTATCCTCCTCTCAAAGGAACCTGTAGAATGTCTCACAGCGCATGGAATAAAATATAATAATAACATACTTGACATAAAACAGGCAAGACAGTGCATAAGCTGATAACTAATAACCAACATCAGTCTCAAAGCAGCGGAAATCCAAATACAGCTTATTACAATTTTCCAAATTTACTGTCTCTAAACAAAAGAAAGCTAAAATGGAAGATACACCACCAATGCCCAAGCAGTGACCTTCAACAACACAGGGAGAATACTATATATAGTACGTGGAAGCCTCCTGCTCGTCTCCGGATCATCTACCCGTGCATCACCAGCTAACCTGTCTCTAGTCTGCTCGTGTGAGCACCCAGAGTAATAAGCGGAGACATAAAACTCGGGGTCAAACATAAAGCCTGGTATGAGCGATAAGCATTTAAACAGAATGATAACAGGTATACTAAACCATACCTGAACCTGGACCTGCAACCAAAGAGTTAGTACCACATACCGTACTATGCTCTAAGGTGCCATAATAAATAGTGTAAGAATACGGGGGTGGGGTGTGCATGTCACAATGATAGCAAGCAAATCATCCATAGCAACCATCCTCACATCTCTTACTCAGTGCGTAAAGCGTACGACATCTACCACTTTGGAACACTAGACAAACTGAGGTAACGACGAATCCCGACTTGTAGAAACCCTGCTGTGACCAAGCCAAACACTTGGAGTCATGACCAAACATTTCAATGACCCACTTCATTGGTCGTAGCCCTCGGTTCTACCGATGCCATAATGGCCCTGAATCCGCCTTCGTACCTCCTACCATAGTGGTCCAAAGCTATAGACGTCGATAACTCCTTAACACGCGTCCCGCAGCAAAGCCCAACCATGAAGCGAACTCGTTGATTCCCATCTGAATCTTGAGCTCTAACTTCTCATTTGGACTTCCTTTGCATCTCGGGTTTGGTCGAATTGGAGTTGGTCTTCAGAAGAGTCATCACGAAGTAGTAAAAGTACACGTCCGGTTCCCCATGCTCGGTTCGGTTCGGATACATTCCCCGGTTCGGTTCGGAAACGTTCCCCGGTTCGGTTCGGAGTGCCACCATCCTCTGGGTTCGGGTCCTTCTCCCTCATGCGGTTCGGTTCGGTGATTCTGAAGCGGTTCGGTTCGGATACCCCATAGCTTGAGTGTCTCCGTCTCCGTCTCGTCAGCATCAGTTCGGTTCGTGTATTGCTCTCGATTCGGTTCGGAATATGGTATCCATACTCCTCTTTCTTCCACTTCAGTCCTCCTTGTTCCTTCCGATCCCACGCTACGCCCCTCCGATCCGACCAGGCCTTCCTTGTTGCCTCTTCACGTCATGCTCCAGAAAGTACCACGCCCCGGTCCGGTTCGGATATGTCCGATCCGATCCCCTACCCGATCCGATCCCCTACCCGATCCGATCCGGTTAGATACCCTGCAGTTTTCTGCAACTTTCCAGCAACTGTTTATACGCCTCTCGACGGCGTTTTCGACCAATCTAACTATTGGAATCAATCACAAAACATACCAAAGAGTCATAGCAACATATAACAGCAACCGCAAGCAACAAACAACAATGTAAATGAATCATAATGGATCAAAAGTGGCCAAAACCTCACATTTTCCTATAATCCCTCTTAATCATGTTTAAGCATACGATTAGCAAAACACATCGAGATTAACCCAAATTTCTAACAGAGCCTTAAAACATTATTTTAGAATTTTAAGAATTTTTCCAGAGTTTATTTACGTATAAATTCGCTAATCCTCACTAATTACCCTTAATTAACTGTAATTAGTGTCAAAACGATGCTATCACTCACCTTGGCCACAAACAAAATTCTCAGAACTGAAACTCCTCTGATTTGGGCGAATACTGATGCCCAACAGCAGCTCTAACCTTGCTTTGGTGCTTTTTCTTCTTAATTTGATACCTCTAAGCCTTAATCCTTGATTAGGAAGTGATTTTTGGGTGTTTTAGAGAGATTTAGAGAGTGGAGGCCATGGCTAGATCAAGAGGAATGAAAGTGGCGGCTGGAAAATGTCTAAAGAAATGTTCTCTAACCCTAATCAGCCCCTACATACCCCTGAACCCGAAATTCCCCTTGGGCTTAGCTGTTAATCACCCGGTTAAGCCCAATTAAGCTGTTTTTCTCCATCTGAAACTTGTTTCAGCCATATCTCCCAAACGGTAAGCCCGTTTGGATAATGTGACCACTCTACGGAAAGAGAAACCATCATCCGAAGCCAATGGAAGTGGTTTCAAGTCAAAATTCTTTTCCAGTCAAAAGTTATGGCCAAAACAATGCCAACTAGGGGTAAAATGGTCATTTAAAAATCGTGAAAAATCATGAACATGGGAAATGACCCCAATAGTCGTCCCCCAAAGTTACATGACCATACGACTTCGTATGTGAAAGAAATAAATATTCTACGATCCTATGACGCGTAGAATGCGGGTCGTTACAGGTTTTTACCTTATAATAGCCAAGAATGCTTGATACGTTTAAAAGAAATCATTTGATACTATTATAAGTGTATAGTGTATAAAACAACTTCAAATCATAAGTATCAATCATAGGCGGCATGAATGCCCCATACCACTATGTCGCCATATATAGGTTATACAATCAAAATCGCAAAGTCACGTATTTGGAAATTGGGTTTCCATCTATGAACCGAGGCAAAAGATAGTCCTCAAGCGATTCGAGACTCTCTAGCCCGAGCCTCAGGAACAGCCGCAACTACCCCTTGGATCGTCAGGGCCGGTCCACCGATGTGGATTATTATGCCTGAACACTACGTTTCCCCGCCCTTTGGGGCGTAAATGAGCCAACGAATGACTCCATCGGACCCGGATCGTCCGATCTAACCGAGGCGCCTCGCAACAGTAACAACCACACAGGTGAAAAGTATATAAATGTCAGGGCTGGTAGGTCACTGACACCACCCTAGCTAGAAAGAAACGCATGCCCTCCCTGAGGTCCGTCTCCCGTTTTTGGTTCACAACTGGGGTGCGAGGCTCGCGAATTCACGTTACACAAAGCTGTGCCACACAGGCTGTGCTTTGATCATCACCACAAGACTTTGCTTTTCAACAGAAGCCTCGATCATTTGCCACTTAGGCATGCCACACAGGCAATTCACTCCATGCGATTGATATCCATCAATATATAACCCCTGAGCTCGTACGTCTCAGAGAAGGGCGTTAAGCAAGAGAATAAATTCTCCGCCACCAAACAGATATATATATATATAATAGAAATCAATCACACGGACTAAAATCCAATGTCAGACACGCAGTCCATTTACAAGTTCGTTCTGGGTCTGAACGAAACTGGAGGCACCTAGTACCTCGCATATCCATCGATCTCCATGTACGTCTGGACGATCACCAACTGTTTCCATCTTCTTGGGTGTACAGCCCAATCAAGACCATCAATAATTATCCAAACGACGCGAAGACCTCCGGTCTTCAACCACCGTCTTCATCTTCGACACCATGTCGAATCAATTATTCAGAATGGGATAAACCCGGTCTTTCCGAATAACTCGCGTATATTTTAAATAAGTGTTACACAAACACAACATACGCCTCATTCCAATTCATCAGTCACTAACCGTAAATTAACAAGAGAATAATTCCCTAAATATTAACCCCGAAGGCCGAAACCAACATCAGATCAATATCCAGAAAACCATTCTGCTTAGCTAACCGACAGTTAGTTTCTAAATTTCACATTCATAGGGAAAGGTTCCCATTAATTTTATCCAAGATAAATTCCTTGAATTTATTCTCTAATCTTCTTTTGAATTTCGATTCAACTAGTCGGAATTAGCGAACCTTACCGAAGTAATCATTGGTTTTAATTTCCCAATCCCAACCTATTCATCCCATGAAGTAAAACTGGTAATACTTCATATCTAACACCACGGTGTTAACGGTAAATTCAATTACCATTTCACGTTCAAATCTAATTAAAGATTTAACTATCGCCTGGAGCAAAACTGGTGATACTCCATTCTCGATCTTTTCAATCTAATTAAAGATTCATTAAAACTCCACTTAGTTTTAATCTGTGACTGGGTTAAAGAATCAGTGTCATTTGAAACACGGTTCATGATAAACCCAAAATCACATCACATTTCAATCAGTCCCTAACCGTAAATTAGCAAGTGAGCAATCCCCTAAGTATTAACCCCGAAGGCCGAAACCAACATCAGATCAATACCTCTGAAACCATTCAACTTAACTAATCTCCAGTTAGTTTCTGATTTTCTTAACTCCTTTAGGTCTAAGAACAGTATTATTGAAGATACCGTTCACAACAACCCAAAATCACGTTTCATTAATTATCGGGTTAAAGAACAAGTGTTATTTAAAACACTGTTCACGATAAACCCAAAAATTAATATCAATTCAATTCCAATTAAATATTATTTAATTGGTACACTTCATTAAATCTAAATAAAAAGATTTAATCTTTTTCTCAACTGGGCTTAAGAACAGTGTTAATGAAGACACCATTCACGACAAACCCAAATCACATTTGATATTAAATACAAGGCTCTGAATAGAAAATATATCGGCTTATTTTCAATATCAAATTCTACGACCAACAGATACCGTATTGGAAATAACGATATATGTATATCTTTCAAATTTCCATAACAACATCTGTATAACCACGAAATCCAACATCGAAATATTCCGAAGACAATTTCGATTCAAATCCATTCCAATGAAATTATTGGAAATTCTGGTTATTTTCAAAACCATTTCAAATCCAATTTATTTATTTAAAAATAAATAGAATTATAATTCTAGTTCAAAACTAGTTCATTTCGATAAAAATCTATTTTTATCTTTTCAAATATGGAGTTTTTCATCCCAATTTTTTTCCTAAATCATTTCTTATGATTTTACACAAATTATTACTATTTTTAATAATTTTATTAAGGCCCGTACAGTCGATTTCCAACAACGGCCATCGAACTGCACTTACAGCGACCTTTTCCAAATTTGATTTGGACATAACTCCAAATCCAACCGTTAGATTTCAAATTTCTAATATTCGTTAGAAAGCTCTTTTCGATACGAACCCAACGGTTGCGGTTTTAGGAGAATCCGATGGTCGGATCTCCCGTAATATCCGTTCGAAGTCAATGGTCGAAATTCGCGAACTGCCGCGGCGCGGTGCGTTCTATTCAGGCCATTATATTATATATATAATATATATATAATATAAACTTCGTCGATTTCTATTTAAAACGAAATTTATAAATCGTTTTAAATTCGTTTTCAAAACGTTTTCAACTTCATTTTCAAATTCAAATCAAAACTGAATTTTCCCTTTCAAATTCGGTTTAAATTCATTTCAAATTGATTCCAATTCAAATCGATTTTTAATTCAATTTCGATTCGTTTTCAATTAAATTTCGATTCGTATTCAATTCTATTAAATTTCAATTGGACTTCATTTCTATTCAAATTCAATTCGAATTCAATTCGAATTCATTTCTATTCGAATTTCAAATCATTTCAGTGTATTTCGAATTTCAAATCAATTCAGTTTAATTCGAATTTCAATTCACTTTAAATATAATTCGAATTTCAATTCATTTCAATACAGTTCGAATTTCAAATCTATCCAATTTCAAATTTATTCAATATTCATTGAAGAATGAGTAAAATCGATATAAATATCGTTCACGTCAAAATGGCGTTAATCTAACCAACACTGCTTCATATGTTTCTATTTTCAAATATTCTATTTCAAATATTTCTATTTCAAATATTTCTATTTCAAATATTTCTATTCAAATATTTCTCTTCAAATATTTCCATTTCAAATGTTTTTATTTCAAATATTTCTTTTTCGAAACTGGAATGAGGTCCAATCAATTACCATATAATGTTAATTATATGGATTTTCTACAACACATGTATATATCAACAACGATGAATAATCAACCATCATCCAAAGTGCATTCTACACTGTATAAGCATCAAATATAAATATTCAACGCTTATAACAGTCTGTCAATCAATCGATCGACATACAACTAAACAATCGGGATTAGTGTACGTCAAATATCATCCCAATACCCGTGTGGGGTTTCAAACAATCAAACACAGATTTTATTTGTGCAGTTGGGCGATGTGTAAAATTTATCATCCCAATCAATATCAGTTAATGTGTGTAAATAAACAAATCGTCCGATCTGTTTATTTTTATTTCCTTTCATATACACGTTAAAAATTCTATTTTTAACTATAAAGTATTTTCCACTATACAATATTTTATTTCATCTATATAAATATTTTATTTCATTTCTCATCACATCACACAATCAACTACACATCAAAATTAAACAACCAAGCATACAAGCCGTCCATGGTCTGTGGACGACGGGTGTCGGGTGCTACTAAACACCGTCTGCATCCTAGTATATATTTATAACTAGAAAAAAATTAAATTGAAAGGTGAGAAGTTCTCACCGAATTGCTAATCCAATGCCTCGACTCTTCTTATGTAGAAATCTTTGCTGTTCTTGCCTCTTGTCACTTTCTTTGCCCGTATTCTCTACATATGTAAAAATCACATTTGTACTTCGCCATTCAATATATAAAAATCGAATTTTTACTTTGCTATTCAATATATAAAAATTGAATTTTTACTTCGCCATTCAATATATAAAAATCGAATTTTTACTTCGCCATTCAATATATAAAAATCGAATTTTTACTATGCTATTCAATATATAAAAATCGAATTTTTACTATGCTATTCAATATATATAAAAATCGAATTTTTACTTCGTTATATATATAAAGATAATATTTTTATATTTCACATATGATAAAAATCATATTTTTATTATTCCTATGATATAAAAATTATATTTTTAACATTCCTATAATATAAAAATTATATTTTTATTCTTCACATTATATAAAAATTATATTTTTATATAATGAAAAATTACATCTTTATGATTTAAAAATAATCTCTTTTCATAATGTTATAAAGATCAAATCTTTCATTAGTAAAAATCTATGCTCTATCTATTTAAAAATCTAGACCTTATCATACCATCTCACAAAAAGGATAAACATTAAAAACAATGCCTTTAAAATAAATTGAAATACTTACTGATTTTTTTAGCGGAGGAGGGGGGTGTCGCAGGCGGTCTTCGAGCAAAGGGGGGGGGGGGGGGTCTGCGCGTCAGGAGGCGTCGGAGATGGGGGGGTGCTGCGGCCGTCTGGAGCGGCGGCGCCGGGTCTTCAAGGTGGCGGGGTGTAGCGCGGTCGAGGCAGAGGAGGGGGGGGGGGGGGTGTCGCGCGGTGGCGCAGGGGGAGGAAGAAGATGAAGGAGCGGCGGCAGGCGTTGGGGGGGTCGCGTCGTTCGAATTAGGTTTTTTTCTTTTCTTTTTCTGTTTTGATTTTTAATCGGGGAGGGGGGGGTGCTGAGTGATGTATGGAGAGGTTTTTTTTATTTAATTATTTAATTCAAAAAGTTGACTTTTACATACGACCTCTAAACAAGGCCCACCTCCTGTCGTCCATAGCTAATTACCCCCATTCCGAACACAATGGGATATGTATTGTAGGCTGATTCGGTCGTTACAATCAGTTTTCGTCAAAATCAACTTGTACTTCTATATATTGAATTTGAACACATATTTCAATTTACCGGGGTCACATACTAACTCGAAAAATTCCAGAAAAATATTTTCTAACTTTGTATTGATGATACAGTCCTAACAAAACTAATTTAGTCGAATTCTGAGACCGTTGGAAAAATGGCCATTTTCCAGTCGATTAAAATCAACTGAAATAGGTCAAACGCGTTTTCCTTTGCCACGCTCACATATTGATTCGAAAAATTATGAAATTTGGAATCTAGCAATAATTTGACATCACGGATCCAACAAAAGTGGTTTCGTCAAAGTCCGAGGTCGTTTGCAAAATGTCTATTTTTAAGGGCCTGAATTCCATAGCGACTATTCAGAATTTTCAACTGGACATATCTTTTGATTCCCACGATGAAATTTTGATTTTTCGGATTCGTTGGAAAGATAGTCACTATTAGATTCCATTATTTCTGGTTTCACTAAAATTTGGTTTGTTTTGCACTCGGTACATTCATTTGAAGTTTGAAATCGAATTATCGAACTACCGCGCCATTTTCAATTCCTTTTATAATTTAAAATAAATATTTATATTCTAACGACGATCTATATAATTATATACGATTGAATTTTATTCAAAATAAATTTCTCGTCATTCTTATTTAAAATAATCCATTTTAAATGTTCAAAATTCGCTAAATTTGCCAAAATAAATTTTTTAAACTGGCCCAGATTTTCGGGTTGTTACAGAAGTAAAACGGGTTTTAAGAAATAAAGGGGAAATTGGGAAATGAAATGATGATTGATCGGTAAGATTTCCATTTAGGAATACGGTCGTTGTTTGTACACATGTTTTCCTTTGATAGTTAAATCACTGACTATCAAAGTTTTTGACCATTTCTGTTGTCAATACAGAGAGACCGGAATCAAATTTATTATCTGAAAACCACTCCGTATAGGCATTTTCATTTCGAATCAAATTGATCGAAGACAATTGAAGACGGAGTTTATACAAGGGTTATTCTGGCGATCCTAGGTAGATATTTCCTAAAATGGATTTATAGAATAATTCCTTTGGGTTGTCAAGTTCTAGGACAAATTTAATGGATGAATTTCTGACAGAGTATATCTTGTAGATCGCGTAAGTTGATCGTTTCAAACGTATTTACGTTGATGGTGGAGGAATTTGTTTCTCTTAGCTTACACCGGTGGTATTTTTGGGGAAATCAATTTGTGATTTGACGAGTATGACGATGTGACATTCAAAGTAAACAAAGGAGTGATCTTTCAAGATATGTCATGACTTCAAGCCTCATCAACAGAGAAATGACAGAAATCGGGCAGGCAACATGGCTAAGTGGGTCGCATCCAAGTAGGGTATATTGTCACCATCTAGAGAATATTCATATTTGTTACTTCTTTCAATTCTGTATTTCCAGGGAACGGTTATGTTGGTATACCAACCGTAAGGTGACAATATATTCGGAACATTCAAGCGAAATGAATGGCCGGTCATGTGTGGCCGAGTTATAAGATGTTCTTGTTGAACTCCAGTGTATCGCTTCTAGAGTACACTGATCGGAAGGTGGTTCCATTGTAACGACATGGATTTCGCCCGGGCCTAATCGATCGCTAAACTGACCAAGACCGTTTGAATCCCGTATACACTAACTTTGGGCATACAACACATCAGAACAAATAGTAGAAGACTTTTATAAACATCATGATATTGTTACATCAGAGTACAAAATATCAGAGTATATCGAAATATAATCAATACAACGAAAGATGATTTTACAATATATGTAATACAGTGCACAACGGAAAATAAGCTAACACAGCGGAAGACTATCAATACTCTGGATACAACTTTTCGCTTCGATCCAGAATCCTGCTTATATATCTGCAAAATAAACTACTCGACTGCCCGTGTGGAAAATAAGGGCACCCGAGTTTGCAAGGGAAAAGCAAACTACAGGTCAGTCATGGGACTGGTGTGAGAAACTCTACAGTTAAAGTTAACTTCTTTAATCATAAGACAAATCACAGGACCATGCCGCTAACGCGGAACGGGTTTACCCCCATGAATGCCAGTGTATAAACAATAATCAATAGAGATATATAGATCTACTATGCATCAATCAACATGTAATATCCCAATCTACCCATTTAGATTAATCACCACACTTAGATTTTCCAAATCAATTCAATTTACAGAAATTATTCCTTTGGATTTTATTCCTGATTTCTTATTTCAAATCATTTGAAATACATATCTAACTTTCTATATCAAAGTAGATTTCACTTCGGGATCTCAAATCAAATCGTTTGGAAAAATGAATTCCAAAACATAACAATGCATACAAACAAGTATGCAACCAAATATCGTGCTCCCCATCGACAAGGCAAAGGGTACGCACCCAGCAACTCGATATATAAATGTGCACCTACCCCCACATAGGAGCAGGCTACACCGACGATGCACCTCCCACACATGGAGAGCATACACCACCCTCTCACCCATAATTTTAGTCTCAGGGTTACCCGAATCTTTAGCCACATACTAAATCATTTCATATCCCGAAGTAGGGAAATCATTTCACAACATAATAATCACAAGTACTTTCAAAATATAGTACTTCACATCAGTAATTCACACATATGATCAGTCACTATTAATCACATAACCTTTGAGCTCGTACGTCTCAAAGAAGGGTGTTAAGCAAGAGAATAAATTCTCTGCCACCAAACAGATACATCATTAATAGCAACTAATCAAACATGTGATGAACCACAATGTAACACATAATACATTTCAAAATCTCTTCGATAATATCGGGTTTCGGCCTCGAAATCCTTTCTGTTTTATCAAACATTTTTATAAAACATTCCCTGTCCAAAATTTGGAATACATTTCTTTTCACTTAAGAAAAATATATCATTTCACAATCATTCATTAAATTTGAAATGAACACAACATCGCCAAACACCTTATCGTCAAAATCGTGAAGTGTTTCACAAGGTGTTAGCACACAGATATCTTTACCCAACCCAATGCTAAATGTAAAGGCATATTCTTCTCATAAACTGGTCGAGCACCATCCAAACAATCAATCAACCACAATCAATATCAACAACTAAGTAAATTTGGTTTAATCACATCACGTGTTTTGGTAAATTTAATCACCATTCATTCATCCAAATCTAATTAAAGATTTATTCGAACCTCAATTGGTTTCATCTCTAAAATCATTTCATATTGATTATTCTACTTTGTGGAAATTTATCCTGCTTTTACGCGGGTTAAAGAACTAATGTCATTTAAACACAGTTCACAACGAACCCCAAATCCAATTTGATATTAAACACAAGGCTCTGAATAGAAAATAGTATCGGCTTATATTCAACATCAAATTCTGAAACCAACAAATATCGTATTGGAAATAACGATATTAATATATCTTTCAAATTTCCACAACCATATCTGTATAATCACGAAATCCAACATCAAAATATTCCAAAGATAATTTCGATTCAAATCCATTCCAATTCATATATTGGAAATTCTGGTTATTTTTAAAACCATTTCAAATCAAATTTATTTATTTTAAAAATAAATAAACTATTATTCTAGTTAATAACTAGTTCATTTCGATAAAAATCTATTTTTATCTTTTCAAATATGGAAATTTTCATCCTAATTCTTCACAAATCATTTCTTATGATTTTACACAAATTATTACTATTTTTAATAATTTTATCAAGGCCCGTTTAGTCGATTTCCACAAACGGCCATCGAACTGCACTTACAGCGACCTTTTCCTATTTTGATTTGGACATAATTCCAAATCCAACCGTTAGATTTCAAATTTCTAATATTCATTGGAAAGCTCTTTTCAATATGAACCCAACGGTTCCGGTTTCAGGAGAATCCAACGGTCGGATCTTCCGTAACGTCCATTAGAAGTCTATGGTCGAAATTCGCGAACTGCCGCGGCGCGTTCTATTCAGGCCATTATATATATATATATATATATATATATATATATATATATATATTATATATTTCATCGATTTCCTTTCAAAACGTATTTTATAAATCGTTTTAAATTCATTTTCAAAACGATTTCAACTTCATATTCAATTTCTAATCAAAATTGAATATTCCATATACACGACAATTTTATACAGTGTATATATATGTTAAAAATTATATTTTTAACAATTAAATCATTTTCACATTTCATATATATATCGTTTTCATTTCATATATATATCGTTTTCACATTTCATATATATATTGGTTTCATTTTTCAATATATACGATATTTTAACTTTCAATATATACGATATTTTAACTTTCAATATATACGATATTTTCACTTTTCATATATATACGATATTTTCACTTTCAATATATATACGATATTTTCACTTTTCATATATATACGATATTTTCACTTTCAATATATATACGATATTTTTACTTTCAATATGTACGATATTTTCACTTTTTATATATACGATATTTTCACTTTTCATATATATATGCGATATTTTCACTTTCAATATATATGATATTTTCACTTTCAATATATACGATATTTTCACTTTCAATATATACGATATTTTCACTTTCAATATATATATATATATATATTTTCACTTTCAATATATATATTTTCACTTTCAATATCTATATTTCATTTCACATCACGATCAATTTTCACATAGAATACAACCAAACAAACAAGTCTTCCATGGTCTGTGGACGACAGGGAACAGTTCATATATGTAGTTACAAAATAAATAACTGTACAGAAAATTTATAGTGAGAGAATTCTCACATTTGGTTTCCACTCCTTCGGTTTATTTCCGAATTTCTGAACAGTTGAAATTTGAATCTGCTTGAAATTCTGATTTTCTCTGTTTCTGTCCTAGTCAGTTCCATTGCGTAGTGTTCGTCGAGACGGTTCTAACGCAATTTGAATTTCTCGATTTCGTGTCCGTATGCAAAAGTTACAACCATTCAAACATTAATTACATTAACTAATTTACATAAAGTAATTAAGGAACTTAATTAATTAATAATCACCCCTAATAAATCTTCAACATCATTACAGAACCCGCTGAAACCCAAACCCTCCCAGCTAGGGTTGACCACCGCGCGCCAACGGGTTGACCTGGACTCGATCGGATGTCGGCACATCGACGACCTCTCCTCGTCCCTTCTACGCCTGGAAGCGCAGGCACTTCGGTGGCCCACTGGCGGTAGAAAACGCCTCCGACCGGCGATTCTTCTTGGCTCGATTTCTTCTAATCCTCGAACTTAACAATGATCATAGCCGTTAAACTTCTAGAGTGCGAAGAGCACTTCGATTTCATTCAAGAATCATTAACTAATTTGATTTACTTTGAGCGATTTTAGAGGAAGATTGAGGGAGCGGTTCAGCCTTTGAAAATGGAAGTGGCGGCGGAATTCTTTCTGGAAGAGGAGTTAGGTTTAGAACGTTATATATATAATATTAATATTTAATTCAATTTATTACATTATTTTGAAGTTCTCGCATTCGAACTCCAAACGAACCCCAACGACTGTCGCCCCTAGCCAAATACCCCCATTCCAAACACAATGGAATATGTTTCGTAAGCAAATTCGACTGTTACGATCAGTTTTCGTCTAAAATCAAAATATAAATCTATATATTGATTTTGAATGCACATTTCAATTTACCGGGGCCACGTATGAACTCTAAAAATTCCCGAAAAATTTTTCTAGCTTCGTATTGACGATACGGTCCTAAGAAAATTAATTTCGTCAAATTCTGAGACCGTTGAAAAAATGGCCATTTTCTGGTCGATCGAAATTGACTGAAACAGTCAAAACACGTTTTAATGTGCCACGCTCACATATTGATTCAGAAAATTATTGGAATTTGAATCTAGAAATAATTTGACATCCCGGATCCAACAAAAGTGGTTTCGTCGAAAACAGAGGTCGTTTGCAAAATGGCTATTTTCAAGGCCTTCATATATATTAAAATATATATAAATTCCACAGCGACTTTTCTGAATTTTAAACTGGACATATCTTTCAACTTCTAAAGTGAAATCTCAGTTTCTTACATCCGTTAGAAAGATATTATTGAACAGATTCTAATATTTCTTGTTTCTCTCGATTCCGACTTATATTGAATTCTGTATTATCATTTGAAATTTGAAATCAAATTTTCGAACTACCGTGCCATTTCAGGCTCGTTATATAATTAAAATAAATTTATTCGTTTTAACTTCGACGAAAAAAAATTTCCCGTCATTATTATTTAAAATAATTCATTTTAAATAACCAAAATCCGTTAAAATATCCAACACAAAATTTTTAAATTGGCTCAGAATTTCCGGGTTGTTACAATCTCCCCCACTTAAAACTTTTCGTCCCCGAAAAGGAACAAAACTGAAAGTTGTTTAACTAATCAACTCAACTTCCATTATTTTCACTACGGCTTAAGTTCTTCAACTTTTCAGTTTCTAAGAACTTTTCAAATTTTTCAAAAATTTGGCTAACACCCTAAATTTTCGAAAAATTTCGCCATAACCTCCCCTGCAACGGGGACTTCGGGATATTTCATATAGCCTCCTATGGCCTTCTTCAATCCAAAAGAAAAAGAAAAAGCCAAGCGGCTAGCCAATCGGCTCATAAAATCATCATCACCCAAACAAAACAGTAAATTATGGTAAACATGTACCTATTTGTCGGGTAAACAATTTTACTCTCTGCTCTAGCCTCCTTGCAATGACCTGTTCAATGTATACATATGTATATGCATGCAATTTCAAACAATTTCCAATTCAGTTCAAATTTTGATTCGATTTGGCTTAACGGTTCAAAATTTTAATTAATCAAACCAATAATCAAGCAACACAACCAGCACTCAATTAGTTGATTATCTTTTCAAATTCGTATAATTTTCATATATTCAAAAATCGTATTTTTAAAACCAGATTATATATATAATTACAAATACGTTATTTATAAATGTATAACTCTCATCTCATTCTGGGCCATTTCTAACCCCATCTCTAACGAGTCACTCATTCTAGAATGCTACTGATTCTATCTCTAATGAGTATTCTTTCATAGGATATTACTAATCCTACCTCTGATGAGTCTTTCGTTCAGTTCTAACGAATTGTACCCCAAAGATTTGAGCTAACCAAAGCTCTGATACTAGCAGTAACGACACGGATTTCGCCCGGACCTAATCGATCGCTAAACCAACCAAGACCGTTCGAATCCCGTATACGCTAACTTTGAGCATACAACACATCAGAACAAATAATAGAAGACTTTTATAAACATCATGATATTGTTACATCAGAATACAGAATATCAGAGTATATCGAAATATAATCAATACAGCGGAAGATGATTTTACAATAAATTTAATACAATGCACAACAGAAAATAAACTAACATAGCGGAAGACTATCAATACTCTGGACACATCTTTTCACTTCGATCCAGAATCCGGCTTATATA
Source organism: Allium sativum (assembly GCA_030737875.1). Taxonomy (NCBI): domain Eukaryota; kingdom Viridiplantae; phylum Streptophyta; class Magnoliopsida; order Asparagales; family Amaryllidaceae; genus Allium; species Allium sativum. The sequence continues at coordinate 549,518,290 of CM060915.1, read as the reverse complement.
TCTGCAAAATAAACTACTCGGCTGCCCGTGTGGAAAATAAGGGCACCCGAGTTTGCAAGGAAAAAGCAAACTACAGGTCAGTCATGGGACTGGTGTGAGAAACTCTGCAGTTAAAGTTAACTTCTTTAATCATAAGACAAATCACAGGACTACACCGCTAACGCGGAACAAGTTTACCCTCATGAATGCCAGTGTATAAACAATAATCAATAGAGATATATGGATCTACTATGCATCAATCAACATGCAATATCCCAATCTACCCATTTAGATTAATCACCACACTTAGATTTTCCAAATCAATTCAATTTACAGAAATTATTCCTTTGGATTTTATTCCCGATTTCTTATTTCAAATCATTTGAAATACATATCTAACTTTCTATATCAAAGTAGATTTCACTTTGGGATCTCAAATCAAATTGTTTGGAAATATGAATTCCAAACATAACAATGCATACAAACAAGTATGCAACCAAATATCATGCTCCCCATCGACAAGACAAAGGGTACGCACCCAGCAACTCGATATATAAATGTGCACCTACCCTAAATTGGAGCAGGCTACACCGACGATGCACCTCCCACACATGGACAGCATACACCGCCCTCTCACGCATACTTTAATCTCAGGGTTATCCGAATCTTTAGCCACATACTAAATCATTTCACATCCCGAAGTAGGGAAAATCATTTCATAACATAATTATCACAAGTACTTTCAAAATATAGTACTTCACATTAGTAATTCACACATATGATCAGTCACTATTAATCACATAACCTTTGAGCTCGTACGTCTCAAAGAAGGGTGTTAAGCAAGAGAATAAATTCTCCGCTACCAAACAGATACATCATTAATAGCAACTAATCAAACATGTGATGAACCACAATGTAACACATAATACATTTCAAAATCTCTTCGATAATATCGGGTTTAGGCCTCAAAATCCTTTCTGTTTTATAAAACATTTTTATTAAACATTCCCTATCCAAAATCGGGAATACATTTCTTTTCACTTAAGAAAAATATATCATTTCACAATCATTCATTAAATTTGAAATGAACACAACATCGCTAAACACCTTATGGTCAAATCGTGAAGTGTTTCACAAGGTGTTAGCACACAGATATCTTTACCCAACCCAATGCTAAATGTAAAGGCATATTCTTCTCATAAACTGGTCGAGCACCATCCAAACAATCAGTCAACCACAATCAATATCAACAACTAAGTAAATTTGGTTTAATCACATCATATGTTTTGGTAAATTTAATCACCATTCATTCATCCAAATCTAATTAAAGATTTATTCGAACCCTAATTGGTTTCATCTCTAAAATCACTTCATATTGATTGTTCTACTTTTTGGAAATTTATCCTGCTTTTACGCGGGTTAAAGAACTAATGTCATTTAAACACAGTTCATGACAAACCCCAAATCCAATTTGATATTAAACAGAAGGCTCTGAATAGAAAGTAGTATTGGCTTATATTCAACATCAAATTCCGAAACCAACAAATATCGTATTGCAAATAACGATATTAATATATCTTTCAAATTTCCACAACCATATCTGTATAATCATGAAATCCAACATCGAAATATTCCGAAGATAATTTCGATTCAAATCCATTCCAATTCATATATTGGAAATTCTGGTTATTTTTAAAACCATTTCAAATCCAATTTATTTATTTTAAAAATAAATAAATTATTATTCTAGTTAACAACTAGTTCATTTCGATAAAAATCTATTTTTATCTTTTCAAATGTGGAAATTTTCATCCCAATTCTTCAAAAATCATTTGTTATGATTTTACACAAATTATTACTATTTTTAATAAATTTATCAAGGCCCGTACAGTCGATTTCCACAAACGGCCATCAAACTGCACTTACAGCGACCTTTTCCTATTTTGATTTGGACATAATTCCAAATCCAACCATTAGATTTCAAATTTCTAATATTTATTGGAAAGCTCTTTTCAATAAGAACCCAATGGTTACGGTTTCAGGAGAATCCGACGGTCGGATCTCCCGTAATGTCCATTCGAAGTCAATGGTCGAAATTCGCGAACAGCCGCGGCGCAGCGCGTTCTATTCAGGCCATTATATATATATAATATATATATATATTATATTTCGTCGATTTCCTTTCAAAACGTATTTTATAAATCGTTTTAAATTCGTTTCCAAAACGATTTCAACTTCATATTCAATTTCTAATCAAAATTGAATATTCCATATACATGACAATTTTATACAGTGTATATATATGTTAAAAATTATTTTTTTAACAATCAAATCATTTTCACATTTCATATATATATCGTTTTCATTTCATATATATATCGTTTTCACATTTCATATATATATTGTTTTCATTTTTCAATATATACGATATTTTAACTTTCAATATATACGATATTTTAACTTTCAATATATACGATATTTTCACTTTTCATATATATATATACACGATATTTTCACTTTCAATATATATATATATGATATTATCACTTTTCATATATATACGATATTTTCACTTTCAATATATATACGATATTTTCACTTTCAATATATACGATATTTTCACTTTCAGTATATACGATATTTTCACTTTTCATATGTATATACGATATTTTCACTTTCAATATATATGATATTTTCACTTTCAATATATACGATATTTTCACTTTCAATGTATATATATAATTTCACTTTCAATATATACGATATTTTCACTTCCAATATATACGATATTTTCACTTTCAATATATATATTTTCACTTTCAATATATATATATTCACTTTCTATATATATATATATATTTCATTTCACATCACAATCAGTTTTCACACAGAATACAACCAAACAAACAATTCGTCCATGGTCTGTGGACGACGGGGAACAATTCGTATATGCAGTTACAAAATAAATAACTGTACAGAAAATTTATAGTGAGAGAATTCTCACATTTGGTTTCCACTCCGTCAGTTTATTTCTGAATTTCTGAATAGTTGGAATTTGAATCTGCTTGAAATTCTGATTTGCTCTGTTTCTGTCCTAGTCAGTTCCATTGCGTAGTGTTCATCGAGACGGTTCTAACGCAATTTGAATTTCTCGATTTTGTGTCCGTATGCAAAAGTTACAACCATTCGAACGTTAATTACATTAACTAATTTACATAAAGTAATTAAAAAACTTAATTAATTAATAATCATCCCTAATCTATCTTCAACATCGTTATGGAACCTGCTGAAACCCAAACCCTCCCAGCTAGGGTTGACCACCGCGCGCCAACGGGTTGACCTGGACTCGATCGGATGTCGGCACATCGACGACCTCTCCCCGTCCCTCCTGCGCCTGGAAGCGTAGGCATTTCGGTGGCCCACTGGCGGCAGAAAACGCCTCCAACCGGCGATTCTTCCTGGCTCGATTTCTTCTAATCCTCGAACTTAACAATGATCATAGCCGTTAAACTTCTAGAGTTCGAAGAGCACTTCGATTTCATTCAAGAATCATTAACTAATTTGATTTATTTTGAGCGATTTTAGAGGAAGATTGAGGGAGCGGTTCAGCCTTTGAAAACGGAAATGGCGGCGGAATTCTTTCTGGAAGAGGAGTTAGGTTTAGAATGATATATATATATAATATTAATATTTAATTCAATTTATTACATTATTTTGAAGTTCTCGCATTCGAACTCCAAACGAACCCCAACGGCTGTCGCCCCTAGCCAAATACCCCCATTCCGAACACAATGGAATATGTTTCGTAAGCCAATTCGACTGTTACGATCAGTTTCCGTTTAAAATAAAAATATAAATCTATATATTAATTTTGAACGCACATTTCAATTTACCAAGGCCACGTATGAACTCTAAAAATTCCCGAAAAATATTTTCTAGCTTCGTATTGACGATACAGTCCTAATAAAACTAATTTCGTCAAATTCTAAGACCGTTGGAAAAATGGCCATTTTCTGGTCAATCGAAATTGACTGAAACAGTCAAAACACGTTTTAATGTGCCACGCTCACATATTGATTCAGAAAATTATGGGAATTTGAATCTAGCAATAATTTGACATCCCGGATCCAATAAAAGTGGTTTCGTCGAAAACAGAGGTGGTTTGCAAAATGGCTATTTTCAAGGCCTTTATATATATTAAAATATATATAAATTCCACAGCGACTTTTCTGAATTTTAAACCGGACATATCTTTCAACTTCTAAAGTGAAATCTCAGTTTCTTACATCCATTAGAAAGATATGATTAAATAGATTCAAATATTTCTTGTTTTGCTCAATTCCGACTTATATTGAATTCTGTATATTCATTTGAAATTTGAAATCAAATTTTGAACTGCCATGCCATTTCAGGCTCGTTATATAATTAAAATAAATTTATTCGTTTTAACTTCGATAAAAATAAAATTTCCGTCATTATTATTTAAAATAATTCATTTTAAATAACCAAAATCCGTTAAAATAGCCAACACAAAAATTTTAAATTAGCTCAGAATTTCCGGTTTGTTACAATCATACCTTGTCATGGTTGGAAATTCATCATCCAATAAGAGCCCACAGTTTTGATTGTATATTATATATGTAGAACGTGAGATGAAAGCATTCTGCTAGATTGTTAAGTACTTGTGTTAGACACTATTATAATATCAGAATAGTATTGATTTTTGAAAAATATTTTGGGTTATCGTAAGGTAAAAACCATCAGTGTTTATGTGTGGTCAGTCTTACGATTGTCAATACCTTGAAAAGGATTTTAGAAAAGTTAAACTGAAATGATTAGATGTGACGACCCAAACTTCCCAGTAAAGGAAAGGCTGGATTGCTTTGAGAACAACACACATCAGAATCACAAATTGAAGAACATTTTATTGCTGATTATAACAATTACATCAGAGTACAAGAAAATCACAGAGTATGAATATATATTACACAATAGAAATACAATAATATCAGAGATTTAGATTACATTTAAATAGCATCGGAAAAATATTACAAATATACAACTGAAAGGAATACACGGATACAGAGCTTTCCGAATACCACTTCAACTGTAAACCAGGATCCTATAAATATATCGGCAAAAAGCTACTCGACTGCCCGTGTGGAAAATATGGGCACCCGAGTTTGCCAGTGAAACAAACTACTGGTCAGTCATGGGACCGGTATGAGAAATCTTAACTTAACTATCTAATAATAAGGCTAATCACAGGACCACGCCGCTAACGCGGAACGGGTTTTCTCCATTGGATTGCCAGTACATAAAATAAAGTAAAACGTTAAACAACGCAATGCTTTTAGGAAAAATGAAACCATTATAAGACCCAAGTCCCATCACACAATGCAACGCAAACCGGATGATAGGGTTTTACCTTATAATGGTCAAAAGATGCTTGATACGATAAAACGGATTTAATATTATTGTGTATATCTATAGGTATATATATATATTTCAAAAACACTTTCAATCATAATGTATTAATCATAGATGGCATAGTAGACCATCCTACTATGTCGCCATACTAGTTCTACAATCAAAACCGCAAGGTCGTATTGGAAATTGGATTTTCATCATGAGTCGAGGCTAGGGGCAAGCTCCTCTCCAATTCGAGACACTCTAGCAAATGCCTCAGGATCCCCCGCAGTGAACCCTTGGAGCGGTAGGGCCAGTCCCCGCCTATCGGCAGTGGATTAGTTATGCCTGAACACACGTTTCCCGGTTCCTTTGAACCTATAGTATGACCACTAATGGCCTATAAAAATCCGAGGCGCCTCAAAATCCATCATCCACATAAGTAAAATGCCAGCCAGATTAAGCACTGACACTACCACTAGCTAGAAAGAAAAGTGTGCACTCCCTACGGTCCATATCCCATTTTTGACTCATACCGGGGTGTGAGGCTCGCGAAGTCACGCTATACACAAAGTTATGCCGTAATAGGCTATACTTCGATCATCCCACAAGGCCCTGCTTTTCAACAAAAGCCTTGATCATTTGCATCTTGGCGTGCCACATTGACAATTCACGCCATGCAATCGATCACTATTAATATGTACCAGGGTGTTAAGCAGAGAATAAATCCTTCACCACCAAACAGACATACATTAACAGAAATCAATTTAATTCACATGGAACGAAATCCAATGTCAGACACGCATCCATTTACTAGCTTATGCTCTGGGTCTGAGCGAAAACTAAATCCGAACAATCAACAATAGTCCGGACGGCCACCACTGAAGCCCCTTCAAGGTAGCTACTCCCATCAAGGGTCTCTGTAGCAATACATCCATTTGATGTGAAGATCGTCGGTATTCAACCACCGTCTTCATCTTCGACTCTTCATCGTCGTAGTAATTATTCGGAATGGGTTAAACCCGGTCTTCCAGAATAACTCACGTATTTTATAATTAAAAATCAAGTACTATAAAAACACATCCAACGCCTCATTCCAGTTCAGAATATTCTTCTAATAAAATATTCACATTATTCTATCAAAGATAAATTCTTTACATTTATTCTCAAATCTTTTCTTAAATCTTTCTTTTAAAGATTTAATAAAACCCCAATTTGGTTTTAAATATAAAAAATCATTACTCAATGATTTTTTAAATTTAAGAAATTAATCTTATCTTTAACTGGGTTAAAGAACTAATGTCATTTAAAACATAGTTCACGGTAAACCCAAAATCATCTTCCATAAAATAGGGAACTTTCATAAAAATCAAATCAATACATATAATCGCTATAAATTTCTGTATCCGACCAATAATATAAATGAAATAACTGCAAGGCCTCTTAAATTCCATATGTAGTATCGGTCTTCTTTTATAGAAGCTTATCTCAGTTATTATTCATTCGAATTCCATTCAATTCCAATTTAATATATTAAATTGAGAAACTTGGCTTTTGGAAAATTCACAATTAAATCTTAATAAAAGATTTATAATTCCCAAATCACATTTTCACTGTTAGTTGGGTTAAAGAATAAATGTCGCTTAGAAACACAGTTCTCAATAAACCCAACTCACATTTCATCTTATTTCAATTACTAAATATAATTGAAAACTTTAATAATCTAAATTAAAAGATTATTCTTTTCATACGAGGTTTAAGAACAGTGTTATTTAAGACACTATTCGCGACAAACCCAAAATCCAATTTATTTAATTTAATTTAATTTCAATTAAATATTAACAAATTGGAAAACTACATTAAATCTAAATTTAACGATTTATTCTAGTTGATAACTAGTTCATTTCAATAAAAATATATTTTTCTAAAATATATTCTTTTTTCCTAAAATATTCCTTTTCTAAGATATTTTCTAAAATATTCTTTTTCTGGAATATTCTTTATTGGAATGTGACTCAATCAACAACCATATATTGCATGAAATCATCCATCATGGAAAATAATTATCAAACATCCAAATAACAACCAAAGTGGATTCTAAAACTAAATATCGGGATTAGTGTCCATCAAATATCATCCCAATACCCGTGTGGGGTTTCATCCAACAAACAAATAATAAATTATTTGTGCACTTGGGCGATGTGTAAAAATTATCGTCCCAATCACATAAACAAGTCGGATGACTTGTAGATGGAAGTGTAATATTCGATTTGAATATACTAACAACATATTTAACATATCAAACATTTTCAACATCACAGACGTATATTTCAATTCTTTTTATTTTGAATAATTGGCAATAAAAATCTAGTCCTTCATTTCCATTCTTTTTATTGCTGACAAATGTCAATAAAAATCTTAACTTTTATTTCAATCCTTTTTATTGTTAACAAATGATAATGAAAATCTTAACTTTTATTTATTTACCAAAATGTATATTTTGGTCCCATTCATTTTTTTTAAATGACAAAATGAATATTTTATTTCATCCTTTTTAAAATGACAAAAATGTCTCTTTTATTGTAATTCTTTTAAATGTAACAAAATATGATGATTTTGTTTAATCTTTTAAATGTAACAAAATATGATAATTTTGTCTAATCTTTTCAATGTAACAAAATATGGTAATTTTGTCAAATCTTTTCAAGGTAACAAAATATGATAATTTTGTCTAATCTTTTAAAATAAACAAAAATAATGTTATTTTTTGTTAAACTCTTTTTAATGACCAAAAATAAATGTTTTTGTTTCATTCCTTATAAATGAAAAAATGTGTATTTTTACTTCATTCTTTTTAATGCGACAAAAATGTCCATTTCTAATTCATTCTTTTTTTATGTATAAAAATATACATTTCTAATTCGTTCTTTTTAATGTTTAAAAATATACATTCCTAATTCATTCTTTTTAATGTATAAAAATATACATTTCCAATTCATTCTTTTTAATGTATAAAAATATACATTTCCAATTCATTTTTTTAATGTATAAAAATATACATTCCTATTCCATTCTTTTTAATGTATAAAAATATACGTTCCTATTCCATTCTTTTTAATGTATAAAAGTATACATTTTCATTTGATCCTTCTTAATACATAAAAATGTTCATTTTTATGTAATCCTTTTTAATATAAAAAAAATGTTCATTTTTATGTAATCCTTTTAATATATAAAAATGTTCATTTTTATGTAATCCTTTTAATATATAAAAAATGTTCATTTTTTTGTCATTAACATGTCTTAACACAAAATATTATTTTTATTTCTATAATCACGTTTTGACAAGAATGTGATTTTTATTTCACAAATCAAGTTTTAACAAAAAGGTGATTTTTTTATTCACATTACTAATTCTATGTTTCTAATGACGAACAAAAAGAATATCTTATTCACATTACCAATTCTATGTTTCTAATGACAAACAAAAAGAATATTTTATTCACATTACCAATTCCATGTTTCTAATGACGAACAAAAAGAATATTTTATTCACATTACCAATTCTATGTTTCTAATGACGAACAAAAAGAATATTTTATTCACATTACCAATTCTATGTTTCTAATGACGAACAAAAAGAATATTTCATTCCCATTACCAATTCCATGTTTCTAATGACGAACAAAAAGAATATTTTATTCACATTACCAATTCCATGTTTCTAATGACGAACAAAAAGAATATTTTATTCACATTACCAATTCCATGTTTCTAATGAAAATGACATTTTAAATTTAAATAAACATTGTTTTAACAAAATTGCCATTTTATTATAAAATGACAATTTTAGTCTAAATAAACATTTCATAATAAAATGGTATTTTTATGCTAAACATTTTAAAAATGAAATGACATTTTTAATGATTAACATGTTTTTAACATGATTTCGTTATTTCTAAAACAACATTAAAAGTTGACTTTTAATGACAAATAAAAAAATATTTTATTTTGTATACAGTTCTAGTTCTGTCATAACAAGTAAGAATGAATACTTTGTGTTAGCGGTTCTAATTCAACATAACGTAAAAATAAATATTTTATGTTGTCATTTCATAAAAATGATAATTCTCTTATGCTAACATTTCATAAAAATGGTATTTCTAGCATCTCTAACATTTTAACAAATGATACTTTTTAATTCTAACTAATATAAGAAAATGTTCTTTTTAAATGATAAACATGAACATTTTCATGTTTCTATTTTATTTAACATGTTCAAATGACGAACATAAATTTACATGTTCTTATACATACAATTCAATCCAACCATTCTAGCGCAACCAAGGTGAATCCAAATATTATATAACATATATACCTAAATTGTATATAACATAAGTATAACTTTCACATCACAATTATTAAAAAAGAAAATTAGAGATCTCACATTGCTATTTGATTCTGAATAAATCAAAATCGAATTTTCCTGAATTTCCAAAGTACTTCGTTCAAGCTCTAGTCTGTGCCATGCTGTAGATCTTGGAAAGACGATTCCAATGGTTCGAAAATCGTTCAGTTTCGATTCTGTATGAAAGAGTTATCGATTTTTAAACTTTCGAACAATTTATATATAATTAATTAATTAGGCTAATTAATCATTTCCCTTAATCACCTTCTAATTCAAATCAGGCCGTCCTCTTCTTCCTACCAGATAGGGCCGACGTTGCTTTCAGAAAGCTTCCATTCTAGGTCATCGCTTTGCCGCCGCCAGACACAGCCGGACCACCATCAGCGAGCACCACTTCGAAGCCGTCATCCGCCTCTTCCTACGCCATGATCCAAGCCCATCTCGGTGGTTCCATTGCCACCAGATACTGCCACGAACGGCAGCTTTTCTTGCTCAAAATTCGAGCTCACCACTTGATGGAATTCGATCATCTCCGGTTGGATTGGAAGATCGCAAAGGCCCCTTCCATTTTTGCTTTGAATTCCGGATATGATTCGCTATAATTTACGAGAAAAGAGAGGATGAAATCGGAGCAGTATCGGCCATTGGTTTTTTGAAAGTGGCGGCTGTACGTATTGGACTAGGGTTTAGTATTTGGAACCATATTTATAAGCGTATTTTCCTATTTTATTTAATTAATTCAAAAATTCATGTTTATCAATACGAACACCAAATCAAACCCAACGAGTGTCGCCCCAAGCCAAATACCCCCACTCCGGACACAATGGAATATGTTTCATCACCCAATTCGGCTGTTACGATATATTTTTCTTTAATTTAAAATATAAATCAATATATATTAAATTTAAACGTACATTTCAAATTACCGGGGCTACATACTGACTCTAAAAATTACAGAAAAATTATTTCTAGTTATGTTTTGACGATACGGTCTAACAAGACTAATTTCGTCGAATTCTGAGACCGTTTGAAAAATGGCCATTTTCAAGTCGATTAAATTTGACTGAAACTGACAAAACACGTTTTCTTTTGGCACGCTCACATATTAATTCGAAAAATTATGAAAATTGAAACCTAGCAATAATTCGACATTCCGGTTCCAACAAAAGTGGTTTCATCGAAAACCGAGGTCGTTTGAAAAATGGCTATTTTTAAGGGCCATATATTATATTAAAATATATATAAATTATACAGCGACTTTTCTAAATTTTAAACTAGACCTAACTTTCAAATTATAAAGTGAAATTTCAATTTTTCAGATTCGTTAGAAAGATACGGTTAAACAGATTTAAATATTTCTTGTTTCGCTCAATTCTGATTTAAAATGAATCTTGTACAATCTGTCAAAGTTCAAATTCAAATTTTCAAACTGCTGCTCTGTTTCAAACTCCTTTTATAATTAAATTAAATTCATTCGTTTTAAAATAAATTTTTAGTCGTTATTATTTAAAATAAATTATTTTAAATATTAAAAATCCATTAAAATTTCTAAAAATAAAAATTTTAAATTGGCCCCAAAATTCCGGGTTGTTACAATCGCCCCCACTTAAAATCTTTTCGTCCTCGAAAAGGAACGAAGCTAAAAGTTGTTTAAGTAACTAACTCAATTAAATTTTTATTTATTGGTTCAATTAATTATCATTCTAATATTTTAATTAGTGAAACTAATTATCAAACATCACAACCAACAATCAATTAGGTGATTAATTTTTCAAATATACATAACTTTTATGTATAGTCAAAAATCATATTTTTAGTGCAAATCACAGCAATATGTACTAACTAAGTTTTGGTTCTCATAGCAGTCAATGGAAATATACAGATATACCACTTTCGAAACTCGAAAATAAATACTGATAATGCTGCAGCATTATCAGAATTATCCCCGGGCGACTAGATTGTGATTCTATATCTATCCAGTATATTAAAACTTCGAATATCCGTTAATTACTCGTATATTCGAAATCTTTATATACTCGATTGTCCACGTTAAAATATAATAATATACTCAAATACGTATTTTAAGATCAAAACTAAATTTGTTTTCATTTTTATTTTAAAGAAAATAATACTCTTCACACTCGTTCTAGGATGCTACTGATCCTATCTCTAACGAGTTATTCTCATTGGATATCACTAATCCAATCTCTGATGAATTCTTTCGTTCGGTTCTAATGTGTCTTGTTCTCGAGCTCTGTAAACCAAAGCTCTGATACCAAATGTGACGACCCAAACTTCCCAGTAAAGGAAAGGCTGGATTGCTTTGAGAACAACACACATCAGAATCACAAACTGAAGAACAATTTATTGCTGATTACAACAATTACATCAGAGTACAAGAAAATCACAGAGTATGAATATATATTACACAATAGAAATAGAATAATATCAGAGATTTAGATTACATTCAAATAGCAGCGGAAAAATATTACAAATATACAACTGAAAGGAATACACGGATACAGAGCTTTCCGAATACCGCTTCAACTGTAAACCAGGATCCTGTAAATATATCTGCAAAAAGCTACTCGACTGCCCGTGTGGAAAATATGGGCACCCGAGTTTGCCAGTGAAACAAAATACAGTCAATCATGGGACTGGTATGAGAAATCTTAACTTAACTATCTAATAATAAGGCTAATCACAGGACCACGCCGCTAACGCGGAACGGGTTTACACCATTGTATTGCCAGTGCATAAAATATAGTAAAACGTTAAACAACGCAATGCTTTTTGGAAAAATGAAACCATTATAAGACCCAAGTCCCATCACACAATGCAACGCAAACCGGAGGATAGGGGCAAGCTCCTCTCCGATTCGAGACACTCTAGCAAATGCCTCAGGATCCCCTGCAGTAAACCCTTGGAGCGGTAGGCCGGTCCCCGCCTATCGGCAGTGGATTAGTTATGCCTGAACACACGTTTCCCAGTTCCTTTGAACCTATAGTATGACCACTAACGGCCTATAAAAATCCGAGGTGCCTCAAAATCCATCATCCACATAAGTAAAATGCCAGCCAGTTTAAGCACTGACACTACCACTAGCTAGAAAGAAACGTGTGCACTCCCTACGGTCCATATCCCGTTTTTGACTCATACCGGGGTGTGAGGCTCGCGAAGTCACGCTATACACAAAGTTATTCCGTAATAGGCTATACTTCGATCATCCCACAAGGCCCTGCTTTTCAACAAAAGCCTTGATCATTTGCATCTTGGTGTGCCACATTGACAATTCACGCCATGCGATCGATCACTATTAATATATACCAGGGTGTTAAGCAGAGAATAAATCCTTCACCACCAAACAGACATACATTAACAGAAATTGATTTAATTCACATGGAATGAAATCCAATGTCATACATACATCCATTTACTATCTTATGCTCTGGGTCTGAGCGAAAACCAAATCCGAACAATCAACAATAGTCCGGACGGCCACCACTGAAGCCCCTTCAAGGTAGCTACTCCCATCAAGGGTCTCTGTAGCAACACATCCATTCGATGTGAAGATCGTCGGTCTTCAACCACCGTCTTCATCTTCGACTCTTCATCGTCGTAGTAATTATTCGGAATGGGTTAAACCCAGTTTTCCTGTAACAACCCGAATTTTAATAACGTATTAAGACAAGAATCAAGGCAGAATTTAATTTTAAATTCTGAATCAAGGGAAACGGGCTGTGCCATTGCGTTCGTCTCGGAAAAATACGCGAAATAGAGTCCGAGTTTTCGAGAATCGGAGTCCGTATGACCAAGATATGTTCTGTCGAAGTTTTCAGAATTTTCAGAGTTTAAAACAGATTCAAATTCAAAAAAGTCAACCCTGGTCAAAGGGGTGTCGACTCTAGAGTCGACACCCCCCCAAGTCGACTCTAGAGTCGACTTGGAAGTCGACGCAGGTGGCCAGACCAGTTTTGGCCTGGTGCACCTGACTTCTTCCCCAAGACATGTTTTGGGTCTGATTTGTTGGCTTGTGACGGATTTTGATGGCTAGGATCTGAATTGGGGTTAATCCTATGGCTAAAACTAATCCTAATCTCTATAAAAAGACCCCTAACCTAACCTTTAAACCCTCATTATTTGATCCTACAACTAAACTATGTCAAAATGCTTCTTGGTCATGGCCTCCACCTTCATGACATGACCTTCTTCTTCTTCCTCATGAAAGCTTAAGTCTTCTAAGCTTGTTCTTCACCAAATCAAAAGGTGCAAGCTTGCTACACCAAATCGAGGAGGGATCAACGTTGCTATGCGAGTTTCATGACGCTTCTTCAACAAAGGAGCCACCTTTCTTCGTCAAGACGATGCATGATCCTTCCCTAAGCCTCGCTATGTAAGTTCTAGCTACTTCTAGATCTAAACGGTAGTTTTAATGATGGCATGGAATAAAACGAGATTAAACTAAGTATGCCAGCCTATATGAACCTTGTCATGCCTCTTTTGCTTGAACCTATGACTTTTGGCTATGCTTAGTGACTAAATCATGCTATTCATGTTATGATTAACCTAGTTTATCTTGCAAGTTTGAACCTTTATCTATGGAACGCTAGCATGAACCTTTGGGAACCATGTGACTTGTGAAACATTGGCAAAGATTTGACTTTGGGGCTTATGCATGTAAATGAACCCAAACCCCTTATGTTATCATGCATGTTTGTGGCCAAATTCCCTTATGATACTATGCATGTTTGTGGCCAAATTCCCTTATGATACTATGCATGTTTGTGGCCAAATTCCCTTATGATACTATGCATGTTTGTGGCCAAAAACCCCTTATGATGCTATGCATATTTTGAGGCCAAACCCACTTATGATACCATGCATATTTGTGGCCAACCCCTTTTTGGCATCGTGCATGTTTTGAGGCCAGTATGTAGCATAGTATCCTTACTATGTTGACTCGCTTTTACTTGGGTTGGAAACACGATTTGGGGTAGGATAGACGAGCGTGATTATGACATGATAATTTGACATGGGATTTCATGAAAATATGACACTCATGATACACCTAAATAGGGACATGACATGTGGGGTAAACATGGGACTTGAAACTAGACACGTATGGGTTGTAAGTGTAATATGACACTAGACCAAACATGAAAGTGGCCAACTCGAGGTTGGTTTGAGTTTGTAGCATAAATCTACCCGGACCCGCCCGGCTTAACTAGTGGCTACAAACAATAGGACCCAATGTGAGTAGTTGGTCATATAGCACTTAAAACCCGAGGTTAGACTAGGTTGTGGTGTAAATCTACACGGACCCGCCCGGCTTAACTAGTAACCACAACAAAGTCTAATGTGAGAGGTTGGGGTGCATTAATCTAATTAATGCCACATGAAAAGGCTAAGTAATTTTGACTAATGACACTTAACCGATATGACACGAATGGGTAGGTTAAGTGGAATCGGACTTGATTTCTTAATGACACTTAACCATACAAGACAATTAGGGGATGGGGTTAAGTAATTTACACTTAACTAATCCGACGTGGTACTTAGATGGGGTTAAGTAACCTACACTTAACTAATCTAAACACGGTAATTAGATGGGGTTAAGTAACCTACACTTAACTAATCTAAACACGGTAATTAGATGGGGTTAAGTAACCTACACTTAACTAATCTTAACGCGGTAATTCGATGGGGTTAAGTTAAACACTTAACCAATCTAAACTTGGTAATTCAATGAGGTTAAGTAACCAATACTTAACCAACCTAACATGATAATTTAATGGGGTTAAGTAACTTATACTTAATCAATTATACATGATGATTTGATGAGGTTAAGCAACCATACTTAACCAATCTAATATGAGAACTTGATAGGGTTAAGTCACAAGACCATTTAAATATACTTAACCATTCTAATACGATTAGTGGATGGGGTTGAATTAACCTATACTTAACCAATCCGACTCGATAATCCAATGAGGTTAAGATAATCTATGCTTAACCAATCTAACACGATAATCTGATAGGGTTAAGATAAACAAATACTTAACCAATTTGACTTGATGATTGTATAGGGTTAAGTCATGAGCTTCTTGATATACTTAACCAACTTGTAGGACTAGGTCTTGGACTTGAGTACTTAGCCAATCTTGACATGATTCGTGGGCGGGTTAGGTCATGAACTTGAATGACAACACTTAACCCAATAGACAAAACCCTAGTTTGAGGAACTAGGTAGAAAATCGTAGTTAATCAAGGATAACGGGAAAAGAAGCTAAGTGGTAAACCTTAGTTAAGAATAACTAAGTAATAATTCTTAGCCAAGGACATGAGACCAGTTCACAGATAGATAAGTAACCCGATATGGTAGGTCATCGCTTAAAACACGAGGAGGAGCAAATTATCTGACTTAGATAAAGGCTCCAACGAACTGGGTGACAAAGCAGTAGCTTCGGGGGACGTGAGGGTACTCTTGGTATCCCTCCGTGAGGTGGCAGGTGGTCCATGAAACCCGACCTCACAGAGGTTAAGGTCTGCGGTAGAAGAGCCAAGAGTATGCCTTGGTTGCTATGCGAGCGACCTAAAGACTGGGATGGATTAGCGTGGAGTCGACGATACTTGTTTTTGCCCTGGATAGCACGTCGCCGACTACCTACCATCTTTAGTCAATCGTGTACGAACGGAAAGGCAGAGAACCCCCAACAGACCATGTTCTTGCTATCGAGTCATGGGTGAGGTTGGCCCATAGTAAAGTGGGGCTATAGTGAGGCCGGGATGTGGTTCTCATACATGATTTTTCTTGGATTGTCTTTCAGTAGTTGAGGGATGGATCACGTGGGACCATATCCACGGATACAAAAACAGACCTTGATATCTGCATCAGCAGACGACTTAAAGCTCCCGACCGAGTTCCATATTTCTTGATTTGCCCTGGCACGGGACTCGGATGGCACATTGAGGAACATGTGCGTCTAGACATGGAAAACGATTCACGATACTTACGCGGGATAAAGGGCGCGGTTGACGGGTGGCATAATCCCTAGTGGCCCTAGGTGGCTTGAACTCAAACCGAGTCACGGAAACGTTCATTAGGTAGCATAATCCCTAGTGGTCCTAGGTGGCATAAATCCAAAGTGAACACGCGATAGTTCATGGTAAGAAAACCTAACAAGATCAAGGGAAGCAGTCCAAAACAACCTCAAGGATAAAATGGTACTACGTTGAGGTGGTATAGATTTACATGGGAAAGCCCGTACGACCTGCGACAAAGGACTGAACTTATACATGGAAAGAAACATACGAGTTGGGAAACACCTACATATGTTATATATTAGGTTGACATGGACCATTACATGACATGGGGCAAGGGACATTCATAGTTAACACATGACGCGGGTTGGGATACTAGTACGAGAGGTGCAGAGTAAACATACATGATAAATACTGTGGGATGTGATACATGATAAATACCTTGGGATTGTATACTTGATAGAAACCTGACGGTGTGATACCTTGATTTACCTTGACACCGTAATTTATCATGATACCTTAGTTTATCTTGCTACAGTAGTTCATCCAGTTATCTTGGTTTAGCTTATCTATATTGTCGTCATCCTTATGTTTTCTTTCAGTTTATGCATGTCATGTTACCTTTACCTGTTTTTATACTGGAAGTAGATAGGACTTACCAGTCTTTATGACTGACCCCGTTTTCTTTCGCCTCTTTGTCTTCCGTTTCCCCCCCCCCAGGTTTTCAGGGAGGAAATGATGTTGTTTAGTTCGGACCTCTTATGCTTGAAGGTCATCATGTATAGCTTGGTCTTCTCTTGGCTATGGCTGCTTCACCGCTTTATTTTTGGGAATAATTTATGAAAAGGTTTTATGCTTCTTTACTATTGCAAGACAGGTTTTGATGTATTCTGATGTAAAAGGCTTTAGACCTTATTTTATAAGGTAATGTAATTTGTTTTACTTCCGTTGTTTTATATATGTTCTATCTTGTAATATTTCTGTGCATGTTTACCTCGATAATGCTTCACCAAACCTAGTGCATTCCCTTTGTGAGTGACCCTAGGGGACGTGGGGTGTTACATTTGGTATCAGAGCAGAAGGTTACCATACTGGGCAAAAGTTTTTAAAAACCTTCTGAAAACTATTTGAAAAACCGTTTACAAAGAAGCATTTTTCAAGAAAAGTTTTTAAAGGTTATTCCCCAAAAGCCATTAGCACTATCCTTTGTCTCCTTGATTGAACCTCTTTTCCTTTCTTTCCTCCATCTGTAGTCACAGTAGTTTTAACTGCGACTAATCCTTGTCTAGCTACGTAAGTGTTTTCTCGTGCGATGGAGGAAGTTCTCGAGAGACCTGTTACCGAAGTTATAAGAAGGGATAATAAGAGCAAGGATAAAGGACACGAGCTTAAGAATAAGCAACTTGTTGGTATGGCTGGATCCACAAAGGAAGATAAGGATAAGATCAGCGAGAGGGCAATTGTATGCTCTCATTTCTAGCGTACCTAAGAGGGATGGTATCGTTTCTGTTAAAGGTTTAGCCTTTCTTTTCTATCATCCCGTCCAGACTTTGTTTTGATCATCGCATCATTTAAGTCTGCCTCGATGGTTAAGTCTCTGCACCTTAGTACTAGCCTAGTAGAGGATCCCACTTTAGTCCCAAAGTCTGGTTGGAGAGTCGGTCCAATTATTCATGACTTGTTTGGATTTGAGAACGTCTATGCCAAGTGTTGAGATTAGAAGCAATGCTTCCATTGTTGAGCTATGGATGGATTCTAGGGATGAAGTGGTTATCCAGTAAGGGATGCCATTCTCGGTTTTGAGAGGAGGGTAGTTAAACTCTTAACTTGCCTTGGTAATACCCTCGAAGTCTTGTATAACCTTTTGGGTTTTGTCATGGTTAGTTACCTAGAATCTCTTGATGCACTTATCGGAAATCTCTGATCCAATCGAGTAACGTTCGCCAATAAGACGGATGGTTCACTCCGCTGGAGCATGGGTTATAGGAATCACCCTAGTAAGTGCACGTGGTAACATGGATTGGCATCGGTAAACGAGATCTAGAATTCACTAGTGAATTTTGGGGAGCTTGCATGAGTACGTAGATATGGTTGAGCCAAGTATACTAGGGAAAGAATAAATGAAAATGGAACGAGAGGCGACAGTGAAATGAGTTCCAACTCATACCTTGGAAATAGGAATCAAAGAGCTACGAAATCATGTAGTCAAAGGCGGTCAAGGCACAATGGAATTAAGCTCAAGGAAATGCGGCTTAGACGCGCGCATCATGTCTCTTTTAAGAGTACATCTTTGATCCTTGGTCCACCTGTAGAGCTTGTTTGCACGTTATCGCTTGGTGGATATCCTCTCGGTCATGTTTATGTTACAAACCCCGTAAGGAGTTTGTCTTGTTTATCTCCTCGATCTTATCTTGGGAACCTTAGATAGAACTCTATGGATGTAAACATGTATTTGAAACATGTTATGATTGATATGGTTGCAAGTGGTTGCTCGTGGATGCGCGAATACACATTAGATACTAGATTGACGCGGTCACGTTTCATGTTGCATATGCACGAGTATTTATACTTGTTTATGGATGAAATTGAATGTGTTGTCATGCGGATGTTGCATATGAATGAATGTTTGTGCACACATATAGTGTTTATATGACTAGGACGATTTGCATACATGTTGGACTCATGGCACTAAACATATTTTGCATTAGAAAGATCATTCAAGCCTGATCATTAGCATTAGCTAAGGAGCATATACACACACGTTTTGCATATGTTCATATGGCATTAGAAATCGTCTAAGGACAATGGTTGCCTGTGGATGATGTTTTGAGTAGATGGATGATGGATGGTAGGATATGTTCTTCGTAACTTGGAGATTTCGGGGACGAAATCCTTAAAGGAGGGGAGAATGTAACAACCCGAATTTTAATAACGTATTAAGACAAGAATCAAGGCAGAATTTAATTTTAAATTCTGAATCAAGGGAAACGGACTGTGCCATTGCGTTCGTCTCGGAAAAATACGCGAAATAGAGTCCGAGTTTTCGAGAATCGGAGTCCGTATGACCAAGATATGGTCCGTCGAAGTTTTCAGAATTTTCAGAGTTTAAAACAGATTCAAATTCCAAAAAGTCAACCCTGGTCAAAGGGGTGTCGACTCTAGAGTCGACACCCCCCCCCAAGTCGACTCTAGAGTCGACTTGGGAGTCGACACAGGTGGCCAGACCAGTTTTGGCCTGGTGCACCTGACTTCTTCCCCAAGACATGTTTTGGGTCTGATTTGTTGGCTTGTGACGGATTTTGATGGCTAGGATCTGAATTAGGGTTAATCCTATGGCTAAAACTAATCCTAATCTCTATAAAAAGACCCCTAACCTAACCTTTAAACCCTCATTATTTGATCCTACAACTAAACTATGCCAAAATGCTTCTTGGTCATGGCCTCCACCTTCATGACATGACCTTCTTCTTCTTCCTCATGAAAGCTTAAGTCTTCTAAGCTTGTTCTATGCTAAAAGAGGCTCCTTTCTTCAACAAATCAAAAGGTGCAAGCTTGCTACACCAAATCGAGGAGGGATCAACGTTGCTATGCGAGTTTCATGACGCTTCTTCAACAAAGGATCCACCTTTCTTCGTCAAGACGATGCATGATCCTTCCCTAAGCCTCGCTATGTAAGTTCTAGCTACTTCTAGATCTAAACGGTAGTTTTAATGATGGCATGGAATAAAACGAGATTAAA
Organism: Allium sativum; assembly: GCA_030737875.1. Lineage (NCBI taxonomy): Eukaryota > Viridiplantae > Streptophyta > Magnoliopsida > Asparagales > Amaryllidaceae > Allium > Allium sativum. Next base: position 549,497,714 of record CM060915.1, on the reverse strand, counting down.
CTAAGTATGCCAGCCTATATGAACCTTGTCATGCCTCTTTTGCTTGAACCTATGACTTTTGGCTATGCTTAGTGACTAAATCATGCTATTCATGTTATGATTAACCTAGTTTATCTTGCAAGTTTGAACCTTTATCTATGGAACTCTAGCATGAACCTTTGGGAACCATGTGACTTGTGAAACATTGGCAAAGATTTGACTTTGGGGCTTATGCATGTAAATGAACCCAAACCCCTTATGTTATCATGCATGTTTGTGGCCAAATTCCCTTATGATACTATGCATGTTTGTGGCCAAATTCCCTTATGATACTATGCATGTTTGTGGCCAAAAACCCCTTATGATGCTATGCATATTTTGAGGCCAAACCCACTTATGATACCATGCATATTTGTGGCCAACCCCTTTTTGGCATCGTGCATGTTTTGAGGCCAATATGTAGCATAGTATCCTTACTATGTTGACTCGCTTTTACTTGGGTTGGAAACACGATTTGGGGTAGGATAGACGAGCGTGATTATGACATGATAATTTGACATGGGATTTCATGAAAATATGACACTCATGATACACCTAAATGGGGACATGACATGTGGGGTAAACATGGGACTTGAAACTAGACACGTATGGGTTGTAAGTGTAATATGACACTAGACCAAACATGAAAGTGGCCAACTCGAGGTTGGTTTGAGTTTGTAGCATAAATCTACCCGGACCCGCCCGGCTTAACTAGTGGCTACAAACAATAGGACCCAATGTGAGTAGTTGGTCATATAGCACTTAAAACCCGAGGTTAGATTAGGTTGTGGTGTAAATCTACCCGGACCCGCCCGGCTTAACTAGTAACCACAACAAAGTCTAACGTGAGAGGTTGGGATGCATTAATCTAATTAATGCCACATGAAAAGGCTAAGTAATTTTGACTAATGACACTTAACCGATATGACACGAATGGGTAGGTTAAGTGGAATCGGACTTGATTTCTTAATGACACTTAACCATACAAGACAATTAGGGGATGGGGTTAAGTAATTTACACTTAACTAATCCGACGTGGTACTTAGATGGGGTTAAGTAACCTACACTTAACTAATCTAAACACGGTAATTAGATGGGGTTAAGTAACCTACACTTAACTAATCTAAACACGGTAATTAGATGGGGTTAAGTAACCTACACTTAACTAATCTAAACACGGTAATTAGATGGGGTTAAGTAACCTACACTTAACTAATCTTAACGCGGTAATTCGATGGGGTTAAGTTAAACACTTAACCAATCTAAACTTGGTAATTCAATGAGGTTAAGTAACCAATACTTAACCAACCTAATATGATAATTTAATGGGGTTAAGTAACTTATACTTAATCAATTATACATGATGATTTGATGAGGTTAAGCAACCATACTTAACCAATCTAATATGAGAACTTGATAGGGTTAAGTCACAAGACCATTTAAATATACTTAACCATTCTAATACGATTAGTGGATGGGGTTGAGTTAACCTATACTTAACCAATCCGACTCGATAATCCAATGAGGTTAAGATAATATATGCTAAACCAATCTAACACGATAATCTGATAGGGTTAAGATAAACAAATACTTAACCAATTTGACTTGATGATTGTATAGGGTTAAGTCATGAGCTTCTTGATATACTTAACCAACTTGTAGGGCTAGGTCTTAGACTTGAGTACTTAGCCAATCTTGACATGATTCGTGGGCGGGTTAGGTCATGAACTTGAATGACAACACTTAACCCAATAGACAAAACCCTAGTTAGAGGAACTAGGTAGAAAATCGTAGTTAATCAAGGATAACGGGAGAAGAAGCTAAGTGGTAAACCTTAGTTAAGAATAACTAAGTAATAATTCTTAGCCAAGGACATGAGACCAGTTCACAGATAGATAAGTAACCCGATATGGTAGGTCATCGCTTAAAACACGAGGAGGAGCAAATTATCTGACTTAGATAAAGGCTCCAACGAACTGGGTGACGAAGCAGTAGCTTCGGGGGACGTGAGGGTGCTCTTGGTATCCCTCCGTGAGGTGGCATGTGGTCCATGAAACCCGGCCTCACACAGGTTAAGGTCTACGGTAGAAGAGCCAAGAGTATGCCTTGGTTGCTATGCGAGCGACCTAAAGACTGGGATGGATTAGCGTGGAGTCGACGATACTTGTTTCTGCCCTGGATAGCACGTTGCCGACTACCTACCATCTTTAGTCAATCGTGTACGAACGGAAAGGTAGAGAACCCCCAATAGACCATGTTCTTGCTATCGAGTCATGGGTGAGGTTGGCCCATAAGAAAGTGGGGCTATAGTGGGGACGGGATGTGGTTCTCATACATGATTTTTCTTGGATTGCCTTTCAGTAGTTGAGGGAGGGGTCACGTGGGACCATAGCCACGGATACAAAAACAGACCTTGATATCTGCATCAGCAGACGAATTAAAGCTCCCGACCGAGTTCCGTATTTCTTGATTTGCCCTGGCACGGAACTCGGATGGCACATTGAGGAACATGTGCGTCTAGACATGGAAAACGATTCACGATACTTACGTGGGATAAAGGGCGCGGTTGACGGGTGGCATAATCCCTAGTGGCCCTAGGTGGCTTGAACCCAAACCGAGACACGGAAACGTTCATTAGGTAGCATAATCCCTAGTGGTCCTAGGTGGCATAAATCCAAAGTGAACACGCGATAGTTCATGGTAAGAAAACCTAACAAGATCAAGGGAAGCAGTCCAAAACAACCTCAAGGATAAAATGGTACTACGTTGAGGTGGTTTAGATTTACATGGGAAAGCCCGTACGACCTACGACAAAGGACTGAACTTATACATGGAAAGAAACATACGAGTTAGGAAACACCTACATATGCTATATATTAGGTTGACATGGACCATTACATGACATGGGGCAAGGGACATTCATAGTTAACACATGACGCGGGTTGGGATACTAGTATGAGAGGTGCAGAGTAAACATACATGATAAATACCGTGGGATGTGATACATGATAAATACCTTGGGATTGTATACTTGATAGAAACCTGACGGTGTGATACCTTGATTTACCTTGACACCGTAATTTATCATGATACCTTAGTTTATCTTGCTACAGTAGTTCATCCAGTTATCTTGGTTTAGCTTATCTATCTTGTCGTCATCCTTATGTTTACTTTCAGTTTATGCATGTCATGTTACCTTTACCTGTTTTTATACTGGAAGTAGATAGGACTTACCAGTCTTTATGACTGACCCCGTTTTCTTTCGCCTCTTTGTCTTCCGTTTCCCCCCCTCCAGGTTTTCAGGGAGGAAATGATGTTGTTTAGTTCGGACCTCTTATGCTTGAAGGTCATCATGTATAGCTTGGTCTTCTCTTGGCTATGGCTGCTTCACCGCTTTATTTTTGGGAATAATTTATGAAAAGGTTTTATGCTTCTTTACTATTGCAAGACAGGTTTTGATGTATTCTGATGTAAAAGGCTTTAGACCTTATTTTATAAGGTAATGAAATTTGTTTTACTTCCGCTGTTTTATATATGTTCTGTCTTGTAATATTTCTGTGCATGTTTACCTCGATAATGCTTCACCAAACCTAGTGCATTCCCTTTGTGAGTGACCCTAGGGGACGTGGGGTGTTACACTACCCGAATAACTCACGTATTTTATAATTAAAAATCAAGTACTATAAAAACACATCCAACGCCTCATTCCAATTCAGAATATTCTTCTAATAAAATATTCACATTATTCTATCAAAGATAAATTCTTTACATTTATTCTCAAATCTTTTCTTAAATCTTTCTTTTAAAGATTTAATAAAACCCAATTTGGTTTTAAATATCAAAAATCATTATTCAGTGATTATTCAAATTTAAAAATTAATCTTATCTTTAACTGGGTTAAAGAACTAATGTCATTTAAAACATAGTTCACGATAAACCCAAAATCATCTTCCATAAAATAGGGAACTTTCATAGAAATCAAATCAATACATATAATCGCTATAAATTTCTGTATCCGACCAATAATATAAATGGAATAACTGCAAGGCCTCTTAAATTCCATATGTAGTATCGGTCTTCTTTTACAGAAGCTTATCTCGGTTATTATTCATTCGAATTCCATTCAATTCCAATTTAATATATTAAATTGAGAAACTTGGCTTTTGGAAAATTCTCATTTAAATCTTAAAAAAAGATTTATAATTCCCAAATCACATTTTCACTGTTAGTTGGGTTAAAGAATAAATGTCGCTTAGAAACACAGTTCACAATAAACCCAACTCACATTTCATCTTATTTCAATTACTAAATATAATTGAAAACTTTAATAATCTAAATTAAAAGATTATTCTTTTCATACGGGGTTTAAGAACAGTGTTATTTAAGACACTATTCACGACAAACCCAAAATCCAATTTATTTAATTTAATTTCAATCAAATATTAACAAATTGGAAAACTACATTAAATCTAAATTTAATGATTTATTCTAGTTGATAACTAGTTCATTTCAATAAAAATATATTTTTCTAAAATATATTCTTTTTTCCTAAAATATTCTTTTTCTAAGATATTTTCTAAAATATTCTTTTTTTGGAATATTCTTTATTGGAATGTGACTCAATCAACAACCATATATTGCATGAAATCATCCATCATGATAAATAATTATCAAACATCCAAGTAACAACCAAAGTGGATTCTACAACTAAATATCGGGATTAGTGTCTGTCAAATATCATCCCAATACCCGTGTGGGGTTTCATCCAAAAAATAAATAATAAATTATTTGTGCACTTGGGCAATGTGTAAAAATTATCTTCCCAATCACATAAACAAGTCGGATGACTTGTAGATGGAAGTGTAATATTCGATTTGAATATACTAACAATATATTTTACATATCAAACATTTTCAACATCACAGACGTATATTTCAATTCTTTTTATTGTGAATAATTAGCAATAAAAATTTAGTCCTTTATTTCCATTCTTTTTATTGCTGACAAATGTCAATAAAAATCTTAACTTTTATTTCAATCCTTTTTACTGTTAACAAATGATAATGAAAATCTTAACTTTTATTTATTTACCAAAATGTATATTTTGGTCCCATTCATTTTTTTTAAATGACAAAATGAATATTTTATTTCATCCTTTTTAAAATGAAAAAAATGTCTCTTTTATTCTAATTCTTTTAAATGTAACAAAATATGATGATTTTGTTTAGTCTTTTAAATGTAACAAAATATGATAATTTTGTCTAATCTTTTCAATGTAACAAAATATGGTAATTTTGTCAAATCTTTTCAAGGTAACAAAATATGATAATTTTGTCTAATCTTTTAAAATAAACAAAAAAAAATGTTATTTTTGGTTAAACTCTTTTTAATGGCCAAAAATAAATGTTTTTGTTTCATTCCTTATAAATGACAAAATGTGTATTTTTACTTCATTCTTTTTAATGTGACAAAAATGTCCATTTCTAATTCATTCTTTTTTTTATGTATAAAAATATACATTTCTAATTCATTCTTTTTAAGTATAAAAATATACATTCCTAATTCATTCTTTTTAATGTATAAAAATATACATTTCCAATTCATTCTTTTTAATGTATAAAAATATACATTTCCAATTCATTCTTTTTAATGTATAAAAATATACATTTCCAATTCATTCTTTTTAATGTATAAAAATATACATTTCCAATTCATTCTTTTTAATGTATAAAAATATACATTCCTATTCCATTCTTTTTAATGTATAAAAATATACATTCCTATTCCATTATTTTTAATGTATAAAAATATACATTTTCATTTGATCCTTCTTAATACATAAAAATGTTCATTTTATGTAATCCTTTTTAATATAAAATAATGTTCATTTTTATGTAATTCTTTTAATATATAAAAATGTTCATTTTTATGTAATCCTTTTAATATATAAAAAATGTTCATTTTTATGTCATTAACAGGTCTTAACACAAAATATTATTTTTATTTCTATAATCACGTTTTGACAAGAATGTGATTTTTATTTCACAAATCAAGTTTTAACAAAAAGGTGATTTTTTTTCACATTGTGATTTTTTTTTCACATTACTAATTCTATGTTTCTAATGACGAACAAAAATATTATCTTATTAACATTACCAATTCTATGTTTCTAATGACGAACAAAAAGAATATCTTATTCACATTACCAATTCCATGTTTCTAATGACGAACAAAAAGAATATTTTATTCACATTACCAATTCTATGTTTCTAATGACGAACAAAAAGAATATTTTATTCACATTACCCATTCCATGTTTCTAATGACGAACAAAAAGAATATTTTATTCACATTACCAATTCCATGTTTCTAATGACGAACAAAAAGAATATTTTATTCACATTACCAATTCCATGTTTCTAATGAAAATGACATTTTAAATTTAAATAAACATTGTTTTAACAAAAATGACATTTTATTATAAAATGACAATTTTAGTCTAAATAAACATTTCATAATAAAATGGTATTTTTATGCTAATGTAACATTTTAAAAATGAAATAACATTTTTAATAATTAACATGTTTTTAACATGATTTTCTTATTTCTAAAACAACATTAAAAGTTGACTTTTAATGACAAATAAAAAAAAAATTGTATACAGTTCTAGTTCTGTCATAACAAGTAAGAATGAATACTTTGTGTTAGCGGTTCTAATTCAACATAACGTAAAAATAAATATTTTATGTTGTCATTTCATAAAAATGATAATTCTCTTATGCTAACATTTCCTAAAAATGATATTTCTAGCATCTCTAACATTTTAACAAATGATACTTTTTAATTCTAACTAATATAAGAAAATGTTCTTTTTAAATGATAAACATGAACATTTTCATGTTTCTATTTTATTTAACATGTTCAAATGACGAACATAAATTTACATGTTCTTATACATACAATTCAATCCAAACATTCTAGCGCAACCAAGGTGAATCCAAATATTATATAACACATATACCTAAATTGTATATAGCATAAGTATAACTTTCACATCACAATTATTAAATAATTTTATTAAAAAAAATTTAGAGATCTCACATTGCTATTTGATTCTGAATAAATCAGAATCGAATTTTCCGGAATTTCCAAAGTACTTCGTTCAAGCTCTAATCTGTGCCATGCTGTAGATCTTGGAAAGACGATTCCAACGGTTCGAAAATCGTTCAGTTTCGATTCTGTATGAAAGAGTTATCGATTTTTAAACTTTCGAACAATTTATATATAATTAATTAATTAGGCTAATTAATCATTTCCCTTAATCACCTTCTAATTCAAATCAGGTCGTCCTCTTCTTCCTACCAGATAGGGCCGACGTTGCTTTCAGAAAGCTTCCATTCTAGGTCATCGCTTTGCCGCCGCCAAACACAGCCGGACCACCATCAGCGAGCACCACTTCGAAGCCGTCGTCCGCCTCTTCCTGCGCCGTGAGCCAAGCCCATCTCGGTGGTTCCATCGCCGCCAGATACTGCCTAGAACGACAACTTTTCTTTCTCGAAATTCGAGCTCACCACTTGATGGAATTCGATCATCTCCGGTTGGATTGGAAGATCGCAAAGGCCCCTTCCATTTTTGCTTTGAATTCAGGATATGATTCGCTATAATTTACGAGAAAAGAAGGATAAAATCGGAGCAGTATCGGCCATTGGTTTTTTGAAAGTGGCGGCTGTACGTATTGGACTAGGGTTTAGTATTTGGAACCATATTTATAAGCGTATTTTCCTATTTTATTTATTTAATTCAAAAATTCATGTTTATCAATACGAACACCAAATCAAACCCAACGAGTGTCGCCCCAAGCCAAATACCCCCGCTCCGGTCACAGTGGAATATGTTTCGTCACCCAATTCGGCTGTTATGATATATTTTTCTTTAATTTAAAATATAAATCAATATATATTAAATTTAAACGTACATTTTAAATTACCGAGGCTACATACTGACTCTAAAAATTACAGAAAAATTATTTCTAGTTATGTTTTGACGATACGGTCCTAACAAGACTAATTTCGTCGAATTCTGAGACCGTTTGAAAAATGGCCATTTTCAAGTTGATTAAATTTGACTGAAATTGACAAAACACATTTTCTTTTGCCACGCTCACATATTAATTCGAAAAATTATGAAAATTGATAACTAGCAATAATTCAATATTCCGGTTCCAACAAAAGTGGTTTCATCGAAAACCGAGGTTGTTTGAAAAATGACTATTTTTAAGGGCCATATATTATATTAAAATATATGTAAATTATACAGCGACTTTTCTAAATTTTAAACCGGACCTAACTTTCAAATTATAAAGTGAAATTTCAATTTTTCAGATTCGTTAGAAAGATACGGTTAAACAGATTTAAATATTTCTTGTTTCGCTCAATTCTGATTTAAAATAAATCTTGTACAATCAGTCAAAATTCAAATTCAAATTTTCAAACTGCAGCGCTGTTTTAAACTCCTTTTATAATTAAATTAAATTTATTCATTTTAAAATAAATTTTTAGTCGTTATTATTTAAAATAAATTATTTTTAATATTAAAAATCCATTAAAATTTCTAAAAATAAAAATTTTAAATTGGCCCCAAAATTTCGGGTTGTTACATTAGAGTTCGCTCACACCAGTCACATGAATGATACGAAGTTTATTTTGTTTTGTTTTCCCTAAACTCTTGGGGATCCATCTTTGTACGGGCAGTCAAGCAGTCGGCATTTTTCAGATATACTTGGAAGAGCTTGGAGCAGGAGTCTTCAGAGTTAAATATATAGAGAGTTTATTTTCGTTGTGATATTATATGATAATGGTATGTATGTACAGTTACCAGTTTGTATTTTTAAAATAATAATATAATATATTTGATTCATTCTGCTGTGAGATTCGTGTTTACTTTGTGATGTTGTGTTCTTCTTCTTCTATTCTAAATTTCTTTCTTTCTATTTCTCACCTCTAACTTCTTTTTATTAACTATCCGGTATTTCCGATGCTTGGATAGTCGACATTGACTTTATGTCGCTAACCAAGGTCGCAAATCCCCCAAGTCGTTACATCAATATTGTGTTATTTATTTATTCTATATTTTTCTGTATTGATTCTGTTTTTAAAATCTATAAGCTAAATAACGATCTGTTGTTTTGGACGTTTTAAGTTGGTTAATTGCCGATTTGATGCAGTCAAAAAAGGCGGGACGTTACTAGTGGTATCAGGGCTTTGGTTTATTCAAAGCTTAACTTATCAGGTTTAAATAAGTGGAATCGACATTAGGAAAAGCGAACCTTGAAAATAAAAGGGCTTTAAAATATAAATTTTGAGAGTATAGATAATTTTAAAGTAAAATTTGGAAGTTAAATTATTTTGGAAATAGTATTTTTGAGCTAATACAGCGGAAACAAAATTATTTTTGAGATTTAATATTTTTTGGAATTCCCAGTCTTCAAATCCAGATTTTCCAGAGCTATTCTTCGATGAGGTCCCCTTAGTTGAATCTCGAATCCATTATCAAACGGTATCAAAGGAAGACAAATATGAGAGAATTGATGAATAAATTTTTGTAATTGTGTATTTTAAAATCAGAGATAACTGAAATTGATTTTTTTTGAAAGGCAAGTGAAAAAATTATTATTCACGAATACAAGAGTTACATCGACTTAAAATTCAAACGCAATACAGACTCTTGAATGTCTAGCCTTGAACTTACAAAAATTGATTACCAAAATAAAGATGAAGCATACTTACTGTAACATTATTAATATCGAGGTGAAGATACTGCATCATACGTGAATCACAGCAGCATCACCAAGCAGAAAATTCCTGTATCCAAATTGCAAAGAAAGAAACAGGCAACATAATTCACTAAATCGTCCCCATAAACGAATTACAAACCGCATGCACAGTAAGGTTCTCGTCACAGTTTACCAATAACTGTATAAAGTTGTCACTAACAAAGGGTCCAATGACTCGAGACTCAATTTAAGATAGGATCAAACATAGGACCAGGATTCTTCCTCGTATGTCGTTTCATCTTTTTGATGAGCGACATTACATTCTCTGGCAAAAAGTCATTACCATCATCTAAACCAGAGTCGTCCCAGAGTTTTCCTTTTAGCTTCTTGGGTTTAGATGAAAAAGGAAGAGAACTCATAGGAATTCCAGAAGATAGAGAAGCTAAAGAGGTATTAAGTTATGGAAAAGTCAAACCACAACCGGTGACTATTGGAGGAGGTAAAGTAAGATCTTGAGGAGGCTTCAAGTTAGCATAAGGAGAGACTAGTGACCGTGAAGGATTAGGAGCTGATGGAGTAAGCTTCAAACCTTTATCGATAGGAGAAATGGAGGTATTTGGCCTAGATAAGTCTGGTGAGCAATCTGAAGAACTTGAAGTGCTATTACCAGATAAAGACTTTGGTGTTTGCACAGTTTCATCGCTACGGCCTTCTAATATGTTACCCTACAGAGCTACATCTTCAGCAAACTGAGAAACATTGTTGATCACATTATTAGGAATCTCCTTATCAATATTATTTCTTTCTGGTGTATCAGAATCTAATGCAGCTTCAAGGGCATTATCCGTGTTAACATCATATGATCAGCATTATTACCATTATTAATGTTATTCACGTCAGCAGTTTCATGACTATTGTTACCATCTGTTTCTGAATCCAGAACATTAAAGGCATTATCAATAATATTTGCCACATCTTTTTCAATTGTCTTACTACTATTCTGAACCCCTTTCTTTCTCCAATACTTATAATTTCTTGTATTAGCAGATTTCCAATTACCTTGATTAGCATTAGTAGTATCTTTCCTATTAAATTGCCGATGATGATCAATAAGATCCTCAGCATGCTTATCCTGTTTATTTTCTGCATGGATATTAAACTCACAACTGCTTATCAGGAAGATTAAAATCATAGGGTAATTTAACTTAAGGGCAATCTTTACCTAAACCTTCTACTACTATCTTATCAGGAAGATCAAAATCTGAGGATATCTTAATTAATGCTTTTGCATACCTAAATCTTTGAAGCTTTTCTGTGCTAGTGTCAAAGCATATCAATTTCCCGACATGACAAGCTAACCAATTTATACCTAATAAAGTCCAAAGAATTGTCGAAATACAATAAAAATGAACCCATACTGGAACTTTTTTGATCTGAGCCTGTGAATTTCCTATTGTTGGATCCCATCTAGTTATGATGAACATATGTCCTTTAATGAAAATAGGATCAGATTTCAAAAAAAATTCCCTATCTGAATCATTGGAGAATTTGAAAAAATAGTGCATACCATCCGATCTAATACTAACTTCCCTATCCAGAAACGATTTAAGAAATTTACCACCATAGAGTATAAAGAGTTACCACCTAGAAAAAGCCCACCAAAAATTTCTCCAGTATTGCATACCTTTAGATCTGACTAACTCTGGAATATGTTGTGTAATGCCATCCCTAGGAATGTCGAGGTGCTTGGGCTAATAGGTCTTGCATTGCGAGGGAGTGAATTAAGAAGGGATGCGTAGTCATTCTTAGTGAACGCCAGAAAGGTGGTGTCAGATGATAAAGGATTTGCATATCTAATAGGGGTAGGTTGCGGATCTGAAGGATTAGATCTGAAATTCGAAAGAGAGGGTTTATCAGAAGAGGGGTTTGCAATTGGAGGTGGTGGATCAGGGGGAATATGCGGAGATGAACGGGAGGGTATGGGAGGGAAGGCGGTGTCAAAGGCGAAGGAGGTGGAAGAAGAAGAGGGATTTACTTGAGAGGCCGCCATTAACAGAGAGGTGAATGACATGTTTTCATTCTTTGTCCTTATAACTAAAATTGATTGGTAATAAGAAATTAGATGGGAATATGAACGAAAAAGAGGAAATTTGAAATTGTTTCAAAGATGAAATGTTGAATTTTATTTCGATATTTGGAATGGAAATAAATGGAAATAAAATCAAAAAGGTTATTATTGGGATTTGACAGTGTCAAATTTTATTACTAATTTATTTAGATTATTCAGAGTTGGCAAGATAAATTAAATTGGTTTCAAACCAATGATGTACATTCGAATATATGAATTCGATAGTAAGTTATAAACTTGTTAACAAGGAGTGAATTGTAAATGAGAGTTATAAATGAAGCGGAATACGAATGAAGATTTTAATGAGATTTGAACCTGTATTTAAATGGAATCGAAGCTAGTTTGATGTCACGAGTTCAAATTTCGATGAAAGGTATAGTATTTTATTTTTAGAACTAAATAACGAGTGAAAGCAAAAGTGTTGCAAATGAAATCAAGGATAAAGGAAATGGAGTTAAACAGTACGGTGAGATTACTCTGAAGTTCAGAATATAGGTCAAATAAGATTTTTCCAAAGTTCGGAATATATTATCGAATAAGAGATCATTCGAAGGATGAGATCTAGGGGAGTCAATTATGTTGAATTTCAGGGAGTATTTCTTACTTTCTGTTTTAATCAAAATTTAATATATTACTAATTAGTTGTTTAATAAAGCATATTTTAAAGTTAAATATTTTGAAGGCGTGAATTATTGTTATAATCAATTTTGATAGAAGAAGTGAATTCTTAACTAGAATTCGAAAGTTACAAGAATGGAATGTTTTGCTGGTTTTCGAAGCTATGAACTTGATCTATTTCGAAGTTAACAATGTTGTTCAATTAAGGTCTTAGAAGTAATTATACCCAAACTTGAATGATTTCATTGTTGACTATGAAATGGTTAAGGTTCGATATCAAATGTTGGTTAAGTAGAGTAAGTTAATGAGTATCAATAGTTAAGTGAGAATAACAATGTTTAATTTAACATCTCTTTTAATCTAGATAACGAATTAAGGAATGTTTCCCCCCTAAGAATAAAGTGTGTTTTCTATAGAAAATAAAGATTTGTGAATGTTTGAAATGTTTTCCGATGGTAGTAAGAAATTTTCAAAAAAATTTAGAAAATAAATATGGTAATTGGAAATGTTTCTCTAAAAGATCGTGAGAGGCTAATGGGTTTTGATAAATCAGAATGGCAAGATCTGAAGAACAAAAAGCCGCACGTCAAGAATAAAGGACGGCATTATGTAAGAAAAGTAGATCTGTAAACTGAATTCGAGGATTACGTAAGCAATGATTTGAGAAGAATTAAGAAATGGAGATAAGAAAATTGAAAACTGACTGGAGATTACTCAAATTGAATAATTTTCTGATTATCGATCTGATTTTGGTTTCTGCCTTTGAGATCGATACTTTGGGTGTTGTTTGTTGATAATTTACAGTCGAAGGATGTGAATATGGGAAGAGTAATAAGGCATGAATGAGAAATTTGTTATAAGAATGGAGAATTCTGAAATTTGGAATGTATAAAGATTTGAATTAAGTGATGAACTTAAAAATTGGAAAATTTGAAGAAAATTAGTTTATAGAAATGGGTTCATAAATTTGAGTTTGAAAAGATATCAAAAAGATCTAAATTTATTAAGGATTCAAAACTAAAATTTTGAAATTGGAATGGAAATTTGAGAATATTCAATTTTAGATGTTGGATATAGAGGTTTTTGAGCTTTTGTGAAAAATATTTAAGAACTTAAAAACACTGAATTGGAAGTAATTGATTTGAGATGAAATCCTATACAATGGAATTTATATAAGAATGAAATGTTTGAAATATGATTTTGAAAGAAAATATTATGTCAGTTGACATAGGTATGACTTATGATGGGTACGAAATGTACTGTATGTACATAATATTATGTTTTTTCAAAGAAAAATAAGGAAAGTACCTTCCTTTGAATTTCGAGCTTAGTTAGATGTGTTGTTGGTGGTAGTAGGTTGCCCGGACATAAAACTCGAGTTGTCATAGTTCCTGAAAAAACATGACCCTGTAGCAAAATTCGTAGGGTCGTGTATTGCCTATGGCGGATGGACGTTTCTTGGGGGGAACCAAGCATAACCATTGTTTCTACTGCAATCTACAATCATGATAATGGCGTAATCCACAGAGCTGTGAATGCTTACTGGTATGGATGTTTCTTGAGGGACCCACGCGTAACCATTGTATACCTGCAGTCCACATGGCATGTCTACAAGTGAAAGAAATGTAACCACTGGAGTTACTAAAGGTAGAATGGAGCCATGTGATGTTTAGATATCTTAGTTATGAGGAGCCACCTGTTTTATCCAGCACTGTGTTTTCGTGACTTAATTGGTCTTCGTGACCTGATTTGTCTTTATGACTTGGTTTGTCCTCATGACTTGAAGTATCTTCATATTTCCATGATTTGTTTTGTGACCCTGCGATAGAGCAGTCAACTGTAATAACCCGGAAAATGTGAACCAATTTAAAATTTTTGAATTTGGTTATTACCAAAGAATTTGAATAATTGAAATAGCATCTTTCAATAAAATAAAGAATTGGGGCTAGTATGGCAGTTTGAAAATTTGAATACAAACTTTGTCTGACTGTACCTGGTGGAAAATATAACAGATTTTAGCGAAACTGAAAATATTTAAATCTGTTTATGAATACCTTTCTAACGAATCTGAAAAATCAAAATTTCATAACGGGAATCAAAAGTTATGGCCAAATGAATTTTCAGAGAGGTGGCTATATAGCATATATAGCCCTTGAAAATAGATATTTTGCATACGACCTCGGAATTCGACGAAACCACTTTTGTTGGGTTCGGGATGTCAAACTATTGCTAGGTTTCAAATTTCATAATTTTTGAAGCTAGTATGTGAGCGGGGCAAAGGAAAATGTGATTGGTCAATTTCTGTTAAAATGGGTCGACCTAAAAATGACCATTTTTCAAACGAGCTCAGAATTCGACGAAACTAGTTTTGTTGGGACCGTATCGTCAAAACAAAGCTAGATTTATTTTTCTGGAATTTTTCAATTCAGTTTGTGGCCCTGGCAAATTGAAATGTACGTTCAAATTAAATATTGAATGTTTTATATTTTAATTTGAAAAATAACTGACTGTAACAGTCGAAATGGCTAACGAAACATATCCCATTGTGTCCGGAATGGGGGTATTTAGCTAGGGCGACAGTCGTTGGGTTTGATTTCGAGTTCGTTTGTAAAAACACTATTTAAAATTTCCTATAAATCCTCGGCCAATAGGATTTTTCCTTTCAAAAAAAAAAAACACGGAAACCCTAGCCGCCCTTTTTCTCTCGACGATCCACGTTGCTCCGACCTTCCCTCCATTTTTCCGGCCGCCACCGCCACCTACAGGCCGCGCCACCACCACCACTCGAAAGCCCCTTCGCCCCTCTTCAGATCCGACCCCAACCCGACATCCACCATCACCTCCTCCGCCTGAATCGAAGCCAGGAAGTCATCGACTTCCCAACGCCGCCGCCGCCCCGATCTACCACCGCACCCCCTCAAACCACCAGCGCTGTGAAGCCCTCGCAGTCCTCTTCCACGTCAGCATGGCCGATCATCCCAATACTTCACGGATTTTGCGAAAATCCCAAACCTAGTTCTGAACAAAATATAAAGGTTCGACCTTTATTATTCTGAATTGATAATAACACTTTTAAGTGTTGCAAAACTTTGAAAAATAATATCTTTTTCGTTCGTTAACGAAATTTGATGAAACAGGAGACACCGTGACCACAAGGAGGCTCTCTACCATCTAGCAGAAGCCGCGGATTTTTCTGATCTCCCTATGATTTTTAGCACTGCAAAAACCAATGTGAGGAATCTAAACTAAATTGTGTGAATGGAATCGCGTTGTATAAATTATATAAGCGAAGTGTAAATTATATACGCATTGTATACCTCATGTACATGTGTTGTATAAGTTATATTAGCGATGTATAAGTTATACAAGCGTTGAATGAAACATATATGCTTTGAATTGTGATGAAATGCAAGTGAATTATAGAAATAATATATATATATATATATATACTCCCCTCGTCCACATACCATGGACGATATTTATTGCTTGTGATTGACGTGATATTATATGGTATGACGAATGGTTGGAAATAATTGTTTGTGGTTGATATTGTGGTTGAAAAATACCTTTGTGGTTGAAAAATACCCTCTTGTGGTTGAAACAAATTAGAATAGGATTGTGGAATCGAAAATAAAACATGTCGCCTGCGTGCGAACTAGATGCATGATCCCCATTGTCAAAAACCGCGAGGTTTTAAGGTAGAGCGAGGAGCCGTACTAGGGACGGTCCCGGTTTTAACTACCCTGCCGTTATGCTGCCGAAATTTTCTGAAATATTCATGTGTTAGAATAATTTTCATTCGTTGAAATAAATTACATATGTTGAAACCAATATTCATGTGTTGAGTTGAAATTCATTCGTTGAATCGAAATTCATGTGTTGAATATTATTTGAATTTAAACAAATAGCTTTAGCGATAAAAATCACATTTTTATATATATACAAACTATAGAGAATATTCATGTGTTGAGTTGAAATTCATTCGTTGAATCGAAATTCATGTGTTGAATATTATTTGAATTTAAACAATTAGCTTTAGCGATAAAAATCACATTTTTATATATATACAAACTATAGAGAATATTCATGTGTTGAGTTGAAATTCATTCGTTGAATCGAAATTCATGTGTTGAATATTATTTGAATTTAAACAATTAGCTTTAGCGATAAAAATCACATTTTTATATATATACAAACTATAGAGAATATTCATGTGTTGAGTTGAAATTCATTCGTTGAATCGAAATTCATGTGTTGAATATTATTTGAATTTAAATAATTAGCTTTAGCGATAAAAATCACATTTTTATATATATACAAACTATAGGAAATATTCATGTGTTGAATTGAGATTCGTTCGTCGAGTTGAAATTCATGTATTGAATGTTATCGTATTTTAAAATGAAATGAATAGACAATAAGATCTACATCTTTATTGTGAATATGAAGTGTTAAAAACATTCACGTGTTGAATAAATATTTTTGAAGATAAAAATATTTCTTTTATCATATATACGCTTTGATAAAAATACACATGGGTCGAAATAAATAATAGTTTGCTAGAAATATTATTATTAGCTTTGTTCTGCATATATATACATGTGTTGAACAGGGAAAATGGATTAGCTGTAGAGTAAAGAAATTATTTGCGTGCCCGACAAATAGGTAAGCCTTGATGAGTTGGCTGCGCAATTTTATTTTTATATCAACTCCTGTGAATGCCATTAGATGCGGAGTGCTGGTTATTCTGTGTGAAATAATAAACATCGCCATAGGATAGTAACAATTAATTTTGAACTACACTACATGGCATACTTCTTGACGATAGGCATACTTCATTATATTCCACATAAGCAATTGGAGCTTGTGTGACGAGGTGGAAGATTTACCATACGAGCGAGAGGCTTGTATGGCGATGACTATATACTACAGGTTGAACTGATGACTGATATGGACTATATAAAATATAACGATAAATCGCCAGATTAATAAAAACCCCACACGGGTCTGGAGTTGACAATAATCACGTCTCTCTAGTTATTAGATACGGCACATGGACTATTTATTTCCACACGGAGCGGGGTGACGAGAATTTATTCTCTGGAGTTATTATCTATACACGCTCCCCCGTAAACACCAGAATATATCACTATAAATATGTGGATGCTTTTTAGGATTTATTGGGTACCTAACACGGCCCAATAAATTTCCAAACCCCTCCCCGTACAAAGGAGGTTATGGCGAAATTTTTCGAAATATTAAGGCGTTAGTGAAATATTTGAAGTGAAAACGAAGTTGAAATTAATGAATAAACTATATTTGAAATTATAGAATGAACTATATTTATATATATAAATATAAATATAATTAAAAGGAATCGAAGCCGTGCAGTTCGTGTTTTGGAATCGTAATTTGAAATGATTAGTACGAGAAATCCGACCATCGGATTTTCCCGAAACCGCAACCGCTGGGTTCGCCTTGGAAATATCTTCCCAACGGCACCAACCTTGTAAAAATCTAACGGTTGGATTGTCTGAAATGTTTAATTCAAATCTGAAGAAAAACAGCGCCAGAATCGTTTATATTTATATATAAATATAAATATAATTAAATTAAATCGAATAACGACGCTGCAGTTCGAATTTTGAAACCGTAACTTCAAACGACTAGTGTGGAAGATCCGACCGTCGGATTCTCACGAAACTGGAACCGTTGGGTTCGCTCTGGGAATATCTTCCCACTGATATAGACTTTGTAGAAATCCAACGGTTAGATTTTCCGATATGTGTAAAACAAATTAGGGGAAAAACAGCGCCAGTGCCACGGCACGACCTGAAACGTCGTTTAATTAAATATGGCCATTTTTAAATAAATAAAAATGGCGAAAAATCGTTATAAAATATTATAAGCAACATAGATTGGAAATAACCCAATTGGGCTTGATTTGTTTGTTATTGGATGGTTGTATGTGTTTGACACGAAAATAACACTAAAGAACTGAAATATGGATGTTGAATAATATAACCATGGAAAGAATTGATTTAAATTCTAATTACGTGAATTATTTGAAAAGGCCGAGCTAACCCTCATTTCAAATAATTTAGCGAGCGATTCGAATTGGAAAATACGAAGACAATTCAAGACCGACGATCTTCGTATCGGTTGGATGGGCGCTGCTGAGGTTCCTGACCGGAGTAGCTACCGTAAAGGAACGGAAGTAGTAGCCGTCTGAACGTATGTGTTGATTGTACGGATATACGAGGAATTTGACGCCTCCGGTTTCGTTCAGACCCAGAACGGACTTGTAAATGGACTGTGTGTCTGACATTGGATTTTGTTCTATACAGATTGATCTCTGTTAAATATATATCTGTTTGGCGGCGGAGAATTTATTCTTTTGCTTAACGCCCTTCTCTGAGACGTACGAGCTCAGAGGTTATATATCGATAGAAATCAGTCGTATGGAGTGGATTGCCTATGTGGCATGCCAAGATGCTGTGATCAAGGCTTCTGTTGCAAAGCAAAGTCTTGTGGTTGATGATCAAAGCACGGCCTACATAGCCTGGCTTTGTGTATAACGTGGATTCGCGAGCCTCACACCTCGGTATGAGTTAAAAACGGGATAAGGACTGCAGGGAGAGAACGACGTTTCTTTCTAGCTATGGTGGTGTCAGTGACTTACCATCCCTGACATTTATATCTATTTTTCACCTATGTGGTTGTTGGAATGCGAGGCGCCTCGATTATAGGTTTGTAAGGACCGGGAAACGTGTGTTCAGGAATTGCCAATCCTCAAACGTAAGAGAGGATCGGCCCTAAAGCATCCAGGGTTACCCAGAGTATGTAGTCCTGAGGCATTTGCTAGAATGTCTCGAAGCGGAGAGGAGCTTGCCCCTTGCCTCGACTCATGACGGAAATCCAATTTCCAATACGAAATAACGGACTCGATTGTAGAACTAGTATGGCGACATAGTAGATGGTAGCTATGCCGCCTATGATTGATATTTATGATGCTATTCGTTTTGAAACATATATGCACTAGTAATAATATCAAATGATTTTGCTTTACACGTATCAAGCATATTTGGCCATTATAAGGTAAAACTCTATCCTCCGGCTTGCGTTGCATTGTATGATGGGACTTGAGTCTTATAATGGCTTCATTCTTTTAAAAAGCATTGCGTTGTTTTAAAGAATTTACTTTGTTTTAAATGCACCAACAATCACTGGAGTAAACCCGTTCCGCGAAAGTGGCGTGGTCCTATGATTTGCTTATTACTGTTGTTTAAACTGTTAAATAGATTCCTCATACCAGTCCCCATGACTGACTTGTTGTTTGTTTCACTTTGCAAACGCGGGTGCCCTTATTTTCGCACGGGCAGCCTAGTTCACAGGTGACATGTTGTTTTTGGCTCTGCACTGTTGCAGAAAGTGCATTTGGGCTCATGGCGAGGCTGACTTCACAGAGATGACTTTGACTTTTTCCGCCATTATTGTACTGTAACACCCCACACCCGCTATGGTCACTCTCTAAGGGAATGCCATAACATCGGCGGAGTATTCTAGTGAATATAGAACAGAGAAATTACAGCAAGACAGATATAAGTAATACTTGAAATTTAAAACATCATCTCATAACAGCAGAAATAAACATGTCTGGTTACATCACAAAACCATAATAAGAGTTAAGTACAAATATCCATTCTTGCTAAATAAAAATACATAATCCCAATACATGAACTGATAGCCATAATAAAAAGAAAGCTGAGCTCTACATCTACGGTCCAAACTCCAAGAGATAGATAAAGCAAACTGATCAAGGCCCACTAGCACTAGGCCCAACCTGAGGACCTGAGGGGAAAAAGATAAAAACAACGGGGTCAGACATAAGCCTGAGTGAGCCCTATAATCTTAACAATTCAATTATTAAAGTAATTAGGGTATGACATGAACTCGGTACGGTACCTTTGGGGATAATGACTACACTAAGTAGCCAACAACATAGGATGAACTAAGATAACCGTAAAGACGCATCTACCCACCCAAGGATAATTACTAACTGCACCCCACCAGTCATTCCTACTTAAAGGTTGATCCCACCCAAGGACTTAAAGAAAGATATAACTAGTAGTTTCATGTACTCCTAGCTGACTACATAGGTGCCGTCTGCCCCTATCTCCACTAGGTGTACCCCACTACCCCAAACGATCGGCTCCCTAACGTAGATACCCATGCTGGACCCACAGTGGGGTGTATCACTCCCCCTAAAGTGGCAACCCAATACTATCCACGGTGCACGGCTTATATCTACACGATGCAACAACGACTTATCTACCAGCCCGGGTCCACACACGCATATGAAACCCGTTGGACTCGCGTTGCCACCGCTACCCCGTTTTGGCCTCTTATAGTCAAGCCCAATATGCGTGTCCCGTCACCCGACTAGAGTCGAGCCCACAAAGATACGTTTGGGATATTGGTTGAGATGGGCCCCCACAAGCTACCCACCTAAGCTTGTTACTTATCTAGTGTATCCCACTTAACCCTTTAATCATGTTTAATTACATGTTTCCACTTGGTTAAGTATTCTAATCGTATTTTCTATTGCCACCCAAGGCAACCCACTAGATTTCCACATGCCACCCAAGGCACCCACTTAACCCCTCATGCTCTACTACATGCTTATCTGGTTAAGTGTTTCTTAATTAATTAAGACCGTGATCCTCATAAAGACCTCTCACATTAGACTATCTTTTATGACCGCTGGTTAAGCCGGTTGGGTCCGGGCAGCCTTATGTCATAACCGAGTCTAACCTCGTGTCTTTACATTAATCACGTATTTAGTTTGTGCCTAAGACCTCTCACATTGGGCTAACATTTGTAGCAATTGGTTAAGCCGGTTGGGTCCGGGCAGTTTTACGCTACAACTGAGTCCAACCTCGTGTCTTAGTCAATTAATTACACCTAATTAATCACCCCATATTAATTATCCCTAATTAATATCAAGTTTTTTTTTCATAACATGGGTAGACCTAACTCAATAGGTAAATTCCCATGGGGTAGACCTAACTCAATAGGTAAATTCCCACTTATGCTAATTTATTTTTATGGTATGCTTAATCATACCCAACCATACTTTTAATTAACATATTTATTAACCCCATCGTTCCCCACGTAAATCGTTCTCATAAAGGGAAGATCCATCACAAATATCATGGGTTAAACCAAATATTAGCATATTCTTTGTCATGGGTTAAGAGGGTGTCAACTTGCATATATGAGCATATATTAACCCAACTTGCATTTAAGCATACACATAACTTGCATAATTATTCACATGACTTCATAAGCATGCATAACATGTTAATCTTGCATTTGAGCATACAACTAACTTGCATAATCATTCACATAACTTCATAAGCATGCATAACATGTTAATCTTGCATTTAAGCATACACATAACTTGCATAATCATTCACATAACTTCATATGCATGCATAACATGTTAATCTTGCATTTAAACATACACATAACTTGCATATTTATTCACATAACTTCATATGCATGCATAACATGTTAATCTTGCATTTAAACATACACATAACTTGCATATTTATTCACATAACTTCATATGCATGCATAACATGTTGCATAATAGATCAATGTCCAACTTAGTGTTTTGCATCATAATCATCATGAAACATAGCACCAAACTTGCATAAAGATATAACATTAAACTTGCATAAAAATGTCATGAACACATACACTAAACTTGCATGACATAGAGCATATAACTTGCAAAACACATAACATATACAATATTAAGCTTGCATAAACACATTGATCCACAAACATAACCATACATCATCATATCCTATCTTAATCAATTTAACAATTGATTATTAAGGGGATAGAAGCTCACCAAAACAAAATTAGCAAACTAATGAAGAAGATTAAGAGGCTAGAAGTTGATTTGGAATGCTATCCCTTCTCTAATTTTGATGGAGGCTCACTCAAATTTCAATTTGCCATAGTTTAGTTACTAGATTTAATTATGAATGAATTAAGGTAGGGTTAGGGTCTTATTTATAGGATTAGGTGAGTGTTTTAGGCCCTTAGATTAACCCTAGATTAGATTAGGACCCTTAGATTTCGGAACTCTCTAGAACCAGCCCTTCAAGCCAGCCTAGAACCCAACCTGGTGCAACCTGGTGCACCCAGGTTCACTGGACGCCGCGACCCTGTCGACAGGCAAGTCGACAGGCAAGTCGACACCCCCTGTCGATAGGCCTGTCGACAGCCCTGTCGACATGGGTAGGGCGGGATTTTTCCCGCCTGACCCCACTTGCTCCATTTTATAATCCGAGATTTGAATTTTAAATCTGTTTTTAGTTTCAAATTTTCTGCAAACTTCATCGGGCCATAACTGGGCCATACGGACTCCGATTTTCGAAAACTCGGACTCTATTTTGCGTATTTTTCCGAGACGAACACAATGACGCAGCCCGTTTCCCCCAATTCTCACATCTGAGATTATTTATTCTGCAATTAGTGAATTTTAGTATTAACCAAAATACGGGGTGTTACATTCTCCCCTCCTTAAAGGATTTCGTCCCCGAAATCTCTAAGCTAAGGAGAATGCATATCATACCATTCAAACAACCATCTACTCAAACCATCAACCACGGGCATCCATTGTCCTTAAACAGTTTCTAATGATGTATGAGCATATGCAAAAAGTGTGTGTATATGTTCCCTATCTAACGTATGAACATATGCAAACCATGATAGTGCCATGCATCCATTATGTATGCGAGAGAACCCTATCGACACATACAATATCTACATGAGTGCACAATCATTCACCAAAATGCATCATCCATATGATAACACAATCATTATACATCCATTAAGATAGCTTCCTACGCACAATTTTATGCAATATGCAATATGAAGTGATTGAGCCGATCTAGTGCCTAGAGTGTGTGTATATGCATCCACGAGCAACCACTAGCAAACACTTGCATCCACTTGCATCCATCAACCATAACATGTCTCAAACACATGTTTCAACCATAGGTTTACCCTATCTAAAGGTCAAAGATACTAAAGATAAGATAAGTACTAGATAACGATAGAGGAGAAAGTAAAGACATACCCTCAAAAAGAAATGGGTATAATGAACGCATCTTCGCTTCCGTCTCCCAAGTTGTGTTGCTCTCATCTTCTCCCCATTGCACTTTGACTAGTTGAACCTCTCGATTCCTCAGTTTCCTAGTCTCTGACCCAAGGATGCGAGTAGGAGCCCGTCGGATAGTCGCATCACGCTCTATCTCTACATCTCTAAGCAAGCTCGGCTCTACCACCTCTGCGGTCTCATGTAAGCATTTCCTCAGATGTGATACATGGAATACATCATGAACACCACTAAGTCTATCGGGCAACTCCACCCTGTATGCCATCCGTCCAATCCTTTCCTTAATGGGAAATGGCCCTACGAACCTTGGTGCTAACTTCCCAACAGATCCAAAGCGAACCACATTTCGTAATGGAGACACTTTGACAAAGACCATGTCCCCAACTTCAAACTCAAGATCCGTCCTTCTCTTGTCCGCATAAGATTTTTGCCTATCTTGCGCTGCTTTCATCCTTCTTCGAATCAAGTCAATTTTCTCAGAAGTCTCTCTAACCATATCAGGCCCAAGCAAGATCTTATCCGTAGATTCCCACCAACATGCAGGTGATCGACAAGGCCTTCCATAAAGGGCTTCGAAAGGAGCCATACCAATACTGGACTGAAAGCTGTTATTATATGCGAACTCCACCAATGGAAGATGCTCTTCCCATGTACCTCCAAAATCTAGGATACAAAGCCTCAAAAGGTCTTCTAGAACACGATTCACCCTCTCAGTCTGGCCGTCCGTCTGAGGATGATATGCAGTGCTCAGACACAATTGAGTCCCCACTGCTTCTTGCAAGCTTCTCCAGAACTCGCTAGTGAAAATAGGATCTCGATCACTCACTATGCTAGAGGGTACCCCATGCAATCGAACTATCTCTCGAAGATATACAGAAGCTAGCCATGGAGCGGTCCTCTTGCTCTTCACAGGTATGAAATGGGCGCTCTTAGTAAGTCTGTTTACCACCACCCAAATTCCCGTATTACCCTTTCTTGATCTGGGTAACCCGTCAATAAAATCCATCGAGACGCTATCCCACTTCCATTGCGGAACTTCCAATGGGTGAAGCAACCCACCTGGTTTCTTTTGTTCCGCCTTCACTTGTTGGCACACCAAGCATCGAGCGACATACTCGGCCACATCTTTCTTCATACCGGCCCAGAAGAAAACCCTCTTCATGTCTTGGTACATCTTGTCCCCACCGGGATGAATGGTCATCCTAGAACGGTGTGCATCATCAAGAATAACCTTCCTCAAATCCTCGTCTTTCGGTACACAAAGTCTACCGTCTCTACGCAAGCACCCCCTATCGTCTAGGGTGTACCTACTCAAAAGGCTGGACGACTCCCCCCTAATGAGCTTCCCCACCAACTCAACCAACTGTGGGTCGTCCCTCTGTGCTTCTCCAATTCGCCCTAAAAGAGTAGGTCTAACTTCCAAGGAAGCTAGCAAACCGGGTACATAATCAATGGAAGGTCTGAAATCAAACATCGAGATAAATTCCAAGCTTCGCTGTTCCACAAACAATGGACTCAAGGACAACCTTTTTCTGCTCAAGGCGTCCGCTACCACGTTACCCTTGCCAGGGGTATACGCTATCTCGAAATCATAGGATGCTAAGAACTCCATCCATCTTTGCTGTCTCAAGTTCAAATCCTTCTGAGAAAACAAGTACTTCAATGATTTGTGGTCAGTGAACAATTCGAACCTCTCACCAAGAAGATAATGGCGCCAAATCTTAAGAGCAAAAACAATAGCGGCCAACTCTAGATCATGGGTAGGGTAATTTTTCTCATGCACTCTCAACTGCCTTCCACCATAGGCTATCACCCTTCCCTCTTGCATTAAGACTGCGCCTAGTCCTGTCCCACAAGCATCGGTATAGACAACAAATGGCTTGCTCCCATCTGGCAACACTAAAACTGGAGCAGTGGTTAAAGCTCTCTTTAACCGTCGGAATGCATCATCACAATCTACGTCCCATGCAAAAACAAGATTCTTCTTCGTTAAGCGGGTTAATGGGGCTGATATCTTCGCGAAGTCTTTGATAAACTTCCTATAGTAACCCGCCAACCCCAAGAAACTTCTTACTTCTGTAGCATTCTTTGGAACCTTCCAATCCTGAATCGATACTACCTTCGCGGGATCCACAGCTATCCCCTCCTTGGAGACCACGTGCCCCAAGAACCGCACTTCCTTCCTCCAGAAGTGACATTTAGAGAATTTAGCCTTAAGGCTATGCGCTCGAAGAGTCTTCAACACCTCCCCAAGATGTAGGGCATGCTCTTCTTCACTCTTAGAAAATACTAAGATATCATCCACAAAGACCACCACGAATTTATTAAGGAACTCCCTGAACACCCTACTCATCAAATCAACGAAATATGCAGGGGCGTTCGTCAACCCAAATGGCATCACCAACCACTCATAGAAACCATCCGGAGTTCTAAAGGCAGTCTTGTCTATGCTATCCTCAGCCACCCTCAACTGATGAAACCCCGTGGCTAAGTCCAACTGAGAAAATACTGAAGCGCCAACCAACTGATCGAAAAGATCATCAATCCTCGGCAATGGGTGTCTATTCTTCTTTGTGAGCTTGTTGAGTTCTCTATAGTCTACACAAAGTCTGAGGGACCCATCCGCCTTCGTAGCAAATACTACTGGAGCACCCCACTCCGATATACTTCGTCTTATGAACCCCTTCTCAAGCAACTCCCCTACTTGCTTATGGAGTTCCCTCCTCTCACGAGGAGCCATGTGGCGCACTGGTAAAGATACAGGTTTAGCATTATCCACCAGATATATTCGGAAGTCAATCTCCCGCTTCGGAGGTAAGCCCTTCACCTCCTCAAACACATCCGGATATTCCCGGACCACTCTAACAGAATGCAAACTCTCGACTGAAGCATCGAGCGATTCAAGATAACTTAGCAAAACAGATTCCATGGGATTACAAGAGATCTCGAGAGTGTTACCCAAACGGGTCAGAAGCCTAACAACTCTCCTTTCACAATCAAGAATGGCACCATTACTGGATAACCAGTCCATGCCCAAAATCAACCCATAGCCCGTGAAGCCCAACACAAAAGCATCACATCTAAACTCAATGCTAAGTATAGAAATCTTCAAACCCAAACATATCATGGACAAATAAGTGGAGCCCCCAATTGGGTTTGAAACAACCAAGGGATCATCTACAAGACTGGTGTCTAAGTGCAGTGACTCAACTAATGATGATGAGATAAACGAATGCGATGCGCCTGAATCAAACAATGTACGGACAGGATGATCAAATAGAAAAACCAGACTTTCAACGGAAATAGTTCTACCTCTCTGCTGAACCGGTGGAACTGAGAGAGCCTGAACTTGCCCCCCTGCCTGAGCTGGTGCCATTAGAACTTGCACCTGACCTCCTGAGGTAGATCCCGTCCTTTGCCCCTTTTTAGGACAATCTTTTATTAGATGCCCTGCTTCGCCACAGTGGAAGCAGCTAGTCTTCTTCTTCTTGCGACAATCCTTGCTTAGGTGGCCAGGTGTCCCACAATTGAAACACTTCTTCTTCTTGTCCTTGCCACCGTTGCCTTTCCCACCTTTGTTTTGTTGTTGTTGCTGAGGCCTCTTTTGATCTCCCTTCTTCTCGGGTGCCTTATTAGCATTGGGACCCTTCTCTTCTTCATGCATGAGTGCCATGTCAACTAACTTCTCAAAGGTGGCCCCCATCGGGATATGAGTCATAGCCAACCCATGCATTGGTTCATTCAAGCCTTTCACGAACCTCAAAGCCTTCTTCTCCGGTGTATTCACCATATCTAGGCCAAACCTTGCCAATTGATTAAACTTGTTGACATATTCCTTCACCGAGAGATTTCCTTGCTTTAGAGTCAAGAATCTTTCCATATACAAGTTTTCCTCCGCCCTTGAGAGAAACTTTGCCATAAATCTTTGCCTAAAATCCGCCCAAGAATCAACGGGGCGTTCTCCATTAGTGACCTCCCACCAGAATGAGGTCTCTCCCTTCATTAACCAAGCAGCCAACTTGACTTTCTTTCCTTCTTCCATCTCAAAGATATCTATCAACTCTTCCACCTCCTTAAGCCAATCTCTAGCCTCCACAAAAGTTTCAGATCCTTGAAAAGGTTTCCCTCCCATAGCTTTGAATTCCTTACAAGTCTTAGCAAAAGTATCCGTGCGAGGAGGAGGGGGAGGAGGAAGATCGGGTGCTACGGTTGGTGGAGGAACATTTGCTGGACCCGCAGTGGTGGCCCTAGCCTCCATCAATCTCCTATACCATACTGGTACCGTCACACCCTCCGGAAAGTTAAGATCCTCAGCCATGCTGAAACGAAAAAGGAAAGATTCAAAACGGAGAATTCGAAAGACAAAGATATGGCTATTGGGATTATGCTTTTCTTTCAAAAACTTTTCTCTTTAAAGACATGTTTTTGAAAATATCTCTTTCAAAAATGTTTTTAGAAAAATAGTTTTCTAAAATTTTTATCTGTTCCGGTAACCTTTGCTCTGATACCACGTGTAACACCCCACACCCGCTATGGTCACTCTCTAAGGGAATGCCATAACATCGGCGGAGTATTCTAGTGAATATAGAACAGAGAAATTACAGCAAGACAGATATAAGTAATACTTGAAATTTAAAACATCATCTCATAACAGCGGAAATAAACATGTCTGGTTACATCACAAAACCATAATAAGAGTTAAGTACAAATATCCATTCTTGCTAAATAAAAATACATAATCCCAATACATGAACTGATAGCCATAATAAAAAGAAAGCTGAGCTCTACATCTACGGTCCAAACTCCAAGAGATAGATAAAGCAAACTGATCAAGGCCCACTAGCACTAGGCCCAACCTGAGGACCTGAGGGGAAAAAGATAAAAACAACGGGGTCAGACATAAGCCTGAGTGAGCCCTATAATCTTAACAATTCAATTATTAAAGTAATTAGGGTATGACATGAACTCGGTACGGTACCTTTGGGGATAATGACTACACTAAGTAGCCAACAACATAGGATGAACTAAGATAACCGTAAAGACGCATCTACCCATCCAAGGATAATTACTAACTGCACCCCACCAGTCATTCCTACTTAAAGGTTGATCCCACCCAAGGACTTAAAGAAAGATATAACTAGTAGTTTCATGTACTCCTAGCTGACTACATAGGTGTCGTCTGCCCCTATCTCCACTAGGTGTACCCCACTACCCCAAGCGATCGGCTCCCTAACGTGGATACCCGTGCTGGACCCACAGTGGGGTGTATCACTCCCCCTAAAGTGGCAACCCAATACTATCCACGGTGCACGGCTTATATCTACACGATGCAACAACGACTTATCTACCAGCCCGGGTCCACACACGCATATGAAACCCGTTGGACTCGCGTTGCCACCGCTACCCCGTTTTGGCCTCTTATAGTCAAGCCCAATATGCGTGTCCCGTCACCCGACTAGAGTCGAGCCCACAAAGATACGTTTGGGATATTGGTTGAGATGGGCCCCCACAAGCTACCCACCTAAGCTTGTTACTTATCTAGTGTATCCCACTTAACCCTTTAATCATGTTTAATTACATGTTTCCACTTGGTTAAGTATTCTAATCGTATTTTCTATTGCCACCCAAGGCAACCCACTAGATTTCCACATGCCACCCAAGGCACCCACTTAACCCCTCATGCTCTACTACATGCTTATCTGGTTAAGTGTTTCTTAATTAATTAAGACCGTGATCCTCATAAAGACCTCTCACATTAGACTATCTTTTATGACCGCTGGTTAAGCCGGTTGGGTCCGGGCAGCCTTATGTCATAACCGAGTCTAACCTCGTGTCTTTACATTAATCACGTATTTAGTTTGTGCCTAAGACCTCTCACATTGGGCTAACATTTGTAGCAATTGGTTAAGCCGGTTGGGTCCGGGCAGTTTTACGCTACAACTGAGTCCAACCTCGTGTCTTAGTCAATTAATTACACCTAATTAATCACCCCATATTAATTATCCCTAATTAATATCAAGTTTTTTTTTCATAACATGGGTAGACCTAACTCAATAGGTAAATTCCCATGGGGTAGAACTAACTCAATAGGTAAATTCCCACTTATGCTAATTTATTTTTATGGTATGCTTAATCATACCCAACCATACTTTTAATTAACATATTTATTAACCCCATCGTTCCCCACGTAAATCGTTCTCATAAAGGGAAGATCCATCACAAATATCATGGGTTAAACCAAATATTAGCATATTCTTTGTCATGGGTTAAGAGGGTGTCAACTTGCATATATGAGCATATATTAACCCAACTTGCATTTAAGCATACACATAACTTGCATAATTATTCACATGACTTCATAAGCATGCATAACATGTTAATCTTGCATTTGAGCATACACCTAACTTGCATAATCATTCACATAACTTCATAAGCATGCATAACATGTTAATCTTGCATTTAAGCATACACATAACTTGCATAATCATTCACATAACTTCATATGCATGCATAACATGTTAATCTTGCATTTAAACATACACATAACTTGCATATTTATTCACATAACTTCATATGCATGCATAACATGTTAATCTTGCATTTAAACATACACATAACTTGCATATTTATTCACATAACTTCATATGCATGCATAACATGTTGCATAATAGATCAATGTCCAACTTAGTGTTTTGCATCATAATCATCATGAAACATAGCACCAAACTTGCATAAAGATATAACATTAAACTTGCATAAAAATGTCATGAACACATACACTAAACTT
Source organism: Allium sativum (assembly GCA_030737875.1). Taxonomy (NCBI): domain Eukaryota; kingdom Viridiplantae; phylum Streptophyta; class Magnoliopsida; order Asparagales; family Amaryllidaceae; genus Allium; species Allium sativum. The sequence goes on along the minus strand of CM060915.1, from coordinate 549,467,194 downwards.
GCATGACATAGAGCATATAACTTGCAAAACACATAACATATACAATATTAAGCTTGCATAAACACATTGATCCACAAACATAACCATACATCATCATATCCTATCTTAATCAATTTAACAATTGATTATTAAGGGGATAGAAGCTCACCAAAACAAAATTAGCAAACTAATGAAGAAGATTAAGAGGCTAGAAGTTGATTTGGAATGCTATCCCTTCTCTAATTTTGATGGAGGCTCACTCAAATTTCAATTTGCCATAGTTTAGTTACTAGATTTAATTATGAATGAATTAAGGTAGGGTTAGGGTCTTATTTATAGGATTAGGTGAGTGTTTTAGGCCCTTAGATTAACCCTAGATTAGATTAGGACCCTTAGATTTCGGAACTCTCTAGAACCAGCCCTTCAAGCCAGCCTAGAACCCAACCTGGTGCAACCTGGTGCAACCTGGTGCACCCAGGTTCACTGGACGCCGCGACCCTGTCGACAGGCAAGTCGACACCCCCTGTCGACAGGCCTGTCGACAGCCCTGTCGACATGGGTAGGGCGGGATTTTTCCCGCCTGACCCCACTTGCTCCATTTTATAATCCGAGATTTGAATTTTAAATCTGTTTTTAGTTTCAAATTTTCTGCAAACTTCATCGGGCCATAACTGGGCCATACGGACTCCGATTTTCGAAAACTCGGACTCTATTTTGCGTATTTTTCCGAGACGAACACAATGACGCAGCCCGTTTCCCCCAATTCTCACATCTGAGATTATTTATTCTGCAATTAGTGAATTTTAGTATTAACCAAAATACGGGGTGTTACATGTACTTATATTATGATTCCGCCACAAGCGATGCAGACTGCTTTACTTTCAGTGTTTATTCTCGTATGTATATGTACCGCCTTCGGCGATGTAGACTGATACCCTTATTATGTCTCACTGCATGTATGTATTCCTCCTCTGGCGATGATGACTGATCACTTCCCTTTTATTTACTAAGTTATATCCTACGTTGTGCTATTCTGATGGTGTTACATGTTGTGATTCCGTTGTCATATCCATGTAAAATTATTCTATTTATTGTTTTTGCTATTATCTGTACTCTGCTATGATGATTGATGTGTTATGTCCTAATGATTATCCTTAATACCGCCCCTCGGATTTTGGGATCGTCACATCAACGCTCAGTGACCTCATTTTTTTTTATTCTTAAATATCGTTCGTTGATCTGTCCATGACGAAATTCATGTGGAATTGACTTCCTACGGATGCAGATGTTTTCTAGGAGATTCAGACGAAACCATTGTGTTTCTGCGATTCATGAACAATCAACATAACATCACAATGGTGCTTTCCGCATTAGTTTTGTTTTAACAAAGAATTTTTGAAATATTTTTACTGGGAATTGAAACAAGGATATTTAGTACTTAGAGATTTTAGTCATGCGCGTGGCAAGCATATGCCTAACATCTAAGAGAACGACAATAGAACTTCGAGTTATTAATATTTTTAATGAATAATTTGAAATTAAAATATACCTAACTTGATGAGTAAGGAAGATAATTTTTGAGTAATAATACAAATATTTTCTGTATTAAAGTATAAAAGGTTTGGATTTTGTGAAATTTTCAAATCTACAATTTGTAACTTGAAGAGGAGATATTATTTACACTCTTCAGTGAGTGTTGGAAAAAAATAAATGGATTGAATATAAGGAGATTTGGTTAAACTTGGAATGTTGGATAAGTAAACATTGATAGATGAGGATTATAAAGAAGTATGGAATAATTTGGGATGCGTAAATCCAACATATGCGGAAACTGAGACTTAACAAGAGATTGGTTTGAAACGAAATTCGATTTTTCGCGTAAATCGAATATGATGGATAAATAAAGAGGATCGATATATAAATTATTGTGGAAAAATTTCACATATATATGAAATTTGAAGTGTATATTGGTATAACTCTAACGATCTCTCGTTTTCGAGGATGAAAAGTTTTAAAGGGGGGGGGAGATTGTAACGTCCTAGACTTTTGACCACGGGAATATGGAATTAATTAATGATTTAGCTAATAATAATAATAATATTTTATATTGATACCTAGATTAAAAATCAAACATATGGTTGCGTGTATGAATTGAATCTAGAATGGGTGGTTGAATCAAATATTTACTGTTGAATATTAGAAATGAAATGGGTTGAATATTCGAATTGGATTTGGAATTCGATTGATAAATTTGGATGGTTGAATTTTAAAAAATAAACGTATTAACATTATTATTTTTTGGAGATTTTATTTAAATATATGGAAATTGGCTTGGATATTTGTATATTTGCATATATAAAGAGGTTGAAACTTAACGTGTCAAATTTGGAATCAAAAGGAGTTAATTTAGCGGTAGCGTAATTTAAATATAATTCGACAAATAAATTGAATTTAAAATAACAGCGTTGTGTAAATGGATTCAGAATTCGTCCAAACGAAATTTATCGGATTTAGAACGTGAAGACGTAGCAGCATGTCTAATTTCGTTGCGTTTGGAGTTCATTTGAGTTGGAAAAATAAATAAAATGTTAAACGTAATCTGCGGTAGAATAAAATCATATAGGGATCGCTCTTTTTACTTAAACACCGCACTGTAAATTCCTTCATGCTCAAGTCATCGAAAACCACCTATCCCAGTAAAATACGCACAGACCTACATCTGTAAAATGTGCAGCTACCCTTACTCTGTTGATGTTACTTCGTTTTTATCCCCTTTCCTTTTATTCTATAAATCAACCTATTCTTCCCCAATTACGTTCAGCATCCCTTTTTCCATTGTTAATGGGCAAAGCCCGAAATTGTTATATTCCCAAATCGGTTTCCCATTCCCCCTTGTCCATTAGCCACTGCAACCATTTTCGAAGCTTCTCATGGAGTTTTCCCCTTTCGCTCACTCCACCGTCTTCTTTCAACACCTCGTCTTCCTCAAATCCATAGTTGTTGCTCACCCCCAAAAACCTAAATCGCATCGATCCGTGCCTTCTGTTTCACCTCAACTTGTCAAAGACTCCGAGTGTTGTCGTTCAACGTCACCACCGAATGGGCGCGCCACCCGAAATCTAAGTCACTTCTTGTCTTTTTTCTTCACGGTTTCAGGTTGAGTTTTTTAAACTCATGATTTACCTAGTTAAAGAATTTTAATATCGATATTAAACTGAAATCCTTGGTTTCACTTGTGGTGACTGCCGTGATTTTTTTTTTGGATTGGTTATGTGATTATTTGGCATTCTGAGATTTACATGCTTATTTTTTGAATGTGTCAGTGGATCTATATGCTGTCAGAATATGTTGTATGTCCCTAACAGGGTAATGGGGAGCTTATCTCTGTTGTTTACTTTTTGAGATCATAAACCTTTTGAGTTAGCAAGCTACTAAAATTTATAAGATTGCCTAACTTGATGGAATTATTTTGACAATACAGTTAGTTACCAGTTTGATTCGTAATATGATCCTAGATGTATGCTGCAAATTACACTTACAATTAAACCTTTTGTTTGAAAGCAATATGATGTTTTTATGTTTATCACTCAAACAAAAGCCTTTATTTATAACATAGAAAATTTCTACTAATACTTTAGAAGTTTGAGTGCAAGTTGAAGAAAAAAACAATTTACAAGTATTTGGATAAATTCAAGTTTACTTTTTGTATGACTGTTTAATCCCATAGGTAATTTAAATGTTTATTGTTAAGTTTGTGATTTACTATAATGTGATGCCTTATAAAACAACATTTTCAAATTAATATCAAGATCCAAGCAACTATTTACTCATAATGAGGAGAAACATATCTTCCAACCATAATATTAAAGCAACTGACTCAAGTACAATCACTAATAAGTTGTATAACTTATAAAATAACTAACCTTGCTACTTGCATATGTATATTTGGAATTCCCACTTTGTAGTTACCATTTCTGTTTTTAAAACTTTGGACATACACTTGATTTCCTACTTTTATATTTACATTCTCACTGCTGTCCTGTTTAGTTCTATTATATGTAAACACCTTGTCAATTTTAATTGTTTGAACACATGATGTGTATATACGTAAATGCACCCATGCTTGATTTCAGTGTCCTGTCAAGTCCTGTATGCCTACTGTCACGCAATTTGGCAAAATCCCACATATGTATTTTGTTAAGTATTTCAGGTTGCTATAGTATGCATGATTTTTTGAAAAATCTAGATTAAGAAAACATCTTTTAATATGTTAAGTTGTTGAAACAAATTATAGTCTAATATTATCATGGAGTTAAGTAAGATAGTAGTATCTTTATTGAAGAATGATTGGTTACATATAAGAAACAATTATATTTTTATGAAGTTGGTACTTTTCTTAACATAAGTTGACTTATAAATATTATTACGAAGACAACCATGTTTTCACACTATCACCATGTTTTAGAACTGGTCGTAGAACGATGCTATGTCCATGGTACTTTGACCACATAAGCGGTCATTGTATTGCACAATATGCTAGTTTTGTATTCCACTATACTGCAGTGTAAATGAGTCAGGGTTATGATCAGTTCTAATTTTGGCCAACCGTCTTTTCTTGTAGTCGACTATGATAATGAAGGTTGGCAGATTTAAAACCTATGCATGATTAATGAAACAAAATAAAATATTTTCATGATAATCCCAAATGCGGTGCTGCTAATCCTGAATGCGGTGCTGCTAATTATGAATGCGTTGAACTTACATTCCTAAAAACTGGAAACAAAAATAATACCAACCTATGCATGCTCAATTATGCAAGGCTAAGTTTGCTTTGTTTATGATGTTGGAAAACGGAAGTGTATGTTATGTGCAATTTAGTCTTTCTATGTACAAACTTGACCATGCTGTCTCCATGTTATATAAAATGCATGCTGGCCATATATGTTTCCTTTACATCTCCATTTATCTTGACCATGTTGTCTCCATGTTATATAAAATGCATGTTGACCATCATTTTTGTTGGCAACATTTAAAGTTGGTGGTGACTGTATTTTGTTATCATCAGAGCTAGTTTGAGAAGAAAAAATATTCTACCTGGGTATGACATATTGTGTCCACGTTTTATAAGTAGGAAGGTGTAAAGACTAGTCATATATTACATGTTTATGGTTGCACAATAAAATTGTTACTATGATTACCTGGGTTTGTAAAACAATTACTATGATTACATATTTATGATTGCCATATATTACTTGGGTTAGTAAACCTGTTATTATTATTGTACAGTAGAGATAATGAATGGAAAAAAGAAAGTGTAAAAATGGCTGGCGGGTATATGGTGCATGGGGACAAAGTTTTATCGTTATGTAGAGTTGTATTACATAACATTGTTTACATATCTATAAACAATCATATATTGATGGCATGACCTTATGATATGTACAGGGATACCTTGTGCATATTACAAGTAGTTCGTGTACGTATATAATGCGCAGGTAATTTGACAACACCTATACTACCCTTATCTATACACTGAAACCTGGATAAACATTCAAAATTTTGTAGGCTTATCACTTTGTTTTGGTTCAGCCCTACATTGGAATAGAAGCAGCATATGATTTCACATATATCATCATGTGTAAAACTTGTTAATGTATTATTTATTTCTATGCTCACCTAATACGAAGTGCAGCATTACATGCGGCATTTCAATTGCATGTTCCATATTGTTGTTTTTCTATGCTTTTTTCTATGACTTGAATTGACATTAAGTTTTTATTTCTAGCCACATGCATTAGTCACCCCTTACTAGCCAAGGCACGTATACTGTCTCGCATTCCCTTGTGCATTTCCTATTATTCGAAGCATGATTATAGTATGTATACATGTGGTGGTAGATGTACACATACTATATATATACATACCACTGTATGTGTATATATATTTCATCGGCATACATATATAAATTCATATGCTGTCTTGACTTGTTTCGTCCCAAGTTGCTATGCTATATTTCGGAAGTTTCTCATAGGTTTGGAATACTCAAATTTGTAGGATAGCTATTATATTCTAGTTTATATTGAAGTTAATTTACTTGAACTATGATTTAATCTTGACTCGAGTGTTTTATGTTTTTACATGGAACGCTCGGGTCAGACTTGAGCATTTCAGATTTAAAGATTACAGCTTAGGATTCGAAAACTGGTGAAGCTAGGGATCCGAAGACATATGCACTATGAAGTTATTAAACCAGTCAGGATTTTCCTTGTATTCAAATTATTTTTACATTCCGCTGTATATAAATTTCTTGTATTCAAATTTTTGATTAATAAAAAAAGTGTTATTCCATTGTTCAATAATGTGTTATTTATTTATTTTGTATATTTCTTTATTGATTCTGTTTTTAAACTCTATAAGCTAAATAACGATCTATGTTTTGGACGTTTTAAGTTAGTTTAATTACTGATTTGAAGCGGCCAAAAAAGGTGGGACGTTACATATACTTAGAAAACATCTCTGATTTACTTTGGAAAACGTTTCCAAAATCTTTTTTTTGATTAAACCGATGTTATATAAAACGTCGTTACTATAACTCAACTCATAATTATTCATTTACTAACTGTATCTCTCCAGTTTCTAGGAACCTTAACTATTCCTCCGTCAATCATGAAGTCAATCAAGTTGGGGTACAATTACCTCTCAGACCTTAACCGAACAACATTCTCATCTTTGGAATAGACAAGGCTCACAATTTCATATTCCAACAAAACAATGTTACGCACTCTCGGATTTAGTTTGAGTTTTTAATTCTTTTTACGCAAATCATCGATTATAATGATAGCGTTATAATCTCTGTTTCTGAAATATTAAATTTTAAAATATAACTTTTATTCATTAAAATAAATAAATATTTAATAAAACGAAAAGTAAAAAGTACTTTACTGAATTCAATATAATCGAATTTTAATAAATAACACTCTTTCGAATAATCTATATTTGATAAATATTCTGAATTTCGGAATAATCTCCCATTTCAGTTTAACTCAAATTAGCTTATAATTATTTCCATTCGTAAACCTTTACTTTCAAACTTTTATTCATTTTCAAATATGAATTTCATTCCTTAATAGGAATCTAGACTTGCTTATTCAAATCAACCTGATTTTTATTTGTAAATATCATTGCTGCTCTACTTCCAGTTATCGAGTCCCTACTTAAAACCACATCATATTTTGTTTCATTTATAAACTCAGTTTATAAAACTATTACTCAATTCACACTTTTCTGTTTATCTTAAACAATTCAAGTTCTCTTTCGAATGTATTTATAAGATATATATTCTATAACTTTCGAAATTAACTTAATTTGATTTCTATAAATCCCTTTTTATGTCTTATTGCAAACCATAGAATTTATTGAAATATTAACCTCTTAACGTATTTAAATGAAACTATAGTTTCATGTTAAATAAATTTTAAATATCCTTTTAGGAATAAATCATTTGTATAAAATTCGACATAATCGAATTCCTCTTTATAAATCCATTAGATTTATCTCAATTTATTTTATATTCCAAATTTTGGAATAACACCCACAGTTTCTTTCGAAACTGATTTCGCATTTCCCTTCTCATTAACATTTATAATTGAATTCACTTTCCTCAACTCAAATTTCTCTTATAACTACTGAGTTTAAATCCCACTTCAAATATTGGTATTAACACTTATTTCCAATTTTCTTATATAAATTGGACTTGAATTTATATTTTAATTTATCCTATGATAAATATTTTATTAAATTTGTAAACACCATTATAATCAACTTCTTGTTCAATCCAACTAAACAAGTTTCTATTCCCAGTCCATTTGAAATTAAATTTCTATTTTGGAAATAGTTTCATTTTTAAATCTGAAATTCCTTTTCAACATTCTAAAATATTTTACGGTATTTAAGTACCAAAATTATAAGGCCAATGTAATTCAACAATCACATTATATATATACACATCACAATAAATGACAAACAATAATATAAATGTTGAAGAATCCAGTTGGATCCCTCGAACCTGTTTCCAAACATCCGCAAATGTTAATAAACATAAATAACACCAGTTTCATTCCAATATGAGATACCATGGTAAATAGAATTTATAATCGTCCAATGATTTATTTGTATTGCTATATCAATCAATTCGACCAATTTATCAACCATCCATCCAAACAATCATCACACAACATAAAATTACCATACACAAATTTAAAACTGGTTTATATAAAAATATAAACGAGTCATAGTTAGTGAGCTTACTCACCTTGATTCGCAGTTGACGATTCTTCTATTGGTTTCCTCTAAAATCAAACATGCATATGATTTTTCTACGAAATTCTGTTAGCTCCATTCTCAGCGAAAATTGTTCCACTATGTAGATCTCGTCATTACGATTCCAACAGACCCAGTCATGTTCAATTCTGTTCACGAATGAATGATATATATAATATTTACAAGTTATAATAAATTTTAAATTAGTTAATTAATAATCCAACGTCATTAATCTCCTTGGTTACCATTATTCTTCTTAATCAAGTTTTAAAACTCGATTAACTTCATTCATGCGATACTGCTCTTGCTAAGACACATCTATCTACACTGAATATCGCGCGCAACCACAACTGCTCCTACCTCAACGTTTCTTCAACACTTCTTCACAGTACTGTATCGAATACCCAACATAATCCACACCCTAATATTTTGCAATAAGTTTCTTTTTTTCTTATAAACAACATTTTTTCCATGTACCCTCGACATCTCCTTCAAACAAAATAGCACAATTACATTCCTTTCTTCCCTCCTTAGAGTATCCTTATACTGATTTCCACTTCTTCCCCGTTTTCAGTTCAATCACCCTACTTTGCATAGTTTCGTGGCCATCCTCCCAATCCCTTACCCTTGGATAAAAATACATCTGCAACCACCTTTGTTTCCTTAATAAACTTTAATGACCCGTATTTTTTACGGATAATAAATAATTTATTTAATTATTAAATAATGATTTGGTAATATAAAATGGTTGTTTAATTAAATAATATTGAATATTTAATTTAATAAAATAATAGAAGAATATATTTATTTCCGAAATAGTCGAAAATAGTGGAATTGACAATATTGTGTGAATTGGATAATTTAAAATATATAATTCAGTTTAGAGTTGAATTATATTAACGAATATATTTAATTAATGATGGTTGAACGTATAAATTATATTATAATTATAATTGAGCTCGAAATGGCATGGTAGTTCGTAATTTGACGATTTGAAATGTAAATGAATATACCAAATCCGTTTTACGCCGGATTTTTGTGAAACAAGGAACATTCGGAGCTGGTGAATTATATTTTTCTAATGGAAGAGAAAAATCGGGATTTCGTCGTGTAGATTATAAGTTATGTCCAAATCAAATTTTCGAAAAAGTCGCAATGGAATTCCTTTTTAATTTATAATGATTTATTTATATTATAAAAGGATTTTTAATATAAATTGAATATCGATTTAATCTGGGAGTTTGAAATATGGAGTTATATATATCCAGATATATTTATTTTAGAGCTAGATAATATTCTATGTGAATATATACATTAATATAAATTTATTAATATTTAATTTAATTATTTTTAAATATATTTAATATTTAAATTGGTTTATTTAGAGCTTTAAAAATAGCCAGTTTTGCAAACAAACTCCATTTTCGATGAAACTAATTTTGTTAGATCCGTAGTATTAAATTATTGTTAGATTTCAAGTTTCGTGATTTTAGGAGTCAGTATGTGGCCGTACCGATTTTTAATGTGAAAAACAGTCGATATTTTGACGGTTAACAATACGCTGTGTGAGCAAACGGAGTCGGAATTCAACGAAACCAGTTTCTTGGGTCCATAATGTCGAACTGTAGCTACATACCCATTTTCATGATTTTTGGATATCGTGGGTGATCATACGGATTTTTAAAGAATGAAAATACAAATAGTAATGAGAATATAAATTAAAATAAAAATAAACGAAGCTTCCGATAGAAGCCAAACCACTCTATAAATACCCCAAAAGGTCTCTAAACCTAATTCTATTTATTCACTGGTCATGGAAAAATCGCGCCTCCGGTAAACAAAAGAAAACGTATAATATCGATCTTGAAAAATCCAAATGAATTCAAATAAAAATTTATAAATCCTTAGATAAATATATTTGGATTCTCTACAAGTTGGTCTTCGATCCAATATACCTTTTGTTTAGTTCGACACTCATTTTTGGGGTTCGATATTGAACGCAGAGAACTTAGGCTTCAGAATCGCAGGGAATGGAAGCATTAATCTTCGAATTGGGTATGAGCATCGGATTCGTGAGGTGATTTAGCAGTTGTATGCGAATTTGTGGTGAATTCTTTGCAAATAAATGTCGATTCGTGTATAAGCAGTGCTCAAGATTTCCCGTTGTCGCGATATACCTGATGGTGTCGAGTTCAACGTGAAGGTGATAGAGAAGTCGCGTTAGGGAAGAGATGAACGACGGAGTCAACGGTTGTTGGAATGGTGGAGTATCGGGTGGGATTTGTGGCATGCGAATTCGCTAATGGTCTGGAAATGGAAAAAATAGGAGCAGTAGCGTTGAAATGAAATCGAGGAAGAAGGGTGTGCTAGAGCGGGAAAACATGATTAGAGAAGTTAGTAAGGTATTAATTCAAAAGGGCGATATCGGTTTTGTGAAATGTGTGATGTTGGCAGATTGGAATACGCTGAATGTGGGAGGATGGTGCAGGATTTTCTGGAGCAGGAAGGAGTGAAATGATCAGAGTTTTAAATGATTGATCCGATTAATTGGTATTAACTTAACAATAATTTTATTAGTTTTCTTATTAACAATGTTTTAAGTGATTTACAATCTGGTAAAATTCACGGTTTTTGGCAGAAAGGAGCTTCGGGATTTTCCTGTTTGGAGAAGACATGATTAGCCATAATCATGTGATTAGGAAACATGATTTAAGGTTAATTAAATATTAAATTACCTTGTTAATGATATTTAAATTGTGTACAACCTTGTAAAATCCACAACTATTGCATACGGTATCAGAATCTAACGAAACCAGATCCGTTGGGATCGTATGGACTGCGGCTACACAATGCAACTGATGGGGAGTGAATTAGAGCTTGTTACAATTTACGGCGAAATAAATTGTCTATCTGAATCGACTGACAGTTATCGTTACTTAACGATGATCGTCCAATGTGAGTAAATCTCACTAACTCTGTACAGTTTATAATTTTATAAACATAATCTAATATTGATAAATGATGGTTGATTGTTGTATGTTGATTGTTTGGTTGAATTGCTGATTTATTGGTTGAAATTATATATAACGATATATATATAAAAATCGTTAATCAAATATTGATTCTGTTTATCAGAATATTTCATATTGAAATGAGATCGATGTTATTTATGTTATTTAACATCTGTTGATGCAGGGAAACAGGTTAGAGGGATCCAAATGGATTCCTCAATATTATAATACTGTTTGTTTTCATATATTGTGATATATGATGTGATATATAATCTGTGATTGATTGTGATGACACTAGTCATGTTATTTGGTATTTTAAATACCATATGAAATACTGGAATGTAAAAAGAAAATTTCAAAGTGAATATTGAAAATGAAATATTTATATATGAAATAAATAGGATATTATAAAAGGTAATATTTGGAAAACAAATATTGGAAAATATAATTAAGGAAATATTTGGGAAATGAATAGAATTATATAAAAGGATTTATATAAAATGAATAGAATTATATAAAGGTGATTATAAATGGGATTATAAGTGTTAGAAAAATAAAATGAGATTTTATATAAATAATTCTGTAATTAGAAGTATAAATAGAAATTGGATTTTTGGATATTGTTTTTAAACACAAAATCAACTGTTTTGATTGCAAAGGAGAAATACTATTTACATTTAATGTGAATAAAGGATTTAAGTAAATATTTTGCTAATAAAATATTTATAAAGGAAATAGGGTTTGAAATAGGAATTAAAATGGAGTTAAAGGAATTATAAACTGACTGGAGATTTGTTAAGTTGAACAGCTGTCTGGGTATTGATCTGATGTTGGTTTCGGCCTTCGGGGTTTATACTTGGGAAGTTGTTCTCTTACTAGTTTACAGTTAGAGACTGGTATATGTTAGAAGATAGTGACGCGTGAATAAAAAATGGAAACGTTTTCCAAAGTTAATTAGGTATATTTTGTAAAATTAGAAAATAAGGATTTGATGAATATATGGAAACGAGAAATGAGGAAATGAATAAATGTTGATTGATGATTGATCGATAGAATTTACGTCTTGAAATAATATCGTTATTTGCACACATGCTTTTCTTTGATAGTTAAATCACTGACTATCAAAGTTTTTGACCATTTTTCCGACGTCAATTCGGAGAGACCGGGATCAGATTCATTATCTGAAAACCCGTCTGTATGGGCGTTAGCGTTTCTGTCAAATATGATGAAGATAATTGAAGACGGAGTTATGCAAGGGCTATCCTGTTTACATAATAGTACCTTTGGTCTGTCTAATCCCAGGATGACCTGTACGGAAGAATGTCTGACGGAGTATATTTAGTAGATCGCGTAAGTTGATCTCTTCAAACATATTTGCATTTGGTGGCAGAGGAATTCGTTTCTCTTAGCTGTTTACCCTTGATATGTTTGGAGAAATCAATTTGTGATTTAGCAGGTATGACGATGTGACATTCAAAGTGAATGAAGATGTGGTTTGTAAAGGATACGTTATGGCCTCTAGGCTCACAACTAGGAAATGGTATAAAATCGGGTAGGTCGCATGGCTAAATGGTTAGCTGCCAATTAGGGTGTATTGTTACCTAATCTAGAGAAATTCCATTTACTTCTATAATCTATTTCGATGTTGTCCCTTTTGGGAAACAGTTGCTGATCCCAACCGTTGGTGATAATACATTCGGTACACTCAAGCGAAATGAGTGACCGGTCATGTTTAGCCTGGATTGCAAGATGTTCTTGTTGAACCCGGTGTATTCCTCTCTAGAGATACATTGTCGGAAAGTGGTCCCATACCTTGCCAGTTGGAATTCATTACCCAATAAGTGCCCGCGGTTTTTGATTATATATTATGTATGTGGAACGTGAGATGAAAGCGTTCTGCTAAATGATTATTATATTGTGATTGATAGACACTATTATAGTATCAAATGAGTTTGATATATAGTTTATCATTTCGTTCAAAAATGATTTTTGAAAGTTAAATCAAATGTTTGGATTCTCATAAGGAAAAATCCTGTTCCGTGTTATACGGCGTGGTATTATGAGATATTGTTTATTTGCTCAAACTATTTTAAATTGTTTTACTCACACCAGTCCCATGACTGACCCGGAGTTTGTTTTGTTTTGTTTTCCCTAAACTCTTGGGTGCTCAAATTTGTACGAGTAATCAAGTAGTCCGGATTTACAGATGCATTTGAAGGAGCTGGATGCTTCAGCAGCATTTTTATAGCTATTGTTTATTTCCACTGTGATGTAAGTGTTATACTCTAATAATCATATTGTATACAGATACTGTTTTATTTCAAAGTTATGTTATGAAATATATTTGTTCGTTCCGCTGTGAGATTCATGTTACTCTGATGTTTAATGTTCTTTTTCTTCTTCTTCTATTCTAAGTTTCTATCTTATCTATTCTCACCCTGTATTTTCTTTCATTAACTATCCGGTATTTCCGATGCTTGAATAGTGGACATTGAGTTTATGTCGGTTACTCAGGATCGCGAATTCTTCGGGTCGTTATAGTCGTATCAGAGCTGGAGGTTAAGTGATTATCTTGGCTCTGCGGTGTGACTCAGTAGAGATAGGGTTAATAATACCCTAGATTGAGTTTGAGTGTAAATATATGAGCACGTATTTGTTATTTGATATAAAAATGATTTTATATTGTGGAGATTTATTGGTTGAATTGTTTATAAGTTCTGGTCGATCAGATTGATCCACTGTATCGGTAGGAGTTTATAAACACTCGAATACGATAAACCGACACGGTATGTTTTGAAAAGATGGTAAATGAATTTTTTTTTTACCCTAAAGTTTATTTTGATATAAAGATAGCATTTATATTGGAAATATTATAGTTTATTGGATGTGTTAGTTGTTATTATAATCGAGTAAGATTATAAATTAAATAGTTATGTAAATAACTAGTTAGAATTCATATAAGTGTAGTATATGAAATCAGATAGATTAAATCTGAAGTTAAATCAGAATTGGAATTAAAATTCCAAAAAAACATGAAAAGTGTTTGTAAATGAAATTGGATTAAATATATGAGAATTTTAAAATTCTGGGAGATTTTAAATTGTTTACAAGCATGTGAAGGATAATTTGAAAGTGATTTCAAAATAAAGGTGTTTAAATATGATTTTGAAATTTGGTATAGTATTGAACTCACTTCGATAACTGAAAAATAACCCTAATGATGAAGGCTACATCACCAGTGTCATTTTCAAGTTACTAAGTGACGGGTTACTACCCGAGATACTGTTTTGAATTGTTTTGAGAAAACAAGTTGTTTTGGACCATAAAAAGGAAAATTTGATTTTTGATATGGTAAATGCTTTAAAATTCTCAGGGAAAGACTGTTTGAATTAAAACCAAATTGGATTGAAATTTGGAAAAGCAAATTGGAATTAAATTGAAGTCAATTAAGTAGGAATTGAAATGAATTAGAATATAATGATACCGAGTAAGTTGGATTGATGTTGTAAGAATTTGGAATTGATAATGGAATTTGGTTTGGGTATAAAACAAATAATTGAGGTAAGGATGGATTGATTGGAGTTTTGATTGGGATGGTATTGGCATATGTTGAATTAACAACATATGGAAGTGATAGAGTTGACATGCCTGACAAAAAGGTACCAGTTTATATTATATATGGGTTTGAGATTTTGATGAGCCTATTTGGCAAGCTGCTTGGCTGTTTGATTTTCTTTTGGGTTAGAGGAAGCCTAGAGAGGCGAGTTGTAGTTGTACCGTGTAACAACCCGCATTCTACATATCTAGGATCGTAGAATATTTATTTCTTTTTAGTATGAAGTCGTATGGTCGTGTAACTCTGGGAGACAACTATTGGGGTCATTTCCCATGTTCATGATTTTTGTCGATTTTTAAATGACCATTTTGCCCCTAGTCGATATTGTTTTGGCCATAACTTTTGATTGGATAGGAATTTTGAACTGAAACCACTTCCATTAGATTCGTTTGATGGTTTACCTTTCCGTAGAGTTGTCACATTAGCCAAACGGACTCACCATTTGGGAGATATTGTAACACCCCACCTCCGCCAGGGTGGCTCTTGCAAGCACTCTGACTTTGGAGGGGCGTTTGAATCAGGTAAACATGCATAATGATATATCAAGGCAGAACAAGAACATATGTATATATGTAAGCAGAGTAAATAACATAGATAAAACAGCGGAAGATTTCAAACCATTTCAAAACCAGTCTGGTACAACATAATGTGAACTTTCCAAATACACAAGTCTAGATAAAAACAACATTACTGAAAAACTGAAATACATAAGTACTATCCCCAAAATAAGTGATAACCATAGCTAGCTTCATGTCAAGACCGTACATGAGCTAAAATCCCACAAGCAAGCGATCAGAAATCCAAGCTAAGCTCCAATATTCCCTCCCTGAGAACCTGGGGGGGGGGGGGGGAAACGGAAGAAAAGAGGCGAAAGAAAACAGGTCAGTCAAAAAGACTGAGTAAGCCCTACTACAATCAATGTAAACTGATAAAGTTAACTGGCATGTGAAGCAGGTATGATCATAAGGATAACAACATACTAGCATGATGATTAACTAACAAGGTAGATAAAGGTGTCATCGCATAATCAGGTTTAAGGTTTTGCACCACAGGTGTACTAGCAAACTAACATGACTTGAATAAACAAGTATTGATCCCTTGGCCCAAGCTTTGGCCCAATAACATGAAGTGACCCCAATTCGAGGTCCAACCAAACGGTCTAGTCGATCGGCTCCCTATAAGCCTAACTCGTCACGTGTTGGTGTCCATACGGCCCAAACATAATTGTAGTCAGACTGTGCAGGGTCTCCCGTCGGGTGTATCAAGCCCTAGGCTGTCAACCCCTGGACACCATAAACATGAGTGCACAGTCTCGATCTACTGGTACCCGTGCATGCTTTCCCCGGCTTCGGACTATGTGCACGACCATAGTCCGCCCGGAACTACACCGGCGTACCACTCTGTCGTCGCTTTTGGTCACTTACCTCAAGTCCAGTAATCGTGCCCCCACCCTAGCCTAGTCCCTAGGGTCATGATGATACAAACTTGGGATTACTGCTGGAGTGGACCCCCATTGCTAGGATTTTTCTAGTGGGTTAAGTACGGTTTAACCCCCCCGCTAATCATGGATTAACTTAGTTAAGTGTAACGATGAGTTCACGACTTAACCCTGATTAATCTACCAAGCCCAAATTGGTTAAGTATTAAGTGGACCATGACTTAACCCTAATCATGAGGCATTAATTAATTTCACGTGCCTTAACCTCTCACATTAGACCTTGTTGTGGTTACTAGTTAAGCCGGGCGGATCCGGGTAGCTTTACACCACAACTTGGTCTAACCTCGGGTTCAAGGTACCACATGGCCAACTTCTCACATTGGGTCCTATTGTTTGTAGCAACTAGTTAGGCCGGTCGGTTCCGGGTAGGTTTACGCTACAAACTCAACCCAACCTCGAGTTGGTCACACTTATCTTTTCTAAGTGTCATGTCCATCATGTTTCCAAAACATATTACAAATTTTCAAGCAATTGGGTAGACCTAACTTAATAGGTAAATTCCCAATCTTATGTTTTTATGTCTTTTAAGTTTACCCAACCCCAAACGCAATCCCATCGCTTACATATCGCAATAGCGCATAAAGGATAGAAAGAGGGAACTTGGCATAATCATGACATAAAGGTGTTGAAGCCACAAGTTTTACATGGTGGCATATGAAATGTACATATGTTCATATACTTGCATATTACATTTTTAGGCCTCAAAAGCATGCATAAAACCAAACTTAGCATATTGGTGATACATGGTGATAAATGACATGTAAAAATGGCCATAAGTTCGCATTTAGCCTCACATGCAAGTTATCATAAGGGACATGATAACTTACATGTTGCCAAAATGCAACCTTTAGCATAAAGCTTGATGCTTTATGTTCATATACTCAAGATAAGCTTGCATAACATGATAACATGAACAAAATGATCATCCCAAACTTGCATAACATACATGGCAAACTTGCATATCATAACATAGCAAACTTGCATAACATAACATGGTAAACTTGCATATCATAACATAGCAAACTTACATAACACAATATGATAAACTTGCATATCATAACATGGCAAACTTGCATAACATAACATGGTGAACTTGCATATCATAACATGGCATACTTGCATAACATAAATAACTTGCATATCATATCATAATGATCAAACACAACTTGCATCATTCATTAACTTTAGAGTTTAAATATGAAAGTAGAAAAGGGCTTACAATGCTTATGAAGTCACAAAAATATGACAAAGCCCTTATGCAATCAATTAAACCCCAAAATGCAAGCTTCAATAGAAAAACCCTTAAGCCAAAGTGATCAAAACCCTTGCTTTATGATGCAAATATAGAAACTTGACTTGAATGCAAGCTAATGATGCTCATACAAGCTTGAAAACACTTGTATGCATGGAAAATCTCATAAAAAATTATTTAGGAATTTTATGAAGAGAGTGGAGGCCATGAGAGGATTGATTTTGCCATAGTTTAGTTGTATGAATGAATAATGATGATTTAGGGTTAGGTTAGGGCCTTATTTATAGAGATTAGGACTAGTTTCAACCTTAGGATTAAACCCTAGTTCCAATCTCAGCCCTCAAAACCGAATCTGGCCCCCAAGCTCAACACAAACCCAAAATGGTGCACCAGGCAAAACTGCCCGGCTGGACCAAGTCGACAGCCAAGTCGACAGGGCTGTCGACTTGGGTCCAACCAAGTCGACTCCCAAGTCGACAGGGCTGTCGACTTGGGTGCTCTGGCGGGAATTTTCCCGCCTAGCCCAATCTGACCTAATTTCCAAGTTCAAACTTGAATTTGAAATCTGTTTTTTACTTTGAAATTTTCTGAAAACTTCGTTGGGCCTTAATCGGGTCATACGGACTCCGATTTTCGAAAACTCGGACTCTATTTCGCGTATTTTTCCGAGACGAACGCAATGGTACAGCCCGTTTCCCTTGATTCAGATTTTAGAATTAAATTCTGCCTCGATTTACGTTATAACAGGTTATTGAAAATACGGGTTGTTACATTCTCCCCTCCTTAAAGGATTTCGTCCCCGAAATCTTCAAGTTAGGAAGAACGTATCCTACCATCCAATCATCCATCTACTCAAAACATCATCCACGAGCAATCATTGTCCTTACAAGATTCTAAATGTTGTATGAACATATGCAAAGGTGTGTGTATATGTACTTATCTAATGCAAATATCATCAATGCAAATTATGTTAGTGAAATGAATCCATATGTATGCAATTCCTAACATAATGTATAACATCTATATGTGTGCACATAACATACATCCATATGCAACATCCATGTGATAACACAAAAATTTTCATCCATGAATAAGCATAAACACTCATGCATATGCAATATGAGGAGTGTGTGAGCCGATCTAGTGCCTAACGTGTATAATGCATCCACGAGTAACCACTTGCAAACACTTGCAACCACTTGCAACCATCAAGCATAACATGTTTCAAACACATGTTTCATCCAAAGGTTTTCTACCTAAGGTTCTCATGACAAGATTTACACGATAAACTAGATGAACATGGATAGCAAAGAGAAAGATATGCTAACAAAGAAAAGAGATAGAGAGTGTACCCTCAAAAAGGAATGGATAAAGCCCACGCATCTTCTCCTCGGTTTCCCAAGTTGCGTCTTCTTCGGCTTCACCCCATTGAACCTTCACCAACTTGACCTCTCGATTCCTTAGCTTCTTGGTCTCCGTCCCCAAGATACGAATCGGAGCCCTCCTCAAGGTAGCCTCTTTCTCCACTTCCACATCTTTCAGAACACTTGGCTCAACAACCTCTGCTGATTCATGTAAACACTTCCGGAGATGCGAGACATGAAAAACATCGTGTACTCCGGCAAGCTTCTCGGGCAACTCCACTCTATAAGCCATCTGCCCGATCCTCTCTATAATAGGGAATGGTCCAACAAACCTCGGTGCTAACTTCCCAACGGCTCCAAATCGGACCACATTCCGCAAAGGAGAAACCTTCACGAAAACCATATCCCCAACATCAAACTCCAAATCAGTTCTTCGCTTATCAGCATAGGATTTCTGTCGGTCTTGGGCCGCTTTCATCCGTCTCCGAATCAACTCGACCTTCTCGGATGTATCTCTGATCATATCAGGCCCAAGTATAAGCTTATCTGTAGTCTCCCACCAACATGTAGGCGACTTGCACAGCCTCCCATATAAAGCTTCAAATGGTGCCATCCCTATGCTTGCCTGATAACTGTTATTATATGCAAACTCAACAAGAGGAAGATGGTCTTCCCAAGTACCACCAAAATCCAGAATACAAAGCCTCAACAGATCCTCGAGTACCCTATTCACCCTTTCGGTTTGACCGTCCGTCTGTGGGTGATAAGCCGTACTTAGATTCAACCTTGTGCCCATAGCTTCTTGCAAGCTATTCCAGAATTGACTTGTAAAGATTGGGTCACGGTCACTGACTATACTAGAAGGGACTCCATGTAGTCTCACAATCTCACGAAGATATACAGACGCTAGCCAAGATACGGTCCTCTTGCTCTTCACCGGAATGAAATGAGCACTCTTCGTAAGTCTATCCACAATAACCCAAATGCTCGTATTCCCTTTCCTTGACCTTGGTAGCCCATCGATAAAATCCATGGAAATACTTTCCCACTTCCATAGTGGAACGTCTAGAGGATGCAATAGCCCACCGGGCTTCTTCGACTCGGCCTTAACTTGCTGGAAAATGATACATCTAGAGACAAACTCTGCCACATCCTTCTTCATCCCAGGCCAAAAGAAAATGCGCTTCATATCTTTATACATCTTATCTCCGCCCGGATGTATAGTCAACTTAGAGTGATGCGCTTCCTCAAGAACTTTTCTTACTAAATCTTCTACCATTGGAACACATAACCTTCCGTCTCTCCTCAGCCACCCCTTGTCATCAATAGAATATCAAGCGAGATGACTAGACGCCTCTCCTCGAATCAGCTTATCCATAATCTCAACTATCTGAGGGTCTTCTCTCTGCGAAGCCCCAACTTGATCAAGAAGGGTAGGTCTGAGTTCCAGAGATGCTAAAGAACCGGTCATCGACTCAATCGCCAAAGAGAAATCAAAGGTTGCCACATACTCTAAATTCTTCATCTCAACGAATAGAGGACTCAGAGTCAACCTTTTTCTACTCAATGCATCTGCTACCACATTCCCCTTTCCAGGGGTATAAGCTATCTCAAAATCGTAGGACGCCAAGAATTCCATCCATCTTTGTTGCCTCAGATTCAGATCCTTCTGAGAAAAGAGATACTTCAATGACTTGTGATCGGTATAAAGCTCAAATCTTTCTCCCAGAAGATAATGGCACCAAGCCTTGAGTGCATATACTATTGCTGCCAACTCTAAGTCATGAGTGGGATAATTCTTCTCATGCACTTTGAGTTGTCTACCGCCAAAGAATATCACCCTTCCTTCTTGCATCAGAACAGCTCCTAACCCTGTGCCACATGCATCGGTGTAAACTGTAAATAACTTCCCTCCATCGGGCAAAGCTAGAACAGGTGCTGATGTGAGAGCTCTCTTGAGCTTCTGAAAAGCAAGCTCGCATTCTAGGCTCCAAGCAAAAACTAAATTCTTCTTCGTCAATTTAGTGAGAGGAGCAGAAATCTTCGCGAAGTCCTTGATGAACTTCTGGTAAAAGCCTGCAAGACCTAGAAAACTTCTCACTTCGGTTGCATTCCTTGGAGTCTTCCAATCCTGAACTGCAACTACCTTAGCGGGATCCACCGCTAAGCCTTGCTTAGATACTATATGCCCAAGGAATCTAACTTCCCTTCTCCAAAAGTGACACTTGGAGAACTTGGCCTTCAACTGATGCGCTCTAAGCGTATCCATCACCTCCACGAGATGCCTTGCGTGCTCTTCCTCATCCTTAGAGAAGACCAGAAAATCATCTACGAAGACCACGACAAACTTGTTCAAGAACTCCCTGAACACCCTACTCATCAAGTCCACGAAATATGTGGGTGCATTAGTCAAGCCGAACGGCATGAAAAGCCATTCGAAGAATCCATCTGGAGTTCTGAACGCAGTCTTGTCTATACTATCTTCAGCTACCCTGAGCTGATGGAATCCAGTAGCAAGATCAAGCTGAGAGAAAACAGAAGCACCGACAAGCTGGTCAAAGAGATCATCAATCCTCGGTAATGGGTGTCTGTTCTTCTTAGTCAGCTTATTCAACTCTCGATAGTCAACACAAAGTCGGAGAGAACCATCTGCCTTGGTAGCAAATACCACAGGCGCTCCCCATTCAGATATACTTCGTCTAATGAAGTTCTTCTCAAGCAACTCCTTCACTTGCTTACTTAGCTCCCGCCTTTCACGCGGAGCCATATGCCGAACGGGCAAAGAAACCGGCTTTGCATTATCCACCAGATAAATGCGGAAATCAATCTCTCGCTTAGGGGGCAACCCCCTAACTTCATCGAAAACATCCGGATACTCTCGAACCACTCTCACAGACTGAAGATTTTCCATTGACGAGTCGAGTGATTCAAGATAGCACAACATGACGGGACCTCTCGGATTACAAGAAATTTCTAGGGTGTTTCCGAGGCGAGTCACGAGCCTCACAACCCTATGCTCACAATCAAGGATGGCTCCATATCTGGACAACCAATCCATGCCCAATATCAATCCGTATCCCCTAAAACCAAGAACATAAGCACTACACAAGAACTCTACACTCAGTATAGAGATCCTCAAATCCCCACATATCATAGATAGATGGGCGGAACCCCCAATAGGATTTGAGACACAGACGGGATCATCTACCAAGCTAGTACTAAGGTGCAAACTATCAACAAGATCAGATGAGATAAAGCTATGCGATGCACTAGAATCAAACAAGGTACGAACTGGAAAATCAGAAATATATACAAGGCTCTCAACAGAAATACTACCTCGATCGGGAACTGGAGCGGTATTGAGAGCATGAACTTGCCCACCTGAAGGTCCAGCACGCTGAGTCTGACCCTGGCCTTGCCCTTGCTTCTTCGGGCAATCCTTACTGAAATGTCCAGTCTCACCGCAGAAAAAGCATTCACCATTCTTCCTTTTCCTCTTCTTACAATCCTTAATAATATGCCCAACTGAACCGCAATAATGGCACTTCCCCTTGTTGTTCTTGCCCTTGTTGTTGTTCCCCTTGTTGCCTTGACTCTTGTTCTTGTTCTGATTGCCTTGACTGTTCTGACCACTTGGATTACCCTGATTTCCTTTCCCCTGGGAATCAGTCTTCTTGGCTTGAGTATCATTCAACTTGATCTCTTTCTTGACATCTCCCTGAAGTAACGCCATATCAACCAAGCTCTCAAACGTGGCCCCATGGGGAATATGAGACATAGCCAATCCCTGCAACGGCTCATTCAATCCTCTAGCAAAACGAAGAGCCTTCTTCTGAGGAGTATTCACCATATCCAAGCCAAAACGAGCTAACTGATTGAACTTGTTCACATATTCTTTGACAGACATATCTCCTTGTTTCAAAGTTATGAACCTCTCCATTTGCAGATTCTCCTCAGCAGAAGATAGAAACTTAAGCATGAACCTTGCCCTGAAATCGGCCCAAGTCTCAACAGGCCTAGTACCATTGGTGACTTCCCACCAATAAGCGGCTTCATCCTTCATAAGCCAAACCGCCAACAAGATCTTCCTCTGATCGTCTAACCCAAAGATAGCAAATAAATCCTCGGTCTCTTTCAACCAATTTCTGGCCTCTACAAAAGTCTCAGTGCCTTGAAAGTTCTTGCCACCCATTGCTTTGAAATCTTTGCAAGTCTTTGCGAAGTCAGCTTGAGGATGCTGAGGGGGAGGAGGAAGAGGAACCTCAGCGACAGGAGGAGGAACATTAACTACTGGAGGAGGAGGAGGAACATCTGCGGGGCCGGCTTCGGTCGCCCTAGCCTCCAAAAGTCTCCTATACCAAACAGGTACGTGTACTCCCTCCGGAATAGCAAAGTTATCGGCCATACTGAAAACGAAGAAAAAGACAGATTCAGAATGGAGAAAAACGAAGGAATTTTGCTAATGGCTTTTTGGGGAATAGCCTTTAAAATAAACTAGACTTTTCTTTGGAAAATACTTTATACTTGGTTTTGAAAATAGTTTTCCAAAAGTTTTCTAAGAACCTTTTTGTTCCTTCTCGTAAACCATATGCTCTGATACCAAATGTAACACCCCACCTCCGCCAGGGTGGCTCTTGCAAGCACTCTGACTTTGGAGGGGCGTTTGAATCAGGTAAACATGCATAATGATATATTAAGGCAGAACAAGAACATATGTATATATGTAAGCAGAGTAAATAACATAGATAAAACAGCGGAAGATTTCAAACCATTTCAAAACCAGTCTGGTACAACATAATGTGAACTTTCCAAATACACAAGTCTAGATAAAAACAACATTACTGAAAAACTGAAATACATAAGTACTATCCCCAAAATAAGTGATAACCATAGCTAGCTTCATGTCAAGACCGTACATGAGCTAAAATCCCACAAGCAAGCGATCAAAAATCCAAGCTAAGCTCCAATATTCCCTCCATGAGAACCTGGGGGGGGGGGGAAACGGAAGAAAAGAGGCGAAAGAAAACAGGTCAGTCAAAAAGACTGAGTAAGCCCTACTACAATCAATGTAAACTGATAAAGTTAACTGGCATGAGAAGCAGGTATGATCATAAGGATAACAACATACTAGAATGATGATTAACTAACAAGGTAGATAAAGGTGTCATCGCATAATCAGGTTTAAGGTTTTGCACCACAGGTGTACTAGCAAACTAACATGACTTGAATAAACAAGTATTGATCCCTTGGCCCAAGCGTTGGCCCAATAACATGAATTGACCCCAATTCGAGGTCCAACCAAACGGTCTAGTCGATCGGCTCCCTATAAGCCATACTCGTCACGTGTTGGTGTCCATACGGCCCAAACATAATTGTAGTCAGACTGTGCAGGGTCTCCCGTCGGGTGTATCAAGCCCTAGGGTGTCAACCCCTGGACACCATAAACATGAGTGCAGAGTCTCGATCTACTGGTACCTGTGCATGCTTTCCCCGGCTTCGGACTATGTGCACGACCATAGTCCGCCCGGAACTACACCGGCGTACCACTCTGCCGTCGCTTTTGGTCACTTACCTCAAGTCCAGTAATCGTGCCCCCACCCTAGCCTAGTCCCTAGGGTCATGATGATACAAACTTGGGATTACTGCTGGAGTGGACCCCCATTGCTAGGATTTTTCTAGTGGGTTAAGTACGGTTTAACCCCCCCGCTAATCATGGATTAACTTAGTTAAGTGTAACGATGAGTTCACGACTTAACCCTGATTAATCTACCAAGCCCAAATTGGTTAAGTATTAAGTGGACCATGACTTAACCCTAATCATGAGGCATTAATTAATTTCACGTGCCTTAACCTCTCACATTAGACCTTGTTGTGGTTACTAGTTAAGCCGGGCGGGTCCGGGTAGCTTTACACCACAACTTGGTCTAACCTCGGGTTCAAGGTACCACATGGCCAACTTCTCACATTGGGTCCTATTGTTTGTAGAAACTAGTTAGGCCGGTCGGTTCCGGGTAGGTTTACGCTACAAACTCAACCCAACCTCGAGTTGGTCACACTTATCTTTTCTAAGTGTCATGTCCATCATGTTTCCAAAACATATTACAAATTTTCAAGCAATTGGGTAGACCTAACTTAATAGGTAAATTCCCAATCTTATGTTTTTATGTCTTTTAAGTTTACCCAACCCCAAACGCAATCCCATCGCTTACATATCGCAATAGCGCATAAAGGATAGAAAGAGGGAACTTGGCATAATCATGACATAAAGGTGTTGAAGCCACAAGTTTTACATGGTGGCATATGAAATGTACATATGTTCATATACTTGCATATTACATTTTTAGGCCTCAAAAGCATGCATAAAACCAAACTTAGCATATTGGTGATACATGGTGATAAATGACATGTAAAAATGGCCATAAGTTCGCATTTAGCCTCACATGCAAGTTATCATAAGGGACATGATAACTTACATGTTGCCAAAATGCAACCTTTAGCATAAAGCTTGATGCTTTATGTTCATATACTCAAGATAAGCTTGCATAACATGATAACATGAACAAAATGATCATCCCAAACTTGCATAACATACATGGCAAACTTGCATATCATAACATAGAAAACTTGCATAACATAACATGGTAAACTTGCATATCATAACATAGCAAACTTGCATAACACAATATGATAAACTTGCATATCATAACATGGCAAACTTGCATAACATAACATGGTGAACTTGCATATCATAACATGGCATACTTGCATAACATAAATAACTTGCATATCATATCATAATGATCAAACACAACTTGCATCATTCATTAACTTTAGAGTTTAAATATGAAAGTAGAAAAGGGCTTACAATGCTTATGAAGTCACAAAAATATGACAAAGCCCTTATGCAATCAATTAAACCCCAAAATGCAAGCTTCAATAGAAAAACCCTTAAGCCAAAGTGATCAAAACCCTTGCTTTATGATGCAAATATAGAAACTTGACTTGAATGCAAGCTAATGATGCTCATACAAGCTTGAAAACACTTGTATGAATGGAAAATCTCATAAAAATTTATTTAGGAATTTTATGAAGAGAGTGGAGGCCATGAGAGGATTGATTTTGCCATAGTTTAGTTGTATGAATGAATAATGATGATTTAGGGTTAGGTTAGGGCCTTATTTATAGAGATTAGGACTAGTTTCAACCTTAGGATTAAACCCTAGTTCCAATCTCAGCCCTCAAAACCGAATCTGGCCCCCAAGCTCAACACAAACCCAAAATGGTGCACCAGGCAAAACTGCCCGGCTGGACCAAGTCGACAGGGCTGTCGACTTGGGTCCAACCAAGTCGACTCCCAAGTCGACAGGGCTGTCGACTTGGGTGCTCTGGCGGGAATTTTCCCGCCTAGCCCAATCTGACCTAATTTCCAAGTTCAAACTTGAATTTGAAATCTGTTTTTTACTTTGAAATTTTCTGAAAACTTCGTTGGGCCTTAATCGGGTCATACAGACTCCGATTTTCGAAAACTCGGACTCTATTTCGCGTATTTTTCCGAGACGAACGCAATGGCACAGCCCATTTCCCTTGATTCAGATTTTAGAATTAAATTCTGCCTCGATTTACGTTATAACAGGTTATTGAAAATACGGGTTGTTACAGATATGGCTGAAACAAGTTTCAAATAGTGAAAAACAGCTTAATTGGGCTTAACCGGGTGATTAACAGCTAGGCCCAAAGGGGTATTTTGGGATTAGGGTTATGAGAGGGCTGGAAGGGTTAGGAAATCATTTCATTTCAGTTTTCTCAGCCGCCACAAACCTTCCTTAAGCTCTAGCAATGGCCTCCATCTTCTAAAACACTCCAAAACACCTTTTTGTCATCTCTAATCACATATTAGCCTAATCTACATCAAATCAAGGCGGATTAGCATAAGGATTGGGATAGAGCTGCTGGAACACATAGAGATTGGATCAAAATCAGAGATTATTTCAGATCTATAGTTTACTTTGTGGCAAAGGTGAGTGATTTGCATTGTTTTTCACTAATTACGGCTAATTATGGTAATTAGCGAAGATTAGCGAAATTATAACTCCGAAAAATCTAGAAAAATTTCTAAAATTCTAAAACATCATTTTATGCCTCTGATATGAATTTGGGTTAATTTCGACTAATTTTGCTAATCCCGGAATTTAGGGGATTAAGGGGTGATTAGTGATGATTAGCGAATTTATGCATGTTAAAAATCTGGAAAAATATTTATAAATTGCTAAATATTATTTAAGGCCTCTGTTAGAAAATTTGGCTGATTTGGTTAAGTTTTGTTAATCCTATCATTATATTTGCTTAAACGTGATTTAGAGGGATTAAGGGAAAATATGGGGTTTTCGGCTATGTTTGATCCGTTTTAACATACAATATTGTTGTTTTGCTGTTTATGGATGTTTATACATGTTGCTATGACTGTATGGTATGCTTTATGATTGATTATAAAAGTTAGAATGGTCGAAAACGCCGTCGTATGGCGTAAATAATCGCTGGAAAAGTTGCAGAAAAACAGTGCAGGTTTTCGGATCGGATCGGAGGAATGGGCTCGAACCGAAGAGAGGACTGGGCAAGGAATCATCGAACCGAACCGAGGCTTGGCACAATGGGAAAGTGTGGTAAAAAGTAAGGCCAAAATGGTTGAACTGGGATCGGATCGGAGCGTATGGGAATAGAGAAGGGGGATCGGATCGGAGTGGATGGGAATAGGAATAGGGAGCGGATGGGAATAGAGAAGGGGGGATCGGAGCGGAGCGGATGGGAATAGGAATAGGGATCGGATCGGACCAGAAGATCAAGCAAGGGACGGAAGGAAGACAGTTGGCGAACCGACCCGATGTGACATGGAGGACCCGAACCGACCCGATGTGACATGGAGGACCCGAACCGACGTACTACTAAGGGACTTGGAGACCCCCGACCCGAGCCGAAGCACTTGGAGGATACCGATCCGAACCGACAGAGAAAAAGGACAGAGAACCGAACCGATCCAGTGATGACCAATAACCCGAGATGCAAAGGTAGTCCAAATGGAAGTTAGAGCTCAGGATCCAGATGGGAACCAATGAGTTCACATCATGATTGGGCTTTGCTGCGGGATGTGTGCAATGGGGTTATCGGTATCCGTAACCTTGGTTCACTATTGACAGATAGATTAGGGGCTTATAGTGATAGTTGTACGGGATTGGATTCCGTCATGGCCCAAAGGATTAGGTTACCAAAGTAAAGTATATCGTATGCTTTACGCACTGAGTGAGGGATGTGAGGATGATTGTTATGCTTGATTGTTTGACATCACTATGACATGCACTTCCCCACCCCCGTATTTCTTACACTGTATGTTAGTGGCACCATAGAGTATTGTACGGTATGTAGTGCTAACTCTTTGGTTGCAGGTCCAGGTTCAGGTACGATTGGATTATACCTGTTATTGTTTTGTTTGTTGCTTATCGCTCATACCAGACTTTTTGTCTGACCCAGAATTTTATGTCTCTTCTTATTACTCTGGGTGCTCACACGAGCAGACTAGAGACAGGTTAGCTGGGTATGCACGGGTAGCTGATCTGGAGACGAGTAGGAGGCCTCCACGTATGATATACATAGTATTCTCCCTGTGTTGTTGAAGATCACTACTTGGGCATTAGTCGTTCATCTTCTACTTTAGCTTTCTTTTGTTTTAGAGATAGTAAATTTGGAAAGTTGTAATAAGCTGTTTTTGGATTTCCGCTGCTATGTTGGTTTAGTTTTCAGCTTACGCACTGTCTCGCCTGTTTTATGTCAAGATTGTGTTATTACTATATTTTGTTCCATGCGCTGTGAGACATTCTACAGGTTCCTTGATTAGTTCATTCTCTTCTTTCCTTTGTTTGGCGACCGTTCCGTGCTAGTTGGGCATATGTACAACGCACTTTTGGAGGAAATGTCGGCTAGTGCGGGGCCGGTCGTCACATTTGGTATCAGAGCTCTAGGTTGTGAAATTAACATAGGGAAGTCATCAGGGAGAGTTAGTATACGTATACGAGAGCGTGTATTTGTGATTACTTTGGTTTTCAAAAGCTATATATATATACTATTAGTAGTATAAGGATGAAGTCGTACTGCACTAGCACCACTATGGAGATGGTTAATCGTTTTCTCTTTACAGCTTGAACGATGAGCCGATACACAAGAGGAGCCGGTAGGGGAGCTAATAATGGTAATGCCGCTGACATGAGGACGATGTTTACTAACCTCATAAGGGAGATGCTTAGGGATGTTCAGAGGGCAGCTCCCAATGCCGGTAATGGTGGTGGTCCAGTACTGCAGGCGCCTACGGCCGATTTCGCCAAGTTGTGCAAGGATTACACTAACCTTGGTGGGAAGCCGTTCCACGGAACGGAGTCGGCCATGGATGTTCAGGATTGGTTGGATAGCTGTGATCGTATCTTCGACGACTTGGGTATCGAGGATGCGATGAAGAGAAGGCTAGCGTCTCGTCAGCTGCAAGGGCGAGCGATGAATTGGTCGAATGCTGTTAAGACACCCACTCCAGAAGATCAGGTTACTTGGGATCAATTTAAGGCTCGCTTTAGCGACAAGTTTATCCCAGCTGCTCAGAAGTCGGAATTGTTTAGGAAGTTCTTGGAGCTTAAACAAAATGGTAGGGCAGTCTCGGACTATATTGCTGAGTTCGACACCTTATCGAAGTATGGGTTATCCCTTATCGATACTCCTGAGAAGAAGAATGAGAAGTTCATTACTGGTTTGGATGGATACTTGGGGGAAAAGCTTATTAACCACATCGACGAGATGTTTGAATCGATTGTGGGGAAAGCATTAAGGTCAGAGAGTCTTTACCCTAAACCAAAGACCGAGGTTGCTATTGCATCTGTAGAGGAGCCAAAGCCGCAAGCAGGCGGTGGAGGCAAGAATAATTCCCAGAATAAGAGGAAACAAGACCAAACCGTGGATGGTCAGAATAAGAAAAATAAGAAAGATGGCGAGTGCTTTAGCTGTGGTAAGAAGGGCCACTATGCCAGAGATTGTCGGGAAAAGCCTGGGGAAAGGAAGTGCTTTAATTGTGGCCAAGTGGGACATCACATGAATGAATGTCCACAACCTCCTAGGGAGAAGCAGATCGTGAAAGCATATGCTATCAACGCTGTTCCTTCTTCGTCGAATGCCCCAACTGCGGCGCAGAAGGAAAAAGGTGTCGTTATTCGAGGTATGCTTTCTATTTAAGATGTTTTTGATCGAGTTTTGTTTGACAAAACCTGAGTTATTCGATAGACCTTTAGTAGTGACGAACCCGATTGGTGGTTCGACTAGCCTCAGTATGATTTACCGTAACGTGGTCTTATCGAGTCATGAATGTTTGTTTGTAATTATTTTGTTTTGGGCTTTACTGGGTTTAGCATTATTTTGGGGAGTCGATCTACTCTAAAGGAATGGGGTGGTATTAGGTACCTACCTAGAGATGGTGGTAACAACTGGAGTTAGGGAAGCTGAGAGGTTATCGTTGTCTCTGGGAGGCAAATGAGTGCTCCAGTGCTTAGTTGTTTCGCTAGTATCACTTCACGTGGATTGTCCGAATTCGGAGGAGATGTTCCTTTGGTGCTTGTCTCATATTGGTTTAGGCCTTTGGGGCTTGTGCTTGGGGAATGTCGAGTTTGACTAGGATGGTTTGCGTGAGGGATAAGTAGTCATTGTGATTTTCATTGGATGATACCTTGGTTTACTCGAGGAGTGATGGGCAGCTGTGACAGGATAAGACTATTTAGTGGTATGGACTGCCCCGAGTTAGAATCGATAGGATTATGAGATGACTCGAGTGGGACTCGAGAAAGATGCAAAGTAATGGATTGTTTAGGAACTTATGTTGATATTCTTTTTGAAGAAATAGGATGTATTCGTCGATCATGGAAGATGCAACGAAGATTAGGATGATTCAAGTTGGACTTGAACTCGTAAAAGAAAATGGGTGTTCGTTGATCTTGGAGATGCAACGAATGGGGAGATGACTCACGTTGGACTAGGGTCTGTAGGTAATGGAAACTCAAGACTGGGTCTGAATTTATGGGTAATAGATTGACTCGAGTTGGACTCGAGAAGGCTGCAAGGAATTGAATTGGCTCGAGTTGGACTCGAGAGGGCAGCAAGATAATGGATAGACTTGGGTGGGACTCGAGTGTTTCAGGCGGACTAAAAGCAGGGGTATCTGGGGACGCTCACTTACCTTGGATCCGTTGGACGTGATCTAGTTATCCTTGGAGGATAAACGTACGTTGGACGTATGGTAGTCCGTTTGGAGGCAGAGTTTCCATTAGTTATTGATGTTGGCTGGACCAGACATACAGGTATCGACGTATTCATGGCTTTAGCAGGTGATAGATAGGATTTGTTTGATGGATGCTATGATTGTTGTGTTTGCTCCTACCTTTCTCCTCTTGAGTATCACCTGTAGGATCCTGTTGAATGAAAATAGTATAAGTTCGTTGATCATGGTGATATGACGGGCGTAAGATACTTTACGCTAGACTTGAAGTATGTTGGGCATTGTGGAGCGTCCGTTGTCTTGGAGATTCAACGGATATAGGAGTTTCAGTTGGACTTGGACTCGTAGGTAGAGTACCTAGATTCATTGGATGCGTGTAGTTCACCTTTGGAAGGTGAATGTACGTGGGACGTACAGTACGGATATAGGTAGAGTACCTAGATTCATTGGATGAGTCTAGTTCACCTTTGGAAGGTGAATGTACGTTGGACGTGCAGTATGAATATGGGTAGGGTACCTGGGTTCATTGGATGAATCTAGTTCACCTTTAGAAGGTGAATGTACGTTAGACGTACAATGCAGATATTGGTGTTGTGCCTAGGGTCATTGGATGGGTCTAGTCTGCCTCTTGGAAGTGAATGTACGTTGGACGTGCAATATGAATGTAAGAAGGACTCAAGTTGGACTTGAAAGGACATTTGGAATGTAGTTGAAAATTTAGCATATAGTGTTGGATTACCTAAGAAAAGACAGTATAGACGAATGCCATAGTATCAGACTGGGTGCGATAGCTGATGCATTGAGTAAGAGACATGCCAGTTTAGAGGCTATTTTTCTGGAATGGAAGCAACTAGAGTATATCACGGGATATGACTTCAGACCTAAGTGTGAATTGGATTCAGAAACGCTAGTAAGCTTGACGATTAGATCGATCTTGATTAAGTGGATCGGTTCCAGTTAGAGGGACGATCCCAACCTATTAGAAGTTACCTCTAGGGTAGAGATGGGAATCGATGGCGAGAGAACGACTGTACTTGGGAAGTAGAGAATGACATAAGAAAGTCATATCCAAAGCTCTTTGCCTGGTAAGATTTTAGCGACGATGATTCTTCCCTTGTTAGTAAACCGCATGTTAGGGCAGAATGGTTCTGTTTGTTTTGCATGTTTGATTGTTGTATATGGTTGGTAGGCATGCGGGATCCTTTGTATGTTTTGGGTTAAGGAATTTCGGGGACGAAATTTATTAAGGGGGGGGGGGGGGGGAGAATGTAACAACCCGCACTCTACATATCTAGGACCGTAGAATATTTATTTCTTTTTAGTATGAAGTAGTATGGTCGTGTAACTCTGGGAGACAACTATTGGGGTCATTTCCCATGTTCATGATTTTTGTCGATTTTTAAATGACCATTTTGCCCCTAGCCGATATTGTTTTGGCCATAACTTTTGATTGGAAAGGAATTTTGACCTGAAACCACTTCCATTAGATTCGTTTGATGGTTTACCTTTCTGTAGAGTGGTCACATTAGCCAAACAGACTCACCGTTTGGGAGATATGGCTGAAACAAGTTTCAGATAGTGAAAAACAGTTTAATTGGGCTTAACCGGGTGATTAACAGCTAGGCCCAAAGGGGAATTTCGGGATTAGGGTTATGAGAGGGCTGGAAGGGTTAGGAAAATCATTTCATTTCAGTTTTCTCAGCCGTCACAAACCTTCCTTAAGCTCTAGCAATGGCCTCCATCTTCTAAAACACTCCAAAACACCTTTTTGTCATCTCTAATCACATATTAGCCTAATCTACATCAAATCAAGGCGGATTAGCATAAGGATTGGGATAGAGCTGCTGGAACACATAGAGATTGGATCTAAATCAGAGATTATTTCAGATCTATAGTTTACTTTGTGGCAAAGGTGAGTGATTTGCATTGTTTTTCACTAATTACGACTAATTATGGTAATTAGCGAAGATTAGCGAAATTATAACTCAGAAAAATCTAGAAAAATTTCTAAATTTCTAAAACATCATTTTATTCCTCTGATATGAATTTGGGTTAATTTCGACCAATTTTGCTAATCCCGGAATTTAGGGGATTAAGGGGTGATTAGTGATAATTAGCGAATTTATGCATGTTAAAAATCTGGAAAAATATTTATAAATTGCTAAATATTATTTTAGGCCTCTGTTAGAAAATTTGGCTGATTTGGTTAAGTTTTGTTAATCCTATCATTAGATTTGCTTAAACGTGATTAAGAGGGATTAAGGGAAAATATGGGGTTTTTGGCTATGTTTGATCCGTTTTAACATACAATATTGTTGTTTTGTTGTTTGTGGATGTTTATACATGTTTCTATGACTGTACTTTATGATTGATTAGAAAAGTTAGAATGGTCGAAAACGCCGTCGTATGGCGTAAACAATCGCTGGAAAAGTTGCAGAAAAACAGTGCAGGTTTTCGGATCAGATCGAGGAATGGGCTCGGACCGAAGAGAGGACTAGGCAAGAGATCACTGAATCGAACCGAGGCTTGGCACAAGGGGAAAGTGTGGTAAAAAGGAAGGCCAAAATGGTTGAACTGGGATCGGATCGGAGCGGATGGGAATAGAGAAGGGGGGATCAGATCGGAGCGGATGGGAATAGGGAGCGGATGGGAATAGAGAAGGGGGGATCGGATCGGAGCGGATGGGAATAGGAATAGGGATCGGATCAGACCAGAAGATCAAGCAAGGGACGGAAGGAAGACAGTTGGCGAACCGACCCGATGCGACATGGAAGACCCGAACCGACCCGATGTGACATGGAGGACCCGAACCGAACCGACGTACTACTAAGGGACTTGGAGACCCCCGACCCGAGCCGAAGCACTTGGAGGATACCGATCCGAACCGACAGAGAAAAAGGACAGAGAACCGAACCGATCCAGTGATGACCAATAACCCGAGATGCAAAGGTAGTCCAAATGGAAGTTAGAGCTCAGGATCCAGATGGGAACCAATGAGTTCACTTCATGATTGGGCTTTGCTGCGGGACGTGTACAAAGGGGTTATCGATATCCGTAACCTTGGTTCACTATTGACAGATAGATTAGGGGCTTATAGTGATAGTTGTACGGGATTGGATTCCGTCATGGCCCAAAGGATTAGGTGACCAAAGTAAAGGATATCGTATGCTTTACGCACTGAGTGAGGGATGTGAGGATGATTGCTATGCTTGATTGTTTGACATCACTATGACATGCACTTCCCCACCCCCGTATTTCTTACACTGTATGTTAGTGGCACCATAGAGTATTGTACGGTATGTAGTGCTAACTCTTTGGTTGCAGGTCCAGGTTCAGGTATGATTGGATTATACCTGTTATTGTTTTGTTTGTTGCTTATCGCTCATACCAGACTTTTTGTCTGACCCAGAGTTTTATGTCTCTTCTTATTACTCTGGGTGCTCACACGAGCAGACTAGAGACAGGTTAGCTGGGTATGCACGGGTAGTTGATCTGGAGACGAGCAGGAGGCTTCCATGTATGATATATATAGTATTCTCCCGTGTTGTTGAAGATCGCTGCTTGGGCATTAGTCGTGCATCTTCTACTTTAGCTTTCTTTTGTTTTAGAGACAGTAAATTTGGAAAGTTGTAATAAGCTGTATTTGGATTTCCGCTGCTATGTTGATTTAGTTTTCAGCTTACGCACTGTCTTTCCTGTTTTATGTCAAGATTATGTTGTTACTATATTTTGTTCCATGCGCTGTGAGACATTCTACAGGTTCCTTGATTAGTTCATTCTCTTCTTTCCTATCTTTGGCGACCGTTCCGTGCTAGTTGGGCATGTGTACAACGCACTTTTGGAGGAAATGCCGGCTAGTGCGGGGCGGGTCGTCACATACCGATTGAGCCATACAAAGGAGGTGCTGACGAAATTTTTCGAAAATTTCGGGTGTTAGAAAATTTTCAAGATTTTTGGAAATTTTTGTTGATAAGAATTAATTAATATTTTAATTGAAATTAATTGGTTCAATTGAAACTGAAAAAGAAGTAAACAAATAATTTTTAACTAGTTAGTAGGGTTTGTTTAATACCTTAGCAATTTCGAAGACGAAATTATTTTAAAGGGGGAAGAATGTTACGACCCATTTTTTTGCGGATAATAAATAATTTATTTAATTATTAAATAATGTTTTGGTAATATAAAATGGTTGTTTAACTAAATAATATTGAATATTTAATTAAATAAAATAATAGAAGAATATATTTATTTTCGAAATAGTCGGAAATAGTGGAATTGACAATATTGTGTGAATTGGACAATTTAAAATATATAATTTAGTTTAGAGTTGAATTATATTAACGAATATATTTAATTAACGATGGTTGAACGTATAAATTATATTATAATTGTAATCGAGCTCGAAATGGCACGGTAGTTCGTAATTCGGCTATTTGAACTTTAAATGAATATACCAAATCCGTTTTAAGCCGGATTTCTGTGAAATAAGAAACGTTCGGAGCTGGTGAAGTATATTTTTATAATGGAAGAGAAAAATCGGGATTTCGTCATGTAGATTGTGAGTTATGTCCAAATAAAATTTTCAAAAAAGTCTCAATGGAATTCCTTTTTAATTTATAACGATTTATTTATATTATAAAATGATTTTTAATATAAATTGTATATCGATTTAATCTGGGAGTTTGAAATATGGAGTTATATATATATATATATATATATATATCCAGATATATTTATTTTGGAGCCAGATAATATTTTCCGTTAAGGTCACTCACAAAGGGAATGCCTTAACTCTGAAGGAGCATTTTAGTAGACAGAACAGAATATTACAAGACAGATAAGTAGTACTTGAAAAATTATAACTTTATTACAGTAGAAGCAAAAATAAGTTTGGTTACATCTTTCTAAATCACAATACCAAAACTCAAGTACACAATTATCAGTCTTATACAAAATCCTTCAGAATGTAA
Organism: Allium sativum; assembly: GCA_030737875.1. Classification (NCBI taxonomy): domain Eukaryota; kingdom Viridiplantae; phylum Streptophyta; class Magnoliopsida; order Asparagales; family Amaryllidaceae; genus Allium; species Allium sativum. Next base: position 549,430,890 of record CM060915.1, on the reverse strand, counting down.
AGTTTCAAAGCCATAATCCCCAACATAAACTGCCATGAAAAATAGAGTCAAAGCCAAGCAATACTCCAAGCACTTTAAGCAAAGAGAATCAGAATCAAGCTCCTATGTTTCCACCCTGAGCACCTGGGGGGGGAGGAGGGAACGGAAAGAAAAGGGGTGAAAACAAACGAGGTCAGACATAAAGTCTGGCGAGTCCAGTGACTTCCAGCATATAAACAGATAATATTATCATGACATGTAAATAAAGCTGGATGAGAGATTACGTCAACGTGAATAACAGATATACTTTAAGTTAACAGAAGAAACAGAATGACGTAAACCAAGTTATGTTCCTTACTTACATCTTACTTCTCTGCACTAATACTAGTATAACAGGACTAGGTGTTACCCTAATGTCTAAACTGAAACAGAATCGAAACAGAATAATCTATACAGCAGACAGAAGGTACAGAAGCAAAATATTAATAATGGGCCTTTACCACCCCAACAGACAGAAGGTACGGAAACAGAATACTAATAATGGGCCTTTACCACCCAACTAATGGGCCTTTACCACCCCAACAGACAGAAGGTACGGAAACAAAATCGGAAATGGAATCAGAGACGGAAACAGAATAATCCCTACGGAAACAGAATGTTAGAATTAGGTGTACACTAGTAATGGGCCTTTACCACCCCAACAGACGGTACCATGCAGAAACAGACAGGTGTTACCACCCAACAGATACAGACAGAACTAAGTGTACCCTAAGTCCTACCCCAAGCGAACGGCTCCGTAATACCTAAATACCCCATGTTGGCCCAACAGTAGGGTGTATCACTCCCTAAAGTGGCAACCTATTAGCACATACCTATTTACAGATGTCACGGTGTCTTACATCCTCAGAGCAGACCGAATCCATGCACGCACATGACCCGGTTGGAACGCACCATCAACACCCCTCGCCATTATCAGAATGAACCGCTTATAATTCGTTCAGTAAGCGTGCCCGGACCCCTACATAGCGTAGGGTCAAAGTTTTTGATACCAGAAAGGGTTACTGACTAATATGGGTCCCAAACAACAAATGACACAAGTATTTCCCCTCCTAACCTTGTGTCCCTAGACTAACAGATTTCATATGAACTTGTTTACAAGTTTCAGACATATAGAGTTCAGATTTACTAGTTCAAAGATCAGACAATCATGTTAACAAGTTTTTAGACTAACGGATCAGATGTACAGTTTTAACAGACTTATAGATTGTCTAACTTTGTATTGGGACTATAGATTCACGAAACAGGTTTGTTAAATTCATCAGTCTAGTTGGTTTAACCCTTTCCACACAACACATTTTAGACATCATATTTATCTCAAATTTGCATTAATTAAATATTAATGCACAGACCTCTCACATTAGGTCGGTAGCTTGTGGCCCGTGGATATGCCGGGCGGTTCCGGGCAGACTTCTGTCTCAAGCCAGACCTAACCTCGTGTCTAAGCATATTTTAGTTATGCCTACGACCTCTCACATTAGACTGACAGTTTGCGGTCGCTGGTTAAGACGGTTGGTTCCGGGCATGCTTCTACCATAAATGGAGTCTAACCTCATGTCATAGCCACTTTATTCCATTACAGAAAATATCAGACTAATTATGTCCATTTAGCAGATTTAACTTCTTTACAAGTTACGGCAGATTATCCAAAGTTCTATTAACATGTTTTGCTCAATTTTAGATCGAGGCTCCAATTTACAATTATTCAGCTTTCAACAGATTAAGCAATTCAATAGATTTAGCAGATAACAGATCTAGAAGATTAGGAAATTTAGTAGATTAGCATAACATGCAATTCAACAGATTTAGCAGATTAGGCAATTCAGCAGATTAGCAGATTTAACATTTCTTAAATAGTTACATATCTTTCCTAAACTTACATGCTCAAATCATGGTCATAATTCATAATACAATATATGCCCCCAAATTATCGTTAAACTTTGCATAGTATAGAACACTCTTTAAAAGCCCCAAATCATGATATGAATTATGCCAAATTATAGCCTTTAATGCCAATATCCAAAAATCCATATTTAGGCGAATTCACATTAATAGTTGTCCTATTTTAATATAGGTCCTTACGCCTAAGTTTCATATTCCTTTTTCAAGTCATGAATCGTTATATAAAATACACCCAAAAATCTAGATCTTTAAATTATATCCTCTTCTTCCAAATCATAGAGTATGCACAGATCTAGATATAATTTACAACATATGTCCTTTTCTCAAATCAGTCACAGATCAGTTATGTCCAATTATGCATTATTCATTGTTTACTCCAAAATTTAGCATTCGTGCGTTAATCTTTTATGAGATTTGGCACAGGCTCGTAGTAGCCTGGCTATAGAATAGAAAAAAATAGAGAATAGTCATAGAAAAACAGATCTGACAGATAAGAATATGCATAACCTCAGATTTAGATTTATAGCTATGTCAAGATCATAATTAAAGTTCATATCTGAAAATAACTGTACTCACAAAAAGGGAACGATTCTTGTATTCTGGAATCTATATTCTGACACTGAATAGCTCTCCTTTGGCGTAGACTATCGATTAGTTAGAAAATAGTTGTTCTCTTTTAATTCTATTCAGATTGGAAGAAGATGCACTAGTTCTAGCTTAGATTTCAGTAGAGTAGCGACGCCATTATTTTATTTTAATTAGAATAGAGGCAGAATGAAATTGTGTGGAGAGAAAGTGAGGTTTGGGGGGTGTTTTTATAGGAGAATAGGGTGATTTAGAGCCTTAAGATCAGTCCAGAAGTCATCAGAACCACCCAGCTCGAAGACAGGTCATCCAGCCACTAAGAAGAAGATACGTCATCACAGAACACTCCAGAATTCTGTGCTGGATTGGTATGGGCGCACTTGGCAGGTGCGCCAGTGTATTTTTGTACTGGCGCACTTCACAAGTGCGCCAGTGTATTCTGGCTTGTTTCCGGTTTTTCTGCCTAACTTCGTTCGTCCATATCTTCTTTATACGGTATCCGTTTTACGCGAACTCGGACTCTATCTCAAGCAGAATTTCGAGACGAACGCAATGGCGCAACCCGTTTCACTTAATTCTTCCCCTAAAATTAAGTATACTTTAATTTGTTACTTTTACTTTCACAGAAAATACGGGGTGTTACATTCTCCAATCCTTAAAGGATTTCGTCCCCGAAATCTTCAAGTTAAGAAGAATGTGTCCTACCATCCAATCATCCATCTACTCAACCATCATCCACAAGCATCCATTGTCCTTAGAAAACTTCTAATGTTGTATGAACATATGCAAAAGTATGTGTATATGTCTCTTATCTAATGCAAAGGTCAGGCGGTCTACTGATTCAGTTGGCCTCCTCAATGCGAACCATGTTGGTGCCATGAGTCCAATTATGTATGCAAGAAATCCTATTTGATACACATCATTTCTATATGTGTGCATAACCATTCATCCAAATGCAACATCCATGTGATGAGTCAATCATTTTGCATCCACAAAAATTGAAAAATGCGCACACATTTATATGCAGTATGAGATTGTTTTTGAGCCGATCTAGTGCCTAGTGTGTGTATATGCATCCACGAGCAACCACTAGCAACCACTTGCATCCACTTGCAACCATCAAACATAACATGTCTCAAACACATGTTTACAGCCATTAGTTTCTACCTAAAGGTCGAAGACTCGATCGATAGGATACAGCTGAGTGATAGAAGCAAGTCCGATTAAAACAAGAGCTCTGTTCCTATGAGACATCGGTTAAGAAAATAATTCCCTAAGTATCAACCCCGAAGACCGAAATCAACATCAGGTTGACACCCAGTGAATTTCTCCCATTAAACAATGTCAAATTGGAAATCTACTTCAGGCTTCGAGTAAAAATCCCTAACCTTATCAGAAATATTCAGATACTTACAGACTACTGGTACAGATCAGATTATCAAATGATTATTAGGAAACCAAGCATGATAAAAAAAACCAGAATGTATGCGTCATAGTTAACTTAATGCCCAATACAGATACTCTTAAACCCCAACCTATCACAAACAGATGAGTCATAACCCTCATGGGGTTTGAGACTATAGCGGGATCAGAAACAAGACTAGTATTAAAGTGCAGAGTCTCAATTATAGAACCAAAATGCCAGAATCAAAGAGAGTTTTAGCTCAATAATCAGATAAGGAAATTAAACCTTCTACAGATTTTTTTCCTATCTCTATTCTATCCATCAGTCACGAGAGCATTCACTTACCTTCTAGAAGATTCTGCCCTTTGCTCTTGCCTCCTGGGGCAATCCTTGATCAGATATCCTATCTCACCGCACTGAAAATAACCAGTCTTCTTACATGTTAACAAGTATTTCTCTAAAGTTTCCCCTATCGTGTGGAAAACCCTACGAAGTTCGAAAGAGGATTAGTCGTAGGTGAGATTACTGCGGCTATAGATGGAAGTTAGGCACTTCTTTGCCCTTCGACAGGCGCCGTAGTCTCATCATGCCAATGGAACCATGTCGCGATGAGGTTACCTCCCAGAAAGCCAGGAGCCCCGGAGAATCAGAAAAGAAGGAAACAAGGATTAAACAGAAAATCAAAAGATAGATATATGGCTTTGGGGACTATGTTTTTCAAAATAAACTCTACTTTTGAAAATACTTCCTTTTTAAAACCTTTTCGAAAATAGTTTTCAAAAACTTTTTATCAAATCTGGTAACCTTCAGCTCTGATACCAAGTGTAACACCCCACTTTATTACAGTAGAAGCAGAAATAAGTTTGGTTCTATCTTTCTAAATCACAATACCAAAACTCAAGTACACAATTATCAGTCTTATACAAAATCCTTCAGAATGTAAAGTTCCAAAGCCATAATCCCCAATATAAATTGCCATGAAAAGATTGAGTCAAAGCCAAGCAATACTCCAAGCACTTAAGCAGAGAGAATCAGAATCAGGCTCCCTGAGCACCTGGATGGGGAAACAGAAAGAAAAGGGGCGAAAACAAACGAGGTCAGACATAAAGTCTGGCGAGTCCAGTGACTTCCAGCATATAAACAGATAATATTATCATGACATGTAAATAAATTTGGATGAGAGATTACATCAACAGGAATAACAGATATACTTTAAGTTAACAAAAGAAACAGAATGATGTAAACCAAGTTATGTTCCTTACTTACATCTTACTTCTCTGCACTAATACTAGTATAACAGGGTTAGGTGTTACCCTAATGTCTAAACTGAAACAGAATTGAAACAGAATAATCTATACAAAAACAGAATGCTAGTAATGGGCCTTCACCACCCCAATAGACAGAAGGTACAGAAGCAGAATACTAATAATGGGCCTTTACCACCCCAACAGACAGAAGGTACGGAAACAGAATACTAATAATGGGCCTGTACCACCCAACTAATGGGCCTTTACCACCCCAACAGACAGAAGGTATGGAAATAGAATCGGAAACGGAATCAGAGACGGAAACAAAATAATCCCTACTGAAATAGAATGTTAGAATTTGGTATACAATAGTAATGGGCCTTTACCACCCCGCAGATGGTACCACGCAGAAACAGACAGAAGTTACCACCCAACAGAAACAGACGGTACCAACAGAAACAGGCAGAACTAAGTGTACCCTAAGTCCTACCCCAAGCGATCTGCTCTCTAAAACATAAATACCCTGTGTCGGCCCCACAGTTGGGTGTATCACTCCCTAAAGTGGCAACCTATTGGCACAAACCTATTTACAGATGTCACGGTGTCTTACATCCTCAGCGCAGACCGGATCCATGCACGTACATGACCCGGTGGGAAAGCGCCTTCAACACCCATCGCCATTATCAGAATGAACCGCTTATAATTAGTTCAGTAAGCATGCCCGGACCCCTACATAGCGTGGGGTCAAAGTTTATTATACCAGAAAGGGTTACTGACTAATATGGGTCCCAAACAACAGATGACACAAGTATTTCCCCTCCTAACCTTGTGTCCCTAGACTAACAGATTTCATATTAACTTGTTTACAAGTTTCAGACATACATAGTTAACCTTTACTAGTTCACAGATCAAACAATCATGTTAACAAGTTTTTAGACTAACGGATTAGATGTACAATTTTAACAGACTTACAGATTGTCTAACTTTGTATTGGGCCTACAGATTCACGAAACGGGTTTGTTAAATTCATCAGTCTAGTTGGTTTAACCCTATCCACCCAACACGTTTTAGACATCATATTTATCTCAGATTTGCATTAATTAAATATTAATGCACAGACCTCTCACATTAGACTTCTGGATATGCCGGGCGGTAGTTTATGGCCGCTGGATATGCCGGGCAGTTCCGGGCAGACTTCTGCCACAAGCCAGACCTAACCTCGTGTCTAAGCATATTTTAGTTATGCCTACGACCTCTCACATTAGACCGACAGTTTACGGTCGCTGGTTAAGCCGGTTGGTTCCGGGTAGGTTTCTACCGTAAATGGAGTCTAACCTCGTGTCTTTGCCACTTTATTTCATTACAGAAAATATCAGACTAATTATGTCCATTTAGCAGATTTAACTTCTTTACAAGTTACGACAGATTATCCAAAGTTCTATTAACATGTTTTGCTCAATTTTAGATCGAGCCTCCAATTTATAATTATTCAGCTTTCAACAGATTAAGCAATTCAACAGATTTAGCAGATAACAGATCTAGCAGATTAGGAAATTTAGCAGATTAGCAGAACAGCAATTCAACGGATTTAGCAGATTAGGCAATTCAGCAGATTAGCAGATTAACCATTTCTTAAATAGTTACATATCTTGCCTAATCATAAATTAAGCCAAAACTTACATGCTTAAATCATGGTCATAATTCATAATACAATATATGCCCCCAAATTTTCGTTAAACTTTGCACAGTACAGAACACTCTCTAAATGCCCCAAATCATGATATGAATTATGCCAAATTATAGCCTTTAATGCCAATATCCAAAAATCCATATTTAGGCGCATTCACATTAATAGTTATCCTATTTTAGTATAGGTCCTCATGCTTAAGTTTCATATTCCTTTTTCAAGTCATGAATCATTATATAAAATATACCCAAAATTCTAGATCTTTAAATTATATCCTCTCAAAATCAGATCTTAATTTTTATATGCATTATGTCCCCAAGTTTCAAGTCATATGTTATCATTCAATGATTCCTTTTCTTCCAAATCACAGAGTATGCACAGATCTAGATCTAATTTACAACATATGTCCTTTTCTCAAATCAGTCACAGATCAGTTATGTCCAATTATGCATTATTCATTATTTACTCCAAAATTTTGCATTCGTGCGTTAATCTCTTATGAGATTTGGCGCAGGCTCGTAGTAGCCTGGCTATAGAATAGAAAAAAAGAAAGAGAATAGTCACAGAAAAACAGATAAGAATATGCATAACCTCAGATTCAGATTTATAGCCATGTCAAGATCATAATTAAAGTTCATATCTGAAAATTACTGTACTCACAAAAAGGGAACGATTCTTGTATTCTGGAATCTGTATTCTGACACTGAATAGCTCTCCTTTGGCGTAGACTATCGATTAGATTAGAAAATAGTTGTTCTCTTTTAATTCGATTCAGATTGGAAGAAGATGCACTAGTTCTAGCTTAGATTTTAGCAGAGTAGCGACGCCATTATTTTATTTTAATTAGAATAGAGGCAGAATGAAATTGTGTGGAGAGAAAGTGAGGGTTGGGGGTGTTTTTATAGGAGAATATGGTGATTTAGAGCCGTCAGATCCGTCCAGAAGTCATCAGAACCGCTCGAAGACAGGTCATTCAACCACTCAGAAGAAGACACGTCATCATAGAACACTCCAGAATTCTGTGCTGGATCGATATGGGCGCACTTGGCAGGTGCGCCAGTGTATTTTTGTACTACTGTTCGACGTTATCTAATGAATCAGAAAAGTGCGAATTTTAAATTAAATACTGCAAGCGCACAGGTGTGTAGCATACAGGTCGAACACAGGGAGGTAGATTAAAATCAAATTATTTATTTAATCTCTTGGGTGAGTTAGACGATTTTCGAGGTTGGTTTTTGAAAACAATAAAAATTGAAACTGCGATCCAATTCAGAACAAATCTAATTGAACCGACGATCAAATCACAATTATCAATTGGAAATTAAAATGCAAAACAGAAATAAAATGCAGAAATTAAAATTGCAGGAAAAGAAGAACAACAAAAAGTAAATTAGGATTGTCGTTGAAACTAATCAAACGACTAATCACTAACAAAAAATGTAAAATACAATTGGTGTTCTTCCAAAACTAATTGTGAAGACAACACCGATTGTTAAGAAAAAGAAAAATGCAGAAAAATAAAAGAGAACTAAAAACTTTATTAATGAAGAAGAAGAAGAATTTTTATTAGAGTAATGGAATACAGAAATGAGATGGTGGCTACAATGACATTATAAGGGTATTTATATGACATAACCAAACCCTAATTACAAATGGGCCTAGCTATTTCAAGTGATTTTTAGGCCTTTTGTCATGTGGAACAAGTTCTAGGCCTTTTCTCCTTTTCTCTTGCAAGCCTCCTTTAATTTGAGATGTGCATGGCCTCTAAATCAGTCATTTTCTTGTCCAACAGCAACTAGATGTGAGATCTTCATCTACAATTCTTCAAAATGTAAATATATAGCAATCTGATCTCCATTTCTCTACTTTTCTGGTTGCATGCGGGCTGGGTTGGAATATCTGTAAAAGCAACAAAACACTACCCAAGTAATAGTTATTTATATACAAAAGATAAGATATAAGAGCATAAAATAAACACATTTCTATGTTAATCAAATATCCCCACACTTATCTTTTACTCGTCCTCGAGTAAAACAAGAAAAGAAAAACTAAACTAGATAGGTAACACTTTCGTAGGAAACACGATTGCATTGAGCGTATGCAACAAGCCGTTAAACCTCTAGGTGTCCCTAGTAGGACGAGTGGTGTCTCGTGAGGGTTTTCAGCGTATACTACCCACAAAATCCAAATGCAGTATGTGTGGATCTAATGTAACTACATGAATGCAAAGGACTTATGCAATTGAAAACAAAAATTGAAAACACGACTTGTTTCAGGAAAGTGGTACAACAAATTAAGTTAACAATTTGTATTCAGTTGATTTTATTTTAGATACCTCAACTTGTCACAAATTTTCAATATAAATCAAGTTTTCAAATGTTAAATTCCAGTTTGGCCAGTTAGTTCGATCGATAACATAGTGCAGCCATGAAATAGATTCTTAGTTTGCTTGGCACAGTTTGCAAAGTGGTATTATTATTTTCTCATGTATGGCTAGTCAAATCAATAAGGTCAAGAAGTGTTTGGGCATCATCGCTTATTCTTTATTCTATAAAATTTTAAAATTTTTGATTAAGTACAGACACCTAACTTAGAAGACCAAGGTTTACCACCCATGCACTGCCTCGCAGACTAACGGAGAGTGGGTAAAGAGCTTGGCGGATTGTGCAGGCCGACTTTGACTTTGTCAACAACGTGTCGGTAATCCTTAGGTGTCCAATCTCATAAAATGAGACCAAGATATTCCAACGTTGACTTTGTCAACAACATGTCGGAGAGAGCTTGGCGGGTTTGCACACCAACACTTGATATACAAGCAATGTTGGATACCCTTGGACTATTATTATTATTATTGAAAATATAAGCACAAAAGAGAGTTACGCGAATTCAACTTAACACAACTTAGTTTTAAAGATTCGAAGAGCCAATATAAGTATTTTAAGTCCTCCACTTATTTAAACAAAGTCTACAATATAGAATAGATTTCATGGCCATCACCTAAGAATCTCCCTATGTACCGGTTACACTATTATCCCTCAAAATTAAACTTTTCATTATATTTCTTATTTGATCTAAGTTGAGAGAAAAAAATAATATCAACTGATTAATAATCCTTAACTTATTTTGCTGTATCAATCTATATTGAGTCGTATTTCCAAAATAAAAATAAAAAATGGCATGTCACTATGATCTAAAATGCATGATGGTCCTATTTAAATGGATAAAAATAAAAAGAAAGAAAAAAAATGAAAATGAATGAAATGCAGACTCCCCCCAACACTAGACCTAAACAGTGTCCACACTGTAAATGTTTCCTAAATTTGAAAGATCGTGCCCAAAGATGAATGAGATGCAAAATTATTTGAAGAATGAAATGCAGTCTTGCTATATGTAAGAATGGATCATATGTACAATGATATATGTGTTTACGATGCATGCGATGCAAAGAATGCCACCATCTTTTTCCCCCACACTTGGTTCTTGCCCTATGAGTCCCATTCCCACTATGTCTAGGCATGTTTTCTAACAAGCAAAAGTTTTTGAAAACCATATCATATTTATACCTCGATTTATAGTCCAGTAAATGAATATTCAGGGTCGTCCTAACATGAAGTTTTTCAATCAAGCTAACATTCCAAAAATAGTTCATGTGTTCAACAAATTTATCAGTGTAATTTTTCAAAAATTTGTGATCGTATATAAATTCAGTGAAATTTGAAATCGAAGTGTTGTTCAAGACTATGTGATCACATTTCTCATCATTAACTGACAACGTATTTTTGATACTGACAACTTCTAGTTCGTTTAAAACCTCAAGATCGAAATTTTCGAACTTGGAATGGTGGCTTGATTCAATTTCATCCTCATTTGGCAACTCATCCTCGTACAATCCAAAGAATTCATGTTCGTTAAAATCCTTTTCCAAATTTGAATTGAAAAATTCAACATTTTTATTCTGTTCAATTCCTAGAATTTCAATTTTCTAACAGCCTGAAAGAGGAAGATCAAAATCTGAGCTTAAATCTTTTTCCTGAAAAGAATTGAAGTCTAAATCATTTGCTGAATTGTGAACAACTTCATTTAGATCGTCATTTTCAATTTCCAAAGTTGTAATCTGAAAATTTTCAATGTCAGCAAAGAATGGATTATTTCCTGATTCATCGCATTGAATTTGATTTTGTTGCTCGAGTTGTTCTTTAAAACACGTCATTAAACAAAGAAGTTCATCAAGGTGTCTATCTTTTTCACCAAGTTGTCTATCTTGCTTTTCTACCCTCTCTCTAAGAGTGTTAAGGTGATATTCTTCAGAATCATTGATTTGAGAGCTCTCATTTTGGATTTCTTGATTCTCAAAATTATAGTCCACATCAATTTCACAATCAATATTATTTCCAATGTGACAGTTGTTTGAACTTTTAGAAAAATTACAATGATATTGGAAATCATTTTGATTTTGAAAATTAGGTTCATAACCAAAACTGTAGAAATTCGAGGGAAAACTGCAGTTTTGGTCATATTCAAGATGTGGATATGGGTTGTTATTTTGAAGATTTTGATCGACTTGATCGACTGGAAAATCATTTCATATCCAAAATTATTTTCGAATTGGTTTCCAACTTGGGGTTCAAAGCTATTTTGATATGGCTGTGGCCCATAATCGAAATTATTGAAATTTGAATTGAAATCGCAATTTCGATCATATCCATGGTTTTGAAAATGTTTGTTATTTTGAAAATTTTGAAAATTGTTGATATTTGGCTTGCGAAATTTTGGAAAATCTTGCTTTATGAGTTGTAATTCAAAATCATACTCTTCAAGAGGACGTCTACTCCGATTATTATCCCACATTTCTCTCAATGATTTTTTGAATCAGACATTTGAATTTAGTCAAAAATTATTCTCACTTCAAAATAATATAAAATACTGAGTTGTGCTCTAGTAATTAACCGACTCAATTAGAAAGGGGAAGAGGGTCTTATGGCCATTCACGTATAGTATAAATACTAAGGGATACGACCAATGTTTTACGGGTAGCATGCAACCTCTTTTGCTAGAAGTTCAAATAATTGAACTAATATATATCCGCGATCCAATTATGCGAGACAGTCAACTTCACAAAACACCACTTTTCAATTATATTATTTTATATGAGATCGTGTTTTCCTAGAATCAATGTCTAATGAATTTAAAGTTGAAAAAGCAATGAGAGTGACGATTTTAGTTATGGAAAATAATTCCTAACTAAACAGATTTAGAAAAATTCAATCGCAGAACAGTCACAGAACAATAGCAGAATAAAAAAAATTGTACAAGCAAGCCGCTGTCCCTGTAGAAGATTTTTACAAGCAATGTCTATATTTTTTTAGCAGCTACAGAACCTGTAGAGATAAGAAAATTTTACAGTGGGGTGTGGCTGTCCATCCGAAGCAATTGAGTAGCGTTAGCAATTGAAATTCTCGTGTTTGCAAATTGTTCGAACCTTTGAATTCCTCCTTTGATTGCTTGATCTTCTCTTGCATCTGAATCTGGTATATTCTCTCTCTAATAATGCCAATAAAAAGAAACACCAGAACACCCTAGTCACGTTGAGATTGTTAATCCCTTCAAATTAGAAACTGACCCACATAAGCTACTGTTGTGCACAAGAAAAATCAAACAACACCCCTGTTTTTTTTTCGATTATAAAAATCCACCAACGCCAAGCTCAAATATGCTTCCTCAGTCAAAATAAACCACGCCCTTCGATTTTCCCAAAATAAACGCAATTTGGTTACTTTTTCTTCTGTTCAAATAAAAAAAATGAAACCGTTTTGTTCAGTGATTGATCCAAGGCAGAGTGAGGGATCTTCGAGTGCGATTTCGATCTGGGGATTTACGAAAGCATCCCTTCTTTCTACTCAAAACAACGCAGCACCCCTCTTTATGAAAAACAAAATCCAAAGTATCCTCAAAAACCAAGAAATACGTTGCCTTGCTTTATCGTTCTTAGTGAGCTCCTAAAGATTTCGAACTGAACTCCTTTTTTTATTTTTATTTTAGAAATTCGATCGGACTTCAGGGGTTCCAGGTATTTCGATTTGTGATTGCTCGAGGTTTCGGGTCGATTAGGAAATGCGTGAGTTTATGGGTGATTAAGGATGGTGTTGATTTGGATGTGACGATCCCAAAATCCGTGTGACGGTATTATGGATAATCATTGGAATATAACACATCAATCATCATAGCAGAGTACAGATAATAGCAAAAACAATAAATAGAATAATTTTACATGGATATGACATCGGAATCACAACATGTAACAACATCAGAATAACACAACGTAGGATATAACTTAGTAATAAAAGGGAAATGATCAGTCCCCATCGCCAGAGGCGGAATATATACATGCAGTGAGACATAATAAGGGTATCAGTCTACATCGCCGAAGGCGGTACATATACATACGATAATAAGTACTGAAAGTAAAGCAGTCTGCATCGCCTGTGGCGGAATCATAATATAAGTACAATAATGGCGGAAAATGTCAAAGTCATCTCTGTGAAGTCAGCCTCGCCATGAGCCAAAATGCACTCTATGCAACAGTGCAGAGCCAAAAACAACTTGTCACCTGTGAACTAGGCTGCCCGTGTGAAAATAAGGGCACCCGCGTTTTCAAAGTGAAACAAACAACGAGTCAGTCATGGGGACTGGTATGAGAAATCTATTTAACAGTTAAACAACAGTAATAAGCAAATCATAGGACCACGCCACTTTCGCGGAACGGGTTTACTCCAGCGATTGCTGGTGCATTTAAAACAAAGTAAATTCTTTAAAACAACGCAATGCTTTTTTTTTTAAAAGAATGAAGCCATTATAAGACTCAAGTCCCATCATACAATGCAACGCAAGCCGGAGGATAGAGTTTTACCTTATAATGACCAAATATGCTTGATACGTGTAAAGCAAAATCATTTGATATTATTACTAGTGCATATATGTTTCAAAACGAATAGCATCATAAATATCAATCATAGGCGGCATAACTACCATCTACTATGTCGCCATACTAGTTCTACAATCGAGTCCGTTATTTCGTATTGGAAATTGGATTTCCGTCATGAGTCGAGGCAAGGGGCAAGCTCCTCTCCGCTTCGAGACATTCTAGCAAATGCCTCAGGACTACACACTCTGGGTAACCCCTGGATGCTTCAGGGTCGGTCCTCTCTTACGTTTGAGGATTAGTATTCCTGAACACACGTTTCCCGGTCCTTACAGACCTATAATCGAGGCGCCTCGCATTCCAACAACCACATAGGTGAAAAATAGATATAAATGTCAGGGCTGGTAAGTCACTGACACCACCATAGCTAGAAAGAAACGTCGTGCTCTCCCTGCAGTCCTTATCCCGTTTTTAACTCATACCGAGGTGTGAGGCCCGCGAATCCACGCTATACACAAAGCCAGGCCACGTATGTCGTGCTTTGATCATCCACCACAAGACTTTGCTTTGCAACAGACGCCTTGATCATAGCATCTTGGCATGTCACATAGGCAATCCACTCCATACGACTGATTTCTATCGATATATAACCTCTGGGCTCGTACGTCTCAGAGAAGGGCGTTAAGCAAAAGAATAAATTCTCCGCCGCCAAACAGATATATATTTAACAGAGATCAATCAGTATAGAACAAAATCCAATGTCAGACACACAGTCCATTTACAAGTCCGTTCGGGGTCTGAACGAAACCGGAGGCGTCAAATTCCTCGTATATCCATCCAATCAACGCATACGTTCAGACGGCTACTACTTCCGTTCCTTCACGGTAGCTACTCCAGTCAGGAACCTCAGCAGCGCCCATCCAACTGATACGAAGATCGTCGGTCTTGAATCGTCTTTGTATTTTCCAATTCGAATCACTCGCTAAATTATTTGAAATGAGGGTTAGCTCGGCCTTTTCAAATAATTCACGTAATTAGAATTTAAATCAATTCTTTCCATGGTTATATTATTCGACATCCATATTTCCGTTCTTTAGTGTTATTTTCGTGTCAAACACATACAACCATCAAATATCAAATAAATCAAGCCAAATTGGTTTATTTCCAATCTATGATGCTTATAATATTTTATAACGATTTTTCGCCATTTTTATTTATTTAAAAATGGCCCTATTTAATTAAACGACGTTTCAGGTCGTGCCGTGGCACTGGCCCTGTTTTTCCCCTAATTTGTTTTACACATATCGGAAAATCTAACCGTTGGATTTTTACAAAGTCTATGTCAGTGGGAAGATATTCCCAAAGCGAACCCAACGGTTCCAGTTTCATGAAAATCCGACGGTCGGATCTTCCACACTAGTTGTTTGAAGTTACGGTTTCAAAATTCGAACTGCAGCGTCGTTATTCGATTTAATTTAATTATATTTATATTTATATATAAATATAAACGATTCTGGCGCTGTTTTTCTTTAGATTTGAATTAAACATTCCAGACAATCCAACCGTTGGATTTTTACAAGGATGGTGCCGTTGGAAAGATATTTCCAAGGCGAACCCAGCGGTTGCAGTTTCTGGAAAATCCGCTGGTCGGATTTATCGTACTAATCGTTTCAAATTACGATTCCAAAACACGAACTGCACGGCTTCGATTCCTTTTAATTATATTTATATTTATATATATAAATATAGTTCATCCTATAATTTCAAATATAGTTCATTCATTAATTTCAACTTCGTTTTCACTTCAAATATTTCACTAACGCCTTAATATTTCGAAAAATTTCGCCATAACCTCCTTTGTACGGGAAGGGGTTTGGAAATTTATTGGGCCATGTTAGGTACCCAATAAATCCTATAAAGCATCCACATATTTATAGTGATATATTCTGGTGTTTACGGGGGAGCGTGTATAGATAATAACTCCAGAGAATAAATTCTCGTCACCCCGTTCCGTGTGGAAATAAATAGTCCATGTGCCGTATCTAATGACTAGAGAGACGTGATTATTGTCAACTCCAGACCCATGTGGGGTTTTTATTAATCTGGCAATTTATCGTTATATTTTATATAGTCCATATCAGTCATCAGTTCAACCTATAGTATAAAATCATCGCCATACAAGCCTCTCGCTCGTATGGTAAATCTTCCACCTCGTCACACAAGCTCCAATTGCTTATTCGGAATATGATGAAGTATGCCTATCGTCAAGAAGTATGCCATGTAGTGTAGTTCAAAATTAATTGTTACTATCCTATGGCGATGTTTATTATTTCACACAGAATAACCAGCACTCCGCATCCAATGGCATTCACAGGAGTTGATATAAAAATAAAATTGCGCAGCCAACTCATCAAGGCTTACCTATTTGTCGGGCACGCAAATAATTTCTTTACTCTACAGCTAATCCATTTTCCCTGTTCAACACATGTATATATATGCAGAACAAAGCTAATAATAATATTTCTAGCAAACTATTATTTATTTCGACACGTGTGTATTTTTATCAAAGCGTATACATGATAAAAGAAATATTTTTATCATCAAAAATATTTATTCAACACGTGAATGTTTTTAACACTTCATATTCACAATAAAGATGTAGTTTTTATTGTCTATTCATTTTATTTTAAAATACGATAACATTCAACACATGAATTTCAATTCAACTAATGAATTTCAATTCAACCCATGAATATTCTCTATAGTTTGTATATATATAAAAATGTGATTTTTATCGCTAAAGCTATTTGTTTAAATTCAAATAATATTCAACACATGAATTTCGATTCAACGAATGAATTTCAATCCAACACATGAATATTTTCTATAGTTTGTATATATATAAAAATGTGATTTTTATCGCTAAAGCTATTTGTTTAAATTCAAATAATATTCAACACATGAATTTCGATTCAACGAATGAATTTCAATTCAACACATGAATATTCTCTATAGTTTGTATATATATATAAAAATGTGATTTTTATCGCTAAAGCTATTTGTTTAAATTCAAATAATATTCAACACATGAATTTCGATTCAACGAATGAATTTCAATTCAACACATGAATATTTTCTATAGTTTGTATATATATAAAAATGTGATTTTTATCGCTAAAGCTATTTGTTTAAATTCAAATAATATTCAACACATGAATTTTGATTCAACGAATGAATTTCAATTCAACACATGAATATTGGTTTCAACATATGTGATTAATTTCAACAAATGAAAATTATTCTAACACATGAATATTTCAGAAAATTTCGGTAGCATAACGGCAGGGTAGTTAAAACCGGGACCATCCCTAGTATGGCTCCTCGCTCTACCTTAAAACCTCGCGGTTTTTGACAATGGGGATCATGCATCTAGTTTGCACGCAGGCGGCATGTTTTATTTTCATTTCCACAATCCTTTTCTAATTTGTTTTAACCACAAGAGGGTATTTTTCAACCACAAAGGTATTTTTCAACCACAAAATCAACCACAAACAATCATTTCCAACCATTCGTCATACCATATAATATCACGTCAATCACAAGCAATAAATATCGTCCATGGTCTGTGGACGAGGGGAGTATATATATATTATTTCTATAATTCACTTGCATCTCATCACAATTCAAAGCATATATGTTTCATACAACGCTTGTATAACTTATACATCGCAAATATAACTTATACAACACATGTACATGAAGTATACAATGCGTATATAATTTACACTTCGCTTATATAATTTATACAACACGATTCCATTCACACAATTTAGTTTAGATTCCTCACATTGGTTTTTGTAGTGCTAAAAATCGTAGGAAGATCAGAAAAATCCGCGGCTTCTGCTAGATGGAAGAGAGCCTCCTCGCGGTCACGGTGTCTCCTGTTTCATCAAATTTCGTTAACGAACGAAAAAGATATGATTTTTCAAAGTTTTGCAACACTTAAAAGTGTTATTTTCATTTCAGAAATTCGAAGCAGAAGGGTTTGCAAAACTTCAAAACTAGGTTTTGATTTTAAATCCAAACTGTACCTCGTTGTTCCGATCAGAGTATATGGCATCGAAGGGCTACGAACCAGCTTCCGATCGACTGTGGTGGCGGCGAACTCGGCGGCTCCAGCAAGGCATGGCGGCCCTTCAAAGGGGCGAACTTCTTGGAGGAAATTCGACGCGAATCGGTGAGGGTTTCTGGCGAGGCTTGTTTTGATTTGAAGAGGGGAGGGAGGCGGTCGGAATTGCTAACTGGAGGCGGCGACGATATCGACTGTGGCGGCGGCGATCGGGGGGAAAAGGTTGGAGCGCGATGAACCGTCGAGAGCGAGGGAGGCGGCTAGGTTTTCAGTGGTTTTTTTTTTTTTGAAAGAAAAAATCCTATTGGCCGAGGATTTATAGTAAATTTTAAATAGTGTTTTTACAAACGAACTCCTTTTCCAACCCAACGACTGTCACCCTTAGCTAAATACCCCCATCCCGGACACAATGGGATATGTTTCGTTGGCCAATTCGACTGTTACAGTCAGTTATTTTTCAAATTAAAGTATAAAACATTTTATATTCAATTTGAACATACATTTCAATTTTCCAGGGCCACAAACTGAATCGAAAAATTCCAGAAAAATAAATCTAGCTTTGTTTTGACGATACGGTCCCAACAAAACCAGTTTCGTCGAATTCTGAGCTCATATGCAAAATGTCCATTTTCAGGTCGATCCATTTTAACAGAAATTGACCAATCACATTTTCCTTTGCCCCGCTCACATACTAGCTTCAAAAATTATGAAATATGAAACCTAGCCATAATTTGACATCCCGGACCCAACAAAAGTGGTTTCGTCGAATTCCGAGGTCGTATGCAAAATATCTATTTTCAAGGGCTATATATGCTATATAGCGACCTTTCTGAAAATTCATTTGGCCATAACTTTTGATTCCTGTTATGACACTTCGATTTTTCAGATTCGTTAGAAAGGTATTCATAAACAGATTTAAATATTTTCAGTTTCGCTAAAATCCGTTATGTTTTCCACCCGGTACGGTCAGACAAAGTTTGTATTCAAATCTTCAAACTGCCATACTAGTCCCAATTCATTATTTTATTGAAATATGCTATTTCAATTATTCGAATTCTTTGACAATAACCAATTTTAAAAATTTTAAATTGGTTCACATTTTCCGGGTTATTACATTGGATTTCGGTTGCTGGAACTTTGGGTTTGGGGGTACTGGATTCGATGATGGTGAATAGACTTGTCAATGGAAGATGGTGCCTCTGTTGAAGTCACCGTTTCGGGTAGGTGGTGGATCCCGATTTTGGTACGGTTTACGAACTTCGAATTGGGTTCAGGAGTGGGATCTGGATGAACTTTGATACGGGTGTCGAAGTTGGTTTTCGCGAATTGTTTGCGGGTTGATTGAACTGCGTGTTCGGTTTAGTTGGGTTTTTTTTGGGTGTTTCAGATGCGGATTTGCTGGTGATGATGATTGAAAAGGGCTTCGGTTTGTGAAAATTGTGGTTTCGTTGTGGAAGGAGTGGGTATTGGTTTTCTGATCGAAGTGGGGTCTGGCGATATGGCAGAATAAGGCTAGCGATGGGTATGATGATTGATTTCAGGTGATGGAAGCGAGCAACGTTGTGGAGCAAACAGGAGGTAGTGTTGTTTATGTTGAGAAGAACGTCGATTTGGTGAAATATATGGAGGATGGATGTTGGGGAGGTGGACTAGATATGCGACAATGGTGATGGTAATGATAAGGGCGTTTGTTTGATGCAGTGTTGGTTTTGAACGTGATATAGACTGAAGAACTGTGGTGTTGAAGTGGTGGATATGGCTATGATGGACTGAGGTATAAAGGAGTATACTGAAGTGCGGTTGCTGATTTCGGTGAGAAGAGGTCTTGATGGTTTATGGAAAGACAGTGGGGGTTGTGAAATTGATTGTATGAAATTAGTGTAATGGTTTGTAGTGCGAGCAACAGCAAAGGGTTGTTTGCTTAAAGAGATGGAGGGAGTGATGGTGTATGTTGATGTTATGGAGATGGAAGGAAGAGAAGGAACGCAATGCTTGTGCGTAGGTGAGAAGATTTGGGCAAGGCAGAGAAAGATTTTTTTTTATTTTTTATTTTTCCTTTTTTGTAGACTGAAAGAGATTTGTCAAGAAAGGAAGGAATTGTAAAAGGAAAAAAAACAATGGGAAAAAAATGGCAGTGTTTTTTTTAGAGACTTGTAAAACAAGAAGAGAATATAGAAGATTGGAAAAAAAATGGAAGACGCAAAGAAATAAAAGGAAAATTGAAAGGTTTCTTTTTTCTTTTTTTTTTCTGTAAAAGAAAAGAAAGAGATTAAGAAAGAAAGGAAAGAAATCAAATAAAAACTAGGATGGAATTTTTTTTATTTTTTTATTTATATGAATACACAAAAACAAGGAAAAATAAAAACTAACACGAATCAGAAATTAAATAAATAATAAAATTTAATCTTTCCTTCCCGGCAACGGCGCCAAAAACTTGTTCGACGTTTTCTAATGAATCAAAAAAGTGCGAATTTTAAATTAAATACTGCAAGCGCACAGGTGTGTATCATACAGGTCGAACACAGGGAGGTAGATTAAAATCAAATTATTTATTTAATCTCTTGGGCGAGTTAGACGATTTTCGAGGTTGGTTTTTGGAAACAATAAAAATTGAAACTGCGATCCGATTCAGAACAAAACTAATTGAACCGACGATCAAATCACAATTATCAATTGGAAATTAAAATGCAAAACAGAAATAAAATGCAGAAATTAAGATTGCAGGAAAAGAAGAACAACAAAAAGTAAATTAGGATTGTCGTTGAAACTAATCAAACGACTAATCACTAACAAAAAATGTAAAATACAATTGGTGTTCTTCCAAAACTAATTGTGAAGACAACACCGATTGTTAAGAAAAAGAAAAATGCAGAAAAATAAAAGAGAACTAAAAACTTTATTAATGAAGAAGAAGAAGAATTTTTATTAGAGTAATGGAATACAGAAATGAGATGGTGGCTACAATGACATTACAAGGGTATTTATATGACATAACCAAACCCTAACCCTAATTACAAATGGGCCTAGCTATTTCAAGTGATTTTTAGGCCTTTTGTCATGTGGAACAAGTTCTAGGCCTTTTCTCCTTTTCTCTTGCAAGCCTCCTTTAATTTGAGATGTGCATGGCCTCTAAATCAGTCATTTTCTTGTCCAACAGCAACTAGATGTGAGATCTTCATCTACAATTCTTCGAAATGTAAATATATAGCAATCTGATCTCCATTTCTCTACTTTTCTGGTTGCATGCGGGCTGGGTTGGAATATCTGTAAAAGCAACAAAACACTACCCAAGTAATAGTTATTTATATACAAAAGATAAGATATAAGAGCATAAAATAAACACATTTCTATGTTAATCAACTGCCGCACTTCAGAAGTGCGCCAGTGTATTCTGGCTTGTTTCCGGGTTTTCTGCCTAACTTCGTTCGTCCATATCGTCTTCATACGATATCTATTTTACGCAAACTCGGACTCTATCTCAAGCAGAATTTCGAGACGAACGTAATGGCACAATCCGTTTCCCTTAATTCTTCACCTAAAATTTAGTATACTTTAATTTGTTACTTACACGTTCACAGAAAATACGGGGTGTTACAGAATATATACGTTAATATTAATTTATTAATATTTAATTTAATTATTTTTAAATATATTTAATACTTAAATTGGTTTATTTAGAGCTTTAATTATTTTTAAATATATTTAATATATACGTTAATATTCTATGTGAAACTTGTTTCATCGAAATCCAAGTCCGTTTGGAAAAACAACATATTTTTAAATATTAAAATCATTAAATTGATTCACGTTTAAATTTCGCACACTCACAAATCAACTCCAATTGGCTCGAAACTTGAAATCTTACAAAAATAAAATATTCCAGACACAATAAAGCTGGTTTCGTTAAATTCCGAGATCGTTGGGGGTAAACTCCCCTTTTAATTCGCAACGTAAATCGATATGCGTTTATATCGCACATAATAATCAAAATAACTCCAATCGACTCCAAACTGGAAATCTTACAATAATTAGCCATTACGGATTCAATGAAACTGATTTTGTTGAAAACGGAGGTCGTTTGCAAAAATGCTATTTTTAAAGCTTAAATAAATCAATTAAAATATAATTTAATCCAAAACAATTCGTTATAGAAATAAATAATCTATATTATCATATGTATCCTAATAGAACATCATATAACTTCAAAATAAACATATATGGATTTATAGCTCGCTATTTAAAATTTAAAAGACACTTAGATTATTTAAAATCGATTTATTTATATAATAAATCGTTTTAATTTATAAACAATTCCATAGCGACTGTTTGAAAAAAAAATTGGACATAACTTACAATCTATAAGACGAAATCTCGAATTTTCTCTTTCATTAGAAAAATATAGTCAAATAAATCTGAACGTTTCTAGTATCAAAGAAATTTGACTTATGTTGCATCTTGTATGATCAATTGAAGTTCAAAATGTTAAATTATGAACTACTACGACGTTACGAGTTGATTTAAATATAATTATAAATTATACTTTCAAACTTCGTTTTGATAAATAAATTCCTTATAAAAATCGTTTTGTAATCCAAATACAATATTTCAAACAAATTTAAATATTCAGAATTAAATGGCTAAAAATTCGGTTCGTTACAATAGAAGTTCATTCAATCACTTTGATTATTTGACCTATAACCAATTTTCGGCTAGATAAATCATTAACTACAATCTCTTTTCCTCGGTTTTATTACATAACAAAATAAATCATTTATTTTGTTATTATGCGTACTCCACAATTGAATCGAAAAACATAGTCGATAGAAATCAAAACAAAATTAGAAAAAATGGATTTTTCACTCAATTAATCAGGAAAAAAAAGTGTTAGAAAAGCAAGGAAATTTAATCTAGAAACAAGAGAAAACTCAAGTTATCAAAATAAAACTACATGGTATCATCAAATGCGTACCTTTATCAAATAATATGGCTTTTAGGGCTAAGAAAATTTGAAAGTTCCTGAACCTGAAGAATTTTAAATTAGCAAATTGCCAAAATTTAATTTGAAATCCGAGCGCATGAATTTGAGTATGTTACATTTTGAGATAAGACTAATTTATGGTTTTTGGGTGACTCTATCCTAGAGAAGAGTTCGTGAAAAGGGTGAAAAGGAAAAGCGGACTAAGTAAAAGAGTCATCGAAAATGTTGGCATGATCAATGCTACAACGTTGTTTTTATTTTTATATTTATTTAAGTTAATGGTTGCAATAGTTACCAAACGCTGCTGTATATTGCAACCAGTAATAGATTTTCTTTTAGTGTTTGCTAAGGGTCTGAATCAACCCTTAACTTGCTTTGACTTATATTTCGATGGGCACTATGTTCGAGAATCTTGTTTGGATAACACTTATGCATGAGGAAGAGAAAGGTAATTCCAAGGAAAGTAAAGCTGAGGTGTCAAAAGACAGTTATAGATAGAAGAAATAGTGTCCTAAGAAGGCTAATAATAAGAAAGGAGAGAGGCCAGAAAAAGCTCATATAAAGAAAGGCATTAAATTCCATGGGTATGGCATGACGGGCTATTTTGTGAGGGACTGCAAGAAGGCATCTAAGAAAGGGAGTTGTTTTAATTGTGGACAGCCGAGTCATTATAGTAAGCAGTATCCTCAGAAAAAAGGGCAAGAGGCTAGCTCATCTGGAGCACAGATGCATGCATTGGGCGCAACTCAACCATTGTCAATCAGGATAGAGGCAGGAAGGTCACAGTTGAAGGTTTGACTCTCTTTATGACTTTCAAGTTAGGACCTTGTTTGATTCGAGTGCTTCCCATTCGTATATTTTTTTAGTTCTTTAGTCCATTTTCTACACCTTAGCATATTTCTTATTTCTTATCTAGTAATAATTTCAAACCCTATATAAGGTCCGACTCATTTGTCTATGATATGTAAGGGTTTGAGACTTCTTATATTGGGCATTGAGTTTGATTGTGACGCCTATGTACTGGGGTTTTCGGGGTACGCTATTATTATGGAGATGGATTGGCTAGCCATATATGGTGTCATTCTTGAATATGAGAGGTGGGTAGTGAGTTTGATGGCTTGTCATGATAGGGCCCTCGAGATATCTTGCGATCCGCGAAGTTCAGTCACGTTGAGATTCTTAGAATCCCTATATACTTTAATTGATGATCTTAGCTTGGTACCTATGGTGAGAGATTTTCCGGATGTATTAAGGGGGTGAGAGGGCTACTTACGAGATGAGAGATCAACTTTCAGATTTATTTGGCAGAGAACGCTAAGTCTGTTGCATCAGTACGCCATATGGCTCAAAAGGATAGGAGGGAACTAAATAAGCAGGTAGTTGAGCTGTTAGAAAAAGACTTTATTAGGTGCAGTATATCACAGTGGGGAGAACCAGTTGATTTTGCTACTAAGGCAGGTGGCTCTCTCCGTCTATGTATGGATTATAGGGAATTGAATAAGCTTACAAAAAGAATCGACACCCACTCCCTCGGATAGACGATTTGTTTGCTTAGTTGGTAGGCGCATTCGTTTTCTCTCAGTTTGATTTGGCAACTAGGTTTCAACAACTTCAGGTTGAAAAGGATAGCGTGGATAAGACTACATTTAGGACTCCGGATGGATTTTATAAGTGGTTTGTTATTCCCTTTGGGCTAACCAATGCGCCAACATATTTTTTTGATTTGTGAGCCAAGTGTTTAGAGATTTCCTAAATAAGTTTGTACCAGTGTTTGTAGATGACATTTTAGTGTTCTCGAGAGATGAGGATGAGCATACTTTGCATTTGGGAGAGGTTCTTAGTACTCTCTATTCCCATCAATTGAAGGCAAAATTCTCAAAGTGCCACTTTTTGGTGTAAGGAGGTGAGATTCTTGGGGTATGTGGTTTCTAGAGTGGGTATAGCCGTGGATCCTGCTAAGCAGGTTGTTGTGCAAGATTTAAAGGCTCCTAAGAATGCGATTGAGCTAAGGAGATTTCTAGGTTTGGAGAGGTATTATCAGAAATCCATTAAGGACTTTGCGCAGATTTCAGCTCTGTTTACTTGCCTTACAAAGAAAAAGCTGGTATTCTCATGGGATATGGATTGTGAGACATCCTTTATGAGATTGAAGAAGGCACTCACAAATGCTCCAGTGTTCACTATTCTGGACAGATCTAAGATGTTCATAGTTTATACAGATTCTTACGGCATAGGATTGGGCGCGGTCCTAATGCAAGAAGGTAGGGTTGTTTGCTATGGGAACAGACAACTAATGGTACATGAAAGGAATTACCCTACTCATGATCTAGAGTTAACAACTATTGTTTCGCACTTAAGTTTTGGAGGTATTACTTATTGGACAAGAGATTTGAGCTATACACTGACCTTAAGTCTCCCAAGTACTTATTTTTGCAAAAGGATCTTAACTTGAGGCAGCAGCACTAGATGGAGTTTCTAGCATCCTTCGACTTTGAGATTTTATATACCCTGGGGAAGAGGAATGTAGTGGAAAATGCTCTGAGTAAACAGAGGATGACACTGAGCCCATTATTCGTAGAGTGACAGAGTTTGGAGTTTATCTCATCTTTTGATTTCAGATCATGTACGGATTATGCACCAGGATTGTTACCATCGGTTGAAGTGCAAGCCACTCAGTTGGAATATATTTGATCCAGTTAGCATGATGATCAGAATCTAATTGATATTTTGGACTGTCTTGGTAGACGATAGATCCTCAAGCATTTATCTAGATAATCAGTTGGTGAGAGAGGATGGCCAGTCGTAATGGTAGGCCATGTGTACCCTGCACGATAGATGTGATGAGCGCGGTATTATTTGAGGTCCATCACTTTCGGATGGCCATCCATCTGAGAGGAGATATGATGTATAGAGATATGGAAAGGGTCTTTTATTGGATAGGGATGAAGAAAGATGTGGCCGATTATGTGACAAGATGTATAACATGCCAAAGAGGTAAAGTTGAGAAAAGGAAGCCTAGTGAATTGCTTTATCCCCTTGATGTGCTGCAGTGGAAGTGCGAGAGCATCTCAATGGATTTCATAGATGCTTTTCCTAAATCGAGGAAAGGCAATACCAATATTTGGATAATTGTGGATAGGTTGACTAAGAGCACTCATTTCATCCCAGCTAGTAGTAAGAGGACCGCAACTTGGTTAGCTTTGATAAATTTAAAGGATATTGTACAACTTCATGGAGTTTCCACAAGCATTGTGAGTAACAGAGACCCCATCTTTACCAGCGCATTTTGGAAGAACCTACAGGAGGAATTATGGACATGGCTCAAAATTAGTACTGCATATCACCCTCAAACATATGGATAGACCGAAAGTTTAATTGGATTCTTGAGCATTTATTATGGTTGTGCATTTTGGACTTTGGAGGGACTTGGAAGGAGCATCTTCCCTTCGTAGAGTTTGCTTATTACAACAACTATCAAATGAGCATTGGCACAACACCTTTTAAAGCATTGTGTGGATGGCCCTATAGATCACTTTCTTATTGGTGGGAGCTCATAGATAGGCTTCTTCTTGAGCCAGAGATGATTAGGGTGACCCCGAGTAAGATTGACTTGATCCAGAAAAGGTTGAAGCCATCTCAATAGAGACCAAAATCATTTGCGAATAAGAGAAGGACAGATCTTGAGTTCAGTGTAGAAGACATGGTTTTCATTAAGGTATAACCCCTATGGAATGTGCTACGATTTTGCTCGGTTGGGATGTTAGCACCGAGATTTGTTCGTCCATTTCCTATATTGGAGAAGGTAGACCATATGGATGTAGAATTCGACTATTGGATAGGATGTCAGGGGTTTACCATGCATTTCATGTCTCGCATTTGAGGAAGTGCTTCCATGATTCTGCGGTAGTGGTGGAGCTAAGTACCTTAGAGGAGGTAGAGATTGAGAAGTAGGTATCTGTTAGACGAGTACCTACATGAATTTTGGGTTCTGAAGTAAAAAATTGAGGAACAAGGAGATTAAGCTTGTCAAAATTCAGTGTGGAGAGGATAGGTATGAAGCGACATGGGAACCAAAGGAGCAGATTCACACATCTTTTTTATTTCCTTTTTATGGTATGCTTTCAATCCCTTCTTCATTTTGAATTTAAACCTTATCCATTTTTCCTATCATTTGAATTAATGTGTCTAAGGAAAAGCATATGGACGGTAGGATTTGTTTTAAACATGTTATTAGGACAGTTTGTGTTTGATGGATTCACGTGGATACAAGTGTTTGCTACTGGATGCAATGGATACATGTACACATGCTAGGCACTAATTAGTGATGGACTAACATAGTTGCATATGGATGTGTGTGCACTTTTAATTCACTTTTAATTTATGGATGAAAAACGGATGATTATTATATGGATGGTTCTCTTGATAGTGACCGTAGCACACATATAGAATTTTATGTATCATTAGGATTCTCTTATGTACATTTTGGATGAAGGACACTATCATAAATTACATTAAAGGAGGCCGATTGAATTAGTGGACCACCTAATTTCTTTCATTAGTTAATGACTTATACACTACACTATTGCATATGTTCATGAAATGCATTAGATATCCAAAAGACAATGGATGCATGTGATTGATGGATGAGTAGATGGGTATGGATGGTGGTGTGATAATATTTTTGACATTCTTCTAGACTTGGAGATTTTACGGACAAATCCTTTGAATAGGGGAGAATGTAACAACCCAAAATTTTAATAAAGCAATTCAAATGAAAGATTAACAAAATAAATATTAAGTTGAAAAACAATAAGAATTGGGCAATGGGGTTGTGCCGTTGGGTCGTTAAGAAATTTTGGTTAAGAAAGACATTTGATTTGCTGAAATCGAACTTAAAATGAAGAAGTACGAATAAAAGACTGAACCCATAATTTGAATTAAAAGTTAAAAATATATGTATAATTATAAAATCCGAACATTTAGGATGGGACGACCCAACCTCAAAGGGGTCAACCCATTTTTCGAGTGGGTCGACCCCTGGGTCGACACACCCAAGGGATGGGCCGACCTATCCCTTGTAACGTGTGCAATTTATGCACACATTGTTTCAAGAAAAAATCGATCTTTCGGACTTCTTCTGGAATTTTCTTTTGATCTGATGGGCCAAGTTAATAACCTAATATACAATGGTCCTAGGCTTCCTAACTCTATTACAAATATAGCCCCCATCTAACACTATACCCTCACAACTCCATACCCCTTTTTCATGTCCCTTTACTGCATAAACTTCTTCCTTAAATTTTTTAAAGGGGTTCCAAAATTTAGGTTTCTACATACATGAATTTGGGAGAATATTTATATATAGACCTAGAGGATTTCTACCAGGGTCTGTTGGATTGCACAAATTAGTGCACATTTTTTGTGATTACAAGATTGGTATAATTTGGGAATTATTTGGAGAGTATAATAGTGTTAATTTCTTCGGTAATTTACAAATTTCAGTGTTTATCTTCTGTAATTGATTTTTGTATATCTGATTACTGTTTCCATCTTTACTTCAGCCCATTTCAATAATTTATATTTTATTGTAAATCATTCAGTTTACATCTATCCCTTTTTCTTCATAGACTATTTTATGTAAAGTTCATATTTTGCCCTATTTTATTTATATATCTGTTTTGTTTGAGTCTAGGCCATGCATGAGCCTAAACCTTTGTTAGTTTTATTTCACGTTGAGTTTAGGCGTCTCAAATAACCAAAATCTTTATCCCTTTTTGGTTTCTATGCATATTGAGAAAAAAAATGTGAATTGATTATAAAAGTGCACATTAGGAAAAATATGAATTCAGATATAAAAGATTAAATTGGGGCTTATTGAATTAATACAATAATGGACAATTGAACCGTAACTTTGGTGAAATCATTGATGAACCGAATAACTGAAAATTTGAATAGACACTAAGTAGTGAGGATTGGAGTTGTATAATTGTATATAAACAAGATAACGTTTAAATGCAACCTAAAATATAACAAGATGTTATATTGAATTAGTAGGCTTATTAATAAACTTAAAACGGACATTAAGTTAAATATAAAAAAATTAATAAGCATGAATATGGGTCTGTTCAAACAACATGAGCTGATTAGGGAAACTATGTGGCATACTAAGAAAGCGTATAATAGGAGTCTGTTCCAGCAGCAACAATTGATTAGGGAAAATAAGCGGCTCGTAGTTGTGGTCCGTTCTGGCGGTAGGGGTAGGATGATTAGGGAAAATAAGTAGCTAAAGAAAATAATTATTTTATAGCGGCCTTGGCATCTGTTGATAGTTCTATAGGGGTCTAAGGTAGCTAGGTGGAAACAATAATTTTATGGTGCCCTTGGCGATAATAAATTAAATTGGGACTAAGTCTAGGGGTAACTTGAGTCAAATTGCATTTTGGTTAGGGACCGTATCAGATAGTACCCTTTATCACACTATATAGAGATCTTACGAGGAGGAGAGGGAACGCCCATACTGTCCTAGGTAATGAATGGTCTGAACGAGGTGGGTATGGACGCGTTCTGGTGAGGCAGTTAACGTACATCGCTCAGATTGGAGAAAGTGAGATGCTGTAACACCTGTGATTAATGCTATATCCTTTAGAGATGATGGGTCGGGACTGATAAACCCGAGACCAAAGTAAGCATATGTTATCACAATTGTAGTTTCATTGTAGAATTAGGTTACATCCTAATTATGAGTTTTAGTAAACGGTGCAAAAATCGAATGGTACGAATGAGATGACAATCGAATATATCCTTGCTTATCTTTCTACTATCTTATTTACTGTTGTTGTGTCTTAAGCTATTATACTGTCTAGATTCCTTCTTTTATCACTTACGCTAGTAATTACATAACTCGTCAAGCTTTATGTCTGATTAGTTTTCTCTCCTTCTTCTCTCTTCCTTTCCCCTAGGTTCTCAGGGTGGAGGATCTCTGAACTAATAGACTTTTGGTCCAGCTTAGCTTCTTAAATATTTTTTGCTTGACTTACTTTCTGTTAGTTCATGTACTCTTCCATGTTTTTCTTGATTTCGTATTTGATGTTAAGAGGGATTTTATTTAACACTTTGATTATGTTTCTTTTTCATGAGACAGTTGTGGGTCTATGATAAAGTGCATTTTATGATGTAATAACTTTTATGTTTTGCTTTAAATAAAGTTTTTAAATTCCATTGTGTTTACATATGTTGTCTTGTGAATTTTAGTCTTTGTAATGTCATTTTATACCAATACACTTCATATTCCTTAGCGAAATTCTCATATGAGTAACGTTAAGAGGTGTAGAGTGTCACAATCTAGCTATCGATTCACAACACAAATCATTTTCCTCTGGGTTACTTTTTCCTAAGGCAGAGCCCTAAACTAAATATTTCAAGGAAGAGATATGTAAAAATAAAATTATTATAATCAGCCTAAGGATGCGATTTAGGAAGGTCACGGATAATAGCTAAAGACCATGGGTGAGTGTTGTAATTATTTAAACTTTAAATCAATTTGGAGAAATAGGGTTCCTAACTGTTGTAGTTTTTCTTATAGCTTTTCTCATAGTTTTAGTAAATTTCTATGAGTTGATTTTTTAGACTTTTTCCCTTATAGTTAATTTTATTTCGTTCAGTTATCTACAATTTTCTACAATTATTTCCATATATTCTTAAAAATGTGTCGACATGTAAATGTTAGTTTAGAAACATTGATTTAAACCAAGTTTTGCATGGGAAAATTTATTTGAAAAGTGTAAACTTAGAAAACACAGATTAAATAAAAGAATACAAAATTTGCAACAAACATTTATATAAGTTGTAGAACTATAATAAAAAGGAATTAGATTGAACTAGGAAATTTTATGGGAATTTGTAGTAAAATTATGATAGACGTTATACTTTAAGAAGTAAGAAAAATGAACATTTTATTATGATAATTATGAACGGTATTAACATGTTAAAAAACTGTAGTAAAAAGAAAAGAATAAAACCTACTATGATTAAAATAGAATATCGTAGGCTTAGGTCAGGAACTAAGTCAATAGGTTAGACTCAGATCTGTGATTGGACCAGAAGGAATAAAACTTAGTTTATAGATTAAGTTAATAAATTAGACACAGGTCGAAGACCGAGATGGGAAGCATTATTATTTCCAGGGTCCATCCCAACGAAAAATATATGCCGAATTATGGTATATAACCGACCAACAGACGAACAGTGGGAACCCGTACTAGCAACACATTAGATATTCATGCTAAATCGTGGTAGATAACTGGCTAATAGATAAATAGTATATGTCTGTACCAATAATAGACGTTGAATCATGGTAAAGCTCATTCATGGGGGCTAGGACTGGATGACTAGGTTACTGTTTAGAGGAGTCTGTACCAGCAGCAGATCCAATGTGCATGCCAAATCGTGGTAGATTACTGATTCAGGTATGTACCATCAGCACTCTTAGGGAGACATGCTTACTAAATTATGGTAGGTAATTGGACCGTTAAAAGAATGATCTCATAGCAATGTGTACCAGCGATTTCCGAGCTATGATGCATCGAATCATGGTCGATATGACCTTTTTGGTACTAGAGCTAAAAAGATATTCATCTAAAGGTGAATATGTGGGCGAGTGATGTTTAGGACAAGATCAAGTTCACATACCAGCAGGGGTGGCTCAGTGTAAGGTGCATCAACTATCATGCAAGCTTAATGGTAGAGAGTAGAGACCGACCAGTGTAGAATTAGTAAAATTTAACCTAATTAGATTTTCAGGAAGGTTTAAAAGTGCAAACAATTAAATATCCATTTTAGCGTAAACTAAACAGATAACCTAATTACTTCGAAACTATTCCATGTTGTGCATGTACACATTACCTTGTGATACTTGAACTGTTACTAAGTATATTTCCTTTGTCCTGCTTAATCATCTTAGTGTCACCAGAATTTATATTTGACCCACTCCTCTTTCTTCCTTTTTCTCACCTATTAGGTTTACCAGGTTGACATTTGTTATACATCTTGTAGGTTCATTCTTGGAGTTCCTATCTAGTTGTTGAAATATTCTTCTTCTATTCTTTAACCTGTTCAGTTTGGTATAGTTGTACTAACACCTATGAGAGGGTTATATATGTTTGTACTCCACCTTTATGTGAGACTGAATTTTTTATGAGATACGTGACATTTATGATTTAGTATTTTGTTTAGAATAGAAGCTGGATTTTGAGATATTAAGTTAGTTTTGTAATTTAAACGTTTCTACAAAGTTTGTTTTATTTTTTTGTCTAGTGAATCGTAGTCTCTGTAATTAGTTTCTTTATACCTCCAAGCTCCGCATCTTTGATATAAAATTACTTTAGGGGATGCTAAGAGGTGTTTTAATGACTCTTACCCTTCTTGTGAAGACCCGTAACTTCCCCGGTAAGGAAAGCCCGGATGATCTTGAGAACACGACAAAATAAAACGCAGACGGAAGAACATTTCAATGTTTATTACAACAATTACATTAGAATACAAGAATATACAAAGTATGAATAAATATTACACAGAAAATATCAGAGATTTAAATTGCATTACATATCAGCGGAAAATAATACAATACACAACTAGAAGTAATACACGGATACAGAGCTTTCCGAGTATCGTTCCAGCTGTAAATCAGGATCCTGTGAATATAAATTTGCAAAACCAAAACCACTAGCTGCTCGTGTCAAAATAAGGGCACCCAAAGTTTAGGTTAAAACAATAAACTCCAGGTCAATCATGGGACTGGTGTGAGAACTAAAACAGTTATAAATCTTTATTTTAAAGTTAGGTAAATCAAGGGACCACGCCGTATAACACGGAACGGGTTTCCTCCCAAGAACACCAGTGCATGAAACAACATCGCAATGCTAAATAAAGAAAAATGAAGCTATTTTAAGACCCAGGTCCCATCACACAATGCAACGCAACCCGGAGGATAGGGTTTTTACCTTTTAATAGCCAAAGAATGCTTGATACGTTTAAAATAGATTATTATGGTAGTACTAAAAGTGTATAGTGTATAAAACAACTTCAAATCATAAGTATCAATCATAGACGGCATAAGCGCCCCATCCCATTATGTCGCCATACTAGGCTCTACAAATAAAACCGTAAAGTCGCGTATTGGAAGTTGGATTTCCATCTGTGAACCGAGGCAAAAGACAGTCCTTTACCGATTCGAGACTGTCTAGCCCGAGTCTCAGGACCCAGACACAGGTGAGCCCTTGGAGCGACAGGGCCGGTCCACCGATGTGGATTAAAATGCCTGAACACTGCGTTTCCCCACCCTTTGGGGCGTAAATGAGCCAACGAATGACTCCATCGGACCCGGATCGTCCGATCAAACCGAGGCGCCTTGCAACAGCAACAACCACATAAGTCAAACTCGTCAGGGCGTGTAAAACCGCTGATGCCACTTCTAGCTAGAAAGAAACGCATGTCCTCCCTGACGTCCTCTCCCGTTTTTGGTTCACCTCCGGGGTGTGAGGCTCGCGAATCAACGTTACACAAAGCTACGCCACACAGGCCGTGCTTTGATCATCAACCACAAGACTTTGCTTTTCAACAGAAGCCTTGATCAATTGCCACTTAGACATGCCACACAGGAAATTCACTCCATGCGATGGATATCCATCAATATATAACCCCTGAGCTCGTACGTCTCAGAGAAGGGCGTTAAGCAAGAGAATAAATTCTCCGCCGCCAAACAGATATATATTTAATAGAAATCAATCACACAGACTGAAATCCAATGTCATACACACAGTCAATTTACAAGTTCGTTCTGGGTCTAAACGATACCGGAGGCACTTAGTACCCCGCATATCCATCGATCTCCAAGTACGTCTGGACGATCACTAACTGATTCCCTCCTCTTGGGTGTACGGCCCAATCAAGATCATCGGTAATCAC
Source organism: Allium sativum (assembly GCA_030737875.1). Classification (NCBI taxonomy): domain Eukaryota; kingdom Viridiplantae; phylum Streptophyta; class Magnoliopsida; order Asparagales; family Amaryllidaceae; genus Allium; species Allium sativum. Next base: position 549,397,040 of record CM060915.1, on the reverse strand, counting down.
CCAAACGACGTGAAGACCTCCGGTCTTCAACCACCGTCTTCATCTTCGACTTATCGTCGTATCAGTTATTCAGAATGGGATAAACCCGGTCTTTCCGAATAACTCGCGTATATAATAAACTAGTGTTACACAAACACAACATACGCCTCATTCCAATTCATCAGTCACTAACCGTAAATTAACAAGAGAATAATTCCCCAAATATTAACCCCAAAGGCCGAAACCAACATCATATCAATACCCAGGAAATCATTCTTCTTAGCCAACCTACAGTTAGTTTCTAAATTTCACATTCTTAGGGAAAGGTTCCCATTAATTTTATCAAAGATAAATTCTTTTAAATTTATTCTTTAATCTTCCTTTTGAATATCACTTCAAACTAGTCGGGATTAGCGAACCACACCGAAGTAATCATTTATTTTATTTCCCAATCCCAACCTATTCATCCCATGAAGTAAAACTGGTAATACTTCATATCTAACACCACGGTGTTATCGGTGAATTCAATTACCATTTCACGTTCAAATCTAATTAAAGATTTAACTATCGCCTGGAGCAAAACTGGTGATACTCCATTCTCGATCATTTCAATCTAATTAAAGATTCATTAAAACTCCATGTCATTTAAAACACGGTTCACGATAAACCCAAAATCACATCACATTTCAATTAGTCCCTTACCGTAAATTAGCAAGTGAGCAATTCCCTAAGTATTAACCCCGAAGACCGAAACCAACATCAGATCAATACCCCAGAAACCATTCAACTTAACTAATCTCCAGTTAGTTTCTGATTTTCTTAACTCCTTTGGTTCTAAGAACAGTACTATTGAAGATACCGTTCACGACAACCCAAAATCACATTCCATTAATTATCAAGTTAAAGAATAAGTGTTATTTAAAACACTATTCGCGATTAACCCAAAAATCAATTCCAATTCAATTATTGGAAATTCTGGTTATTTTTAAAACCCTTTTCAAATCCAATTTATTTATTTAAAAATAAATAGAATTTTAATTCTGGTTCAAAACTAGTTCATTTCGATAAAAATCTATTTTTATCTTTTCAAATATGGAGTTTTTCATCCCGATTCTTCCCAAATCATTTCTTATGATTTCACAAAAATTATTGATATTTTTAATAATTTTATCAAGGCTCGTACAGTCGATTTCCATCAACGGCCATCGAACTGCACTTACAGCGACCTTTTCCAAATTTGATTTGGACATAATTCCAAATCCAACCATTAGATTTCTAATTTCTAATATTCGTTAGAAAGTTCTTTTCGATACGAACCCAGCGGTTCCGGTTTTAGGAGAATCCGACGGTCGGATCTCCCGCAATATCCATTTGAAGTCAATGGTCGAAATTCACGAACTACCGCAGCGCGGCGCGTTCTATTCAGGCCATTATATTATATATATATAATATATACTTCGTCGATTTCCTTTTAAAACGTATTATATAGATCGTTTTAAATTCGTTTTCAAAACGATTTCAACTTCTTTTCAAATTCAAATCAAAATTGAATTTTTCCATATAAATTCGATTTAAATTCATTTCAAATTGATTTCAATTAAAATTGATTTCTAATTCAATTTCAGTTCGTTTTCAATTCAATTCAATTTCAATTCGAATTCATTTCTATTCAATTTCAATTCGAATTCATTTCTATTCAGTTTCAGTTCGAATTTCAATTCTTTTCAAAATATATGATTTTGAAATCACTTTCGATATTCATTATAAAATGAATAAAATCGATATAAATATCGTTCACGTCAAAATGGCGTCAATCTAATCAACACGGCTTCATATATTTCTATTTTCAAATATTCTATTTCAAATATTTCTATTTTCAAATATTCTATTTCAAATATTTCTTTTTCAAATATTTCTTTTTTCAAATATTCTATTTCAAATATTTCTTTTTCAAATATTTCTATTTTCAAATATTCTATTTCAAAACTGGAATGAGGCCCAATCAATTACCATATAATGTTAATTATATGGATTTTCTACCACACGTATCTAACAACAACGATAAATCATCAACCATCATCCAAAGTGCGTTCTACACTGTATAAGCATCAAATATAAATATTTAACACTTATAACAGTCTGTCAATCAATCGATCGACATACAGCTAATTATTGGGATTAGTGTATGTCATATATCATCCCAATACCCGTGTGGGGTTTCAAACAATCAAACACAGATTTTATTTGTGCAATTGGGCGATGTGTAAAATTTATCGTCCCAATCAATATCAGTCAAATGTGTGTATATTAACAAATCGTTCGATTTGTTTATATTAATTTATTTCATTTCATATACACGTTAAAATTCTATTTTTAACTATAAAATATTTTTAACTATATAAATATTTCATTTCACATCACATCACACAATCAACTACACATCAAAATCGTACAAACAAGCATACAAGCCGTCCATGGTCTGTGGACGATGGGTGTCGGGTGCTACTAAACACCGTCTGCATCCTAGTATATATTTATAACTAGAAATTTAAATTAAAAGTGAGAAGTTCTCACCGAGGGTTCCACTCCTCCATAGAAATTTCTGAAATTCAGAACAGTCTAGATTTGCCCGTACTTCCAACGTAGTCTTCTCAACGTTGTTCATATTAAAATCACATTTTTAACTTTTAAAAAATCTCGCCTTTTTATATTTAAAGAATCAACCTTTTTATTTTTAAATAACTCATCTTTTTATTTTTAAAAACCCAATCTTATCAATAGAAAAATATAATCTTTTTATATATAAAAATATATTTTTGTTCACTTTAAAAATCAAATCATGTTTTATCGCTACTCCTTAAAGATAAAAATCATATTTTTATTATGCTAGGAGTATAAAAATCATATATTTATTTATTCTATCATATAAAAATCTAACCTTTTTCATAAATAAAAATCCATCCTTGTTCATAAATAAAATAAAAATCCTATTCCTTTCTAATAAACCACTACTTTTATTTCAAACATATATTCTTAAGTCAATGTTATTTACATTTTTACAAAGCTAATTTATTTTTCAAAATAAATTGTAACGACCCGTATTCTACACATCATAGGATTGTAGAATATTTATTTCTTTCCCGTGAGAAGTCGTATGGTCACGTAACTTTGGGAAACATCTATTAGAGTCATTTCCCATGTCCATGATTTTTGTCGATTTTTAAATGACCATTTTGCCCCTAGTTGGTACTGTTTTGGCCATAACTTTTGATTGGAAAGGAATTTTGACCTGAAACCACTTCCATTTGATTCGTTTGATAGTTTCTCTTTCCGTAGAGTGGTCATAATAGTCAAACGGGCTTACCGTTTGGGAGATATGGTTGAATCAAGGTTTGGAGGGTGAAAAACTGCTTAACCGGGCCAAATCGGGTGATTAGTGAGTAGGCCCATAACCCATTTCGGGATTAGGGTTATGGGAGGGCTGAAATGAGATGAAGAATCATTCCATTTCAGTTTTCTAGCCTCCACTTATCACCAAGGATCCCTAAAAATGGCCTCCAACCTCTAGATCACCTCCAAATCATCTTTTGGTCAAGGATTTGGCTTAGCAACTCCTAATCAAAGAAGATCTTCACCTAATCAACCTTGGAGCTGCTGTTAGCATTGGGATTCGCATCAAATCAGAGAATCATTTCAGATCTTAGTTTATTTTGTGGCTAAGGTGAGTGATTTGCTTAGTTTTGCACTAAGTATGGCTAATTAGGGGTGATTAGTGTTAATTAGCGAATTTAAACATGATAAAATTCTGGAAAAATGTTTATAAAATTCGGAATGATGTTTTAGACCTCTGATATGAATTTGGGTTAATTTGGTTAAGTTTTGATAATACTATCATTAGTTTCACCTAAACATGCTTAAGGGGAAATATGGGATTTTGGGTATGTTTGATCCATTTTTACCTATTATATTGATGTTTTGATGTTTGTGGTTGATTATGCATGTTGCTATGACTGTATGGTATGCTTTGTGACTGTTTAGAAGTGTTAGTTTGGTCAAAAACGCCGTCGAATGGCGTAAACTGCTCACTGGAAGGACTGCAGGAAGTTGCAAGTGGGATCGGATCGGACTTCCCGACCCGAACCGATCGTGGACATATGCCACGATCCGATCCGAAGACAGCGATCCGCATGTTCACCCCCGATTGCGAATCCTCTCCACGATCCGATCCAGATTCATGAGGTGCAACGATCCGAAGGGAGGAGCACGAACCGATCCATTTCAGAAGTTCACGAGCTGACCATCTGGGAAGTTGCACCCGACCCGATCCGACCAGCGGGGAAAGCACGAACTGACTTGAAGGAGGAACCCCGACCCGATCCGAATGGGTGACCACGATCCGATCCGAAATGGTGACGCCGATCCGAGCCAGGAGAAGGAGCCGCGCGCTGGAGGAACACGATTCGATCCGCATGGGGTGTTGGCGATCCGAACTAAGCCGATCCGATCCGATGGTGATGACCAATAACCCGAGATGCAAAGGTAGTCCAAATGGGAGTTAGAGCTCAGGATCCCGGAACCAGTTGGGAACCAATGAGTTCACTTCATGGTTGGACTTTGCTGCGGGACGTGTGCTAAGGAGTTGTCGACGTTCATAACTTCGATTCACCACTAAAAAGGAATGATGGGCTACTTATCAGTGCAGTAGGGTCATTATGACCTGAGGGGCAAGGTGATGGTAGCAAGACTACGTTATCAGTGCAGTAGGGTCATTATGACCTGAGGGGCAAGGTGATGCGTAGTAAGACTATGAGCCAGCGCAGATGGAGTGAATAACTCCATGGGGCAAGTGGACATAGTAAGGATTAGTAAGGCTATGAGCCAGCGCAGATGGGGTGAATAACTCCATGGGGCAAGTGGACATAGCGAGGAATTAGTGGCTACGTTATCAGTGCAATGAAGCCATTTATGACTTCATGGGGGCAAAGTGATCGTAGCAAGGTATGTGGGTGATCGAAGTGGTGAATATCGTATGCTTTACGCACCAAGTGAGAGATGTGAGGATGGATGCTATGCTTGATTGTTTGCCATCATTATGACATGCACACCTCCCCCACCTCCGTATCTTTATACCGTTTGATATGATACCTTAGAGTGTTGTACAGTATGTAGTGCTAACTCTTTGGTTGCAGGTCCAGGTTCAGGTATGTTTTAGTCTACCTGTTATTGTTCACTTTAGATGCTTATCGCTCATACCAGGCTTTATGTCTGACCCAGAGTTTTATGTCTCCTCTTATTACTCTGGGTGCTCACACGAGCAGACTAGAGACAGGTTAGCTGGTGATGCGCGAGTAGCTGATTCGGAGGCGGGCAGGAGGCTTCCACGTATGATATATATATATATATATATATATATATATATATATGCACATTCTCCCTGTGTCGTTGATGGTCGCTACTTGGGCATTAGTAGTGTACCTCTTTTATCTTGCTTTTGTTTGAGACAGTTTGGAAGTTGTAATAAGCTGTGTTCTGAATTTCCGCTGCTATGATGTTTAGTTCTGATTTTCAGCTTATGCACTGTCTCTACTGTTTTATGCCAAGTATGTTATTATTATATTTTGTTCTATGCGCTGTGAGACATTCTACAGGTTCTTTGTATGATCATTTCCTTCTTCCTTTTCCTTCTGGCGACCCGTTCTGTGCTAACTGGACATGGGTACAGCGCACTTTAGGAGTAAATGTCGGTTGGTGTGGGGCGGGCCGTCACACTTGGTATCAGAGCTCTAGGTTGCGTAGTTAACCTAGGGAAAGACACTAGGGAGAGTTAGTACGTATATGAGAGCGCGTATTTGTGATTATTTTGGTTTTCAAAAACTATGTATGTATATACTATTAGTAGTATAAGAATGAAGTTGCACTGCACTAGTACCTTTATGGGGTCGTTGATCGTTTTCCTTTTACAGATTGACGATGAGCCGATATGTGAGAGGTACTGGCAGAGGGGCCAATAATGGAAATGCCGCTGACATGAGGGCGATGTTTACCGACCTCATGAGAGACATGCTTAGAGAAGTGCAAGGGGCAGTTCCTAATCCCGGAGTTGGTGGTGGCCCAGTAGTGCAGGCACCAAGGGTCGATTTCGCCAAGTTGTGCAAGGATTACATTAATCTTGGTGGGAAGCCGTTCCACGGAACGGAGTCGGCCACAGATGTTCAAGATTGGATGGATAGCTGTGATCGTATCTTTGATGACTTGGGTCTTGAGGATGCGATGAAGAGAAGGCTAGCGTCTCGTCAGCTGCAAGGGCGAGCGATGAATTGGTGGAATGCCATTAGAACAGCTACTCCAGAGGACCAAGTTACTTGGGTTCAGTTCAAGGCTCGCTTTAGCGAGAAATTCATTCCAACTGCCCAGAAGTCAGTGTTGTTCAAGAGGTTCTTGGAACTGAAGCAGAATGGGAGGGCAGTTTCTGATTATATTGTTGAGTTCGACACTTTGTCGAAGTATGGACTGTCTCTTATCGATACTCCTGAGAAGAAGAATGAGAAGTTCATTACTGGTTTGGATGGGTACTTGGGGGAAAGGCTTATTAACCACATCGATGAGACTTTTGAATCGATTGTGGGGAAAGCTTTGAGATCAGAGAGTCTTTACCCTAAGTCAAAAACTGAGGCTGCATCTGCAGAAGGGCCAAAGCCGCAAGCAGGCGGTGGAGGCAAGAATAGCTCTCAGAATAAGAGGAGGCAGGACCAATCAAAAGGTGGCCAGAAAAAGAGCAAAAAGGATGTTGAGTGCTTCAGCTGTGGAAAGAAAGGCCATTATGCTAAGGAATGTCGGGCCAACCCAGCGGAAAGGAAGTGCTACAACTGCGGTCAAGTGGGACATCAGAAGGATAAGTGTCCGCAACCTCTTAAGGAGAAGCAGATTGTGAAAGCATATGCTCTTGATGCTATTCCTTCTTCGTCGAATGCCCCAACTGCGGCGGAGAAAGGAAAGAATGTTGTTATTCAAGGTATGCTTTCTATTTATGATATACCAGTTCGAGTTTTGTTTGATACTGGGGCTTCCCGTTCCTTCATATCTAGTGACCTGGTAGATAGGTTGGGACTGGAACCCGAGATAGTCGATAGACCATTAGTTGTGACGAACCCGATTGGTGGTTCGACTAGCCTTAGTATGATTTGCAGGAATTTGGTCTTATCGAGTCATGGATGTATGTTTGTATGTGATTGCTTTGTTTTGGGCTTTACTGGGTATGGCATTATATTGGGAGTCGATTGGCTCCAAAGATACGGGGTGGTGGTAGACTGTGAGGGCTTTTTGGTGACAGTAAGGGCGGATGATGGGCGGAGGGTAGTGTTTGGTAGTCTACCCAGTGATGGGGTTATGGCTAGTTTTGTAAATTCCCTCGACATCCCGCAGGATGAGTTGTCAGATGTGCCCGTGGTTGGCCAGTATCCGGACGTCTTCGAGGAGGTGACCGGGCTTCCACCACACCGAGAGATTGAGTTCCGTATTGATTTAGTGAAAGATGCCAGACCTATAGTGATGCCACTTCGTCGTATGGCACCAAGAGAGCAGCGAGAGCTCGGGGTGCAAGTCGGCAATCTTTTGAAGAAGGGGTTGATTAGAAGGAGTGTCTCCGAGTGGGGAGCACCAGATGTGTTTGCCACTAAGGCAGATGGTTCCCTTCGTTTGTGTGTGGACTATCGCGAGTTGAATAAGGTGACGAGGAAGAATAAGTATCCTCTACCGCGTATAGATGATTTGTTTGATCAGCTGGAAGGAGCAAGAGTGTTCTCCCAGTTGGACCTCGCGACAGGATTTCATCAGCTTCGAGTAGCAGATGAGAGTGTTCCGAAAACGGCATTTAGGACGCCGTCTGGATTTTATGAGTGGTTGGTTATGCCATTTGGGTTGACCAATGCACCAGCCTATTTTGTGGATCTTATGAATCGAGTATTCAGAGATCAGTTGAGTAAGTTTGTTCTTGTGTTCGTGGATGATATCCTTGTATATTCAAGGACAGAGGAGGAACACAAGGGACACTTGAAGATAGTGATGGAGGTGTTGAGGAAACACCAATTGAAAGCGAAATTCTCTAAGTGTCATTTTTGGAGAAGGGAAGTAAGATTCTTGGGTCATGTTGTTTCAGAGTGTGGTATTGCCGTGGACCCTGCGAAGGTGGCAACGGTACAAGATTGGCCTACGCCCAAGAATGCTATAGATGTAAGAAGTTTCTTGGGATTAGCCGGATATTATCGTAAGTTTATCCAGGACTTCTCCAAGATAGCAGCACCGTTGACTCAGTTGGCTAAGAAGAATCAGTCCTTCGTCTGGGACGGAGTGTGTGAGGATGCCTTCAAGAGTCTAAAAGAGAAGTTGACGCGTGCGCCAGTGTTAGTCATTCCTAAAGGGAATGAAGAGATGACGGTATACACGGATGCTTGTGGTACCGTACTAGGTGCAGTATTGATGCAAGGAGGTAGGGTAGTAGCTTATGCTAATCGACAGCTAAAGCCACATGAGAAGAAGTACCCTACCCATGATTTGGAATTGGCAGCGATTGTATTTGCGCTGAAGATGTGGAGACACTATCTCTTGGGAGAAATATTCGAGTTGTTTACCGATCATAAATCGTTAAAGTATCTCTTCTCTCAGAAAGATCTGAATCTCCGTCAGCAGAGATGGTTAGAGTTCTTGGCTTCGTATGATTTTGATATCGCGTATACACCTGGGAAAGGTAATGCGGTAGCCGATGCCTTGAGTAGGAGACACGCCAGCTTAGGGGCAATGTTTCTTGAATGGAAGCAACTGGAGTTTATCGCGGAGTTTGATTTCAGACCAAAGTGCGAGTTGGATCCAGTTATGCTAGCTAGTTTGACGATCAGACCCACTTTGATAGAGCGGATTGGTTCCAACCAGAGGGACGATCCTAATCTACTAGAAATCATCTCCAAGTTAGAGATGGGTATCGATGAGGAGATGAATGTGTATGGGTTTGATTGAGATGGATGGCTTCGAAAGAATGGAAGATTAGTTGTGCCCAACGTGAATGGATTGAGAGATGAAGTGCTTAGAGAATGTCATCACTCAAAACTGACTATACATCCCGGTGGTAATAAGATGTATCGAGACATGAGACAAACTTACTACTGGGAAGGGATGAAAAGAGACGTTGGGAAGTTTATATCCAAATGCATGAATTGCCAGCTAGTTAAAGCCGAGCAAAAGAAGCCCAGTGGGTTGTTGCAACCATTAGAAATTCCTGAATGGAAATGGGAGCAAGTCTCGATGGATTTCATCGATGGGTTACCAAGGACTAGATCGGGATATGATAACATTTGGGTAATTGTGGATCGATTGACTAAGAGCGCAAGATTTATACCAGTCAAATCGACCAGAACGGCAGCCAAGTTGGCAGAATTGTATATGAAGTGGGTAGTGAGATTTCATGGAGTACCCAAAAGCATTGTGAGTGACCGAGACCCGTTGTTCACCAGTGGGTTTTGGAAGAGCTTACAAGAGGCTCTAGGGTCAGAATTACATCTCAGTACCGCATATCATCCTCAGACCGACGGTCAGACAGAGAGGGTGAATCGTATATTGGAAGATCTCTTGAGAGCGTGTATGTTGGACTTTGGTGGATCATGGGATGACCATTTGCATCTAGTAGAGTTTGCATATAATAATAGCTACCAATCCAGTATCGGTATGGCTCCATATGAAGCTTTGTACGGAAGACCGTGTAACTCACCATCATGTTGGATAGAGACTGGCGAGAAGTTTGTGCTTGGACCAGATGTGGTGAGAGAAACTTCCGATAAGATTAAGATCATTCAGCAACGAATGAAAGCTGCCCAAGATAGGCAGAAGAGTTATGCTGATAAGAGGAGAAGAGACTTGAAATTCTCCGTTGGTGACTTGGTGTTTGTCAAGATCTCTCCGTTGAAGAGCGTGATACGATTTGGTAGGAGAGGCAAGTTGGCACCAAGATTTGTTGGCCCATTCCCTGTTCTTGAACTAGTCGGGAATTTGGCGTATAGAGTTGGCTTACCAGAGAAGATGGCGGGAGTTCATAATGTATTTCATGTTTCCCAACTAAGGAAGTTCGTTCACGACTCAGATGTGACTATTTCACCTGATCAGTTAGAGGACTTCGAAGTAGAACCCGAGGCGGTTGGGAACCGCAAGCCGATTCGTATTGTGGGGCATGATACGAAGCAACTTCGAAGGAAGGCGGTAAAGCTAGTCAAGGTTCAGTGGGGCGAGAACGAGAATGATTGTACTTGGGAGACAGAGGAGAGCATTAGGAAGGCTTATCCAGAACTCTTTGCCTGGTAAGATTTACTTTGCAATTTAGTTTTCCGCATGCTAGGATAGACTTGCTTTGCTTGGTTGCATGTTTGATGGTTGTTTTATGGTTGATAGGCATGCGGGACTTTTATGTGTGTTTGGATTAGGGAATTTCGGGGGCGAAATTTCTTAAGGGGGGGGGGGGGAGTGTAACGACCCGTATTCTACACATCATAGGATTGTATAATATTTATTTCTTTCCCGTGAGAAGTCGTATGGTCACGTAACTTTGGGAAACATCTATTAGAGTCATTTCCCATGTCCATGATTTTTGTCGATTTTTAAATGACATTTTGCCCCTAGTTGGTACTGTTTTGGCCATAACTTTTGATTGGAAAGGAATTTTGACCTGAAACCACTTCCATTTGATTCGTTTGATAGTTTCTCTTTCCGTAGAGTGGTCATAATAGTCAAACGGGCTTACCGTTCGGGAGATATGGCTGAATCAAGGTTTGGAGGGTGAAAAACTGCTTAACCGGGCCAAATCGGGTGATTAGTGAGTAGGCCCATAACCCATTTCGGGATTAGGGTTATGGGAGGGCTGAAATGAGATGGAGAATCATTCCATTTTAGTTTTCTAGCCTCCACTTATCACCAAGGATCCCTAAAAATGGCCTCCAACCTCTAGATCACCTCCAAATCATCTTTTGGTCAAGGATTTGGCTTAGCAACTCCTAATCAAAGAAGATCTTCACCTAATCAACCTTGGAGCTGCTGTTAGCATTGGGATTCGCATCAAATCAGAGAATCATTTCAGATCTTAGTTTATTTTGTGGCTAAGGTGAGTGATTTGCTTAGTTTTGCACTAAGTATGGCTAATTAGGGGTGATTAGTGTTAATTAGCGAATTTAAACATGATAAAATTCTGGAAAAATGTTTATAAAATTCGGAATGATGTTTTAGACCTCTGATATGAATTTGGGTTAATTTGGTTAAGTTTTGATAATCCTATCATTAGTTTCACCTAAACATGCTTAAGGGGAAATATGGGATTTTGGGTATGTTTGATCCATTTTTACCTATTATATTGATGTTTTGATGTTTGTGGTTGATTATGCATGTTGCTATGACTGTATGGTATGCTTTGTGACTGTTTAGAAGTGTTAGTTTGGTCAAAAACGCCGTCGAATGGCGTAAACTGCTCACTGGAAGGACTGCAGGAAGTTGCAAGTGGGATCGGATCGGACTTCCCGACCCGAACCGATCGTGGACATATGCCACGATCCGATCCGAAGACAGCGATCCGCATGTTCACCCCCGATTGCGAATCCTCTCCACGATCCGATCCAGATTCATGAGGTGCAACGATCCGAAGGGAGGAGCACGAACCGATCCATTTCAGAAGTTCACGAGCTGACCATCTGGGAAGTTGCACCCGACCCGATCCGACCAGCGGGGAAAGCACGAACTGACTTGAAGGAGGAACCCCGACCCGATCCGAATGGGTGACCACGATCCGATCCGAAATGGTGACGCCGATCCGAGCCAGGAGAAGGAGCCGCGCGCTGGAGGAACACGATTCGATCCGCATGGGGTGTTGGCGATCCGAACTAAGCCGATCCGATCCGATGGTGATGACCAATAACCCGAGATGCAAAGGTAGTCCAAATGGGAGTTAGAGCTCAGGATCCCGGAACCAGTTGGGAACCAATGAGTTCACTTCATGGTTGGACTTTGCTGCGGGACGTGTGCTAAGGAGTTGTCGACGTTCATAACTTCGATTCACCACTAAAAAGGAATGATGGGCTACTTATCAGTGCAGTAGGGTCATTATGACCTGAGGGGCAAGGTGATGGTAGCAAGACTACGTTATCAGTGCAGTAGGGTCATTATGACATGAGGGGCAAGGTGATGCGTAGTAAGACTATGAGCCAGCGCAGATGGAATGAATAACTCCATGGGGCAAGTGGACATAGTAAGGATTAGTAAGGCTATGAGCCAGCGCAGATGGGGTGAATAACTCCATGGGGCAAGTGGACATAGCGAGGAATTAGTGGCTACGTTATCAGTGCAATGAAGCCATTTATGACTTCATGGGGGCAAAGTGATCGTAGCAAGGTATGTGGGTGATCGAAGTGGTGAATATCGTATGCTTTACGCACCAAGTGAGAGATGTGAGGATGGATGCTATGCTTGATTGTTTGCCATCATTATGACATGCACACCTCCCCCACCTCCATATCTTTATACCGTTTGATATGATACCTTAGAGTGTTGTACAGTATGTAGTGCTAACTCTTTGGTTGCAGGTCCAGGTTCAGGTATGTTTTAGTCTACCTGTTATTGTTCACTTTAGATGCTTATCGCTCATACCAGGCTTTATGTCTGACCCAGAGTTTTATGTCTCCTCTTATTACTCTGGGTGCTCACACGAGCAGACTAGAGACAGGTTAGCTGGTGATGCGCGAGTAGCTGATTCGGAGGCGGGCAGGAGGCTTCCACGTATGATATATATATATATATATGCACATTCTCCCTGTGTCGTTGATGGTCGCTACTTGGGCATTAGTAGTGTACCTCTTTTATCTTGCTTTTGTTTGAGACAGTTTGGAAGTTGTAATAAGCTGTGTTCTGAATTTCCGCTGCTATGATGTTTAGTTCTGATTTTCAGCTTATGCACTGTCTCTCCTGTTTTATGCCAAGTATGTTATTATTATATTTTGTTCTATGCGCTGTGAGACATTCTACAGGTTCTTTGTATGATCATTTCCTTCTTCCTTTTCCTTCTGGCGACCCGTTCCGTGCTAACTGGACATGGGTACAGCGCACTTTAGGAGTAAATGTCGGTTGGTGTGGGGCGGGCCGTCACATAAATGCTATCTTACTTTTCAAAATAATAATGTTTTACATAAACAAAAACTGGATTAAAACAATGTTTCGTATGAATTACAATCACCTTTGTTCATCGTTTAACTCCATTTCTTCCTAGACCGAGGATCGCTACTCCATCTGCCATGACATCAGCTTCCGGCACATACCCTCATTGATGAACTCGAACTGCTCTAAGCAGGTTGGTGGCGACGGACTCCGAGGTGGGTCAGTTGAGAGGAGCGGCGGAGACAGGGTCGGGTTGGTGGCGGTTTTAGGTTTAGGGGGGGTGTTTGCGCGATTCTATGGCTACTCGAGAGGGGGTCTCGCGGGTGGGAGGTTCTGCGATGGAGGGGGTATTGGAGAAGGGGGCGATGGTCGGGGAAGGATGCGGTATGGCGGTGGGATGCTCCGACGGTGGGCTGGAGCGCTCCGTCGATCGTCGATTAGGCTAGTTTTTTTTTTCTAATTCGATTTGAACGACAGTAAAAGGGGAGGGGTTTACTGAAAGGAGAAGGGGGTATAGGGGGTTTATATAATTTAATATATATATATTTAATTCTTTTAAATTCCCAAAAAAAACAACTTTTATTTTCGAACTCCAAACAAGATCTAACGACTGTCGCCCCTAGCGTAATACCCCGATTCCGAACACAATGGGATATGTTCCGTAAGTCAATTCATTTGTTACGATCAGTTTCCGTCAAAATTAAAATATAAATCAGTATATACTGAATTTAAACGTACATTTCAATTTACTGGGGCCACATACTAACTCGAAAAATTCCAGAAAAATATTTTCTACCTTCGTATTGACGATACGGTCCTAACAAAACTAATTTCGTCGAATTCTGAGACCGTTTGAAAAATGGCCATTTTCCAGTCGATTAAAATCAACTGAAACTGGTCAAACGCGTTTTCCTTTGCCACGTCACATATTGATTCGAAAAATTATGAAATTTGATACCTAACAATAACTTGACATCGCGGATCCAACAAAAGTAGTTTCGTCGAATTCTGAGGTCATTTGCAAAATTGCTATTTTTAAGGTCCGAAATTCCATAGCGACTATTCTAAAATTTCAACTGGGCATATCTTTTGATTCCCGCGATGAAATTTTGATTTCTCGGATTCGTTGGAAAGATATTCTCGATTAGATTCAAATATTTTTTGTTTCACTAAAATCCGGTTTATTTTGAATCCTGTACATTCATTTGAATTTTGAAATTGAATTATCGAACTACCGCGCCATTTTCAATTCCTTTTATATATATAAATAAATATTTATATTCTAACGACGATCTATATAAATATATACGTTTGAATTCTATTCAAAATAAATTTCTCGTCGTTATTATTTAAAATAATATATTTTAAATAATCGAAATTCACTAAAATAACCAAAATAAATTTTTTAAATTGGCTCGGATTTCCGAGTTGTTACAATCTCCCCCACTTAAAACTTTTCGTCCCCGAAAAGGAACGAAGCCGAAAGTTGTTTAACTAATCCACTCAACTTTCAATATTTTCTTTACGGCTTAAGTTCTTCAACTTTTCAGTTTCTAAGAACATTTCAAATTTTTCAAAAATTTGGCTAACACCCTAAATTTTCGAAAAATTTCGCCATAACCTCCCTTGCACCGGGAGCACAGGGAAAATCCCGAAATTGCCATACAGGCCCTCTGATCTCAAAAAGAAAAAGAAAAAGCCAAGCGGCTAGCCATTCGGCTCATAAGATCATCATCACCCAAACAAAACAGTAAATTATGGTAAACATGTACCTATTTGTCGGGCAAACAATTTTATTTCGCTGCTCTAGCCTCCTTGCTATGACCTGTTCAATGTTAAGTACATGTATATGCATGCAATTGCAATCATTTTTCAACACAATTCAATATTTGGTTCAATTAGGCTAAATGGTTCAAAATTTCAAACAAATAACCAAACAACTCAACCATCAATCAATTAGTGGATTATCGTTTCAAATTCATAATTTTGATATATATACAGAAAATCATGTTTTTGATGCCAAATCACAACAATAAACCTATCTAGTTTTGGTTCTCACACCAGTCTAATGGAAATATATAGAAATTACACCTTCGTCACTCGAATATAAATACTGATAACGCTGCATCCTTATCAGAGTCATCCCCGGGCAACTAGAGTGTGATTCTATATCTATCAAGTATATTAAAACTTCAAATACACGTGGATCAGACGTATACGCAAAGTCTATATATACTAGACTGTCCAAATCAATACAAATAAATATTCAAATACATATAAAACGATTCAAATTTTCAAAACAAAAATTGTTTTCACTTTAAAAATATACTCTTCATACTCGTTCTAGGATACTACTGATCCCATCTCTAACGAGTCATTCCCATTGGATATTACTAATCCAATATCTGATGAATTCTTTCGTATGGTTCTAATGTGTCTTGTTCTCTGAGTTTTGTAAATCAAAGCTCTGATACCAACTGTGAAGACCCGTAACTTCCCCGGTAAGGAAAGCCCGGATGATCTTGAGAACACGACAAAATAGAACGCAGACGGAAGAACATTTCAATGTTTATTACAACAATTACATCAGAATACAAGAATATACAGAGTATGACTAAATATTACACAGAAAATATCAGAGATTTAAATTACATTACATAGCAGCGGAAAATAATACAATACACAACTAGAAGTAATACACGGATACAGAGCTTTCCGAGTATCGTTCCAGCTGTAAATCAGGAACCTGTGAATATAAATCTACAATACCAAAACTACTAGCTGCCCGTGTCAAAATAAGGGCACCCAGAGTTTAGGTTAAAACAATAAACTCCAGGCCAGTCATGAGACTAGTGTGAGAACTAAAACAGTTATAAATCTTTATTTTAAAGTTAGGTAAATCAAGGGACCACGCCGTATAACATGGAACGGGTTTCCTCCCAAGAACACCAGTGCATTAAACAACAGCGCAATGCTAAATAAAGAAAAATGAAGCTATTATAAGACCCAGGTCCCATCGCACAATGCAACGCAAGTCGGAGGATAGGGTTTTTACCTTATAATAGCCAAAGAATGCTTGATACGTTTAAAACAGATTATTGTGGTAGTACTATAAGTGTATAGTGTATAAAACAACTTCAAATCATAAGTATCAATCATAGACGGCATAAGCGCCACATGTAACACCCCACACCCGCTACGGACACTCACTAAGGGAATGCCATAACATTGGTGGAGTATTTTAAGTGAATATAGAACAGAAAAATTACAACAAGACAGATATAAGTAATACTTGAAAATTTAAATCATCATTTCAATGCAGCGGAAAGTAAAACATGTTTGGTTACATCACAAAACCATACAAGAGTCAAGTACAAAATATCCATCTTGATAAAAATAAGTACATAATCCCACTAAGTAAACAATAGCCATAAAAGGAAAGATGAACTGAGCTTTACTTCAACGGTCCAAGCTCCAAAGGATAGATACAGCAATCCGATCAAGGCCCACTAGCACTAGGCCCACTCTGATAACCTGGGGTTTGGGGAAAAAGATAAAAACAACGGGGTCAGACATAAGTCTGAGTGAGTCCTATAACTTTAACAATACAATCATTAAAGTAACCAGAGAAGACATAAGTTGATATACGGTAACGCCTGGGGATGAATGGCTACACTAAGCAGCTTGGCAAACTTAGGATAAACTAAGATAACCGTAAAGACGCATTTATCCACCCAAGGATAATTACTAGATTATACCGCCCCAGACCTATCCACCCAAGGATAATTTCTACACTGCACCACACCAGTTCTACCCACCAAGAGTAATTCCTACTTAAAGGTTGATCCCACTAAGTGTACTTAGTAATTTAGTAGTTTCGTGTACTCCTAGCCCACTACATAGGTGCCGTCTGCCCCTATCTCCACTAGGTGTACCCACTACTCCCCATCGATCGGCTCCCTACCGTAGATACCCGTGCTGGTCCCACAATTGGGGTGTATCATTCCCCAACGTGGCCACCTGATAATATCAACGGTGCACGGCTTTATATCTACACGATGCAACAACGACTTACCAACCAGCCCGGGTCCACACACGCATATGAAACCCGTTGGTCCCGCGTTGCCACCATTAACCCGGTTTGGCCTCTTATAGTCAAGCCCAATATGCGTGTCCCGTCACTCGACTTGAGTCAAGCCCACAAAGATACGTTTGGGATATTGGTTGAAATGGGCCCCCACAAGCTACCACCTAAGCTTGCAAATTTATCTAGTGCATCCCACTTAACCCCTTTTTATAATCATGCCCACTTACATGTTAAGTTTTGGTTAAGTCATCTAATCATATTTCAATTGCCCCTTAAGGCACCCACTAGATTTCTACATGCCACCTAAGGCACTTACTTAACCCTTTAATCATGTTTACTTACATGTCCCACTTTGGTTAAGTATTCTAATCGTATTTTCACATGCCACCCATGGCACTTACTTAACCCTTTAATCATGTTTAATTACATGTTCCACTTTGGTTAAGTATTCTAATCGTATTTTTCTATTGCCACCCAAGGCAACCCACTAGATTCCACATGCCACCCAAGGCACCCACTTAACCCTCATGTCCCACTACATGCTAATTTGGTTAAGTGTTTCTTAGTTAATTAAGACCGTGATCCTCATAAAGACCTCTCACATTAGACTATCTTTTATGACTGCTGGTTAAGCCGGTTGGGTCCGGGCAGCCTTATGTCATAACCGAGTCTAACCTCGTGTCTTTACATTAATCACGTATTTAGTTTGTGCCTAAGACCTCTCACATTGGGCTAACATTTGTAGCAACTGGTTAAGCCGGTTGGGTCCGGGCAGTTTTACACTACAAATGAGTCCAACCTCGTGTCTTAGTCGATTAATTACATCTAATTAATCACCCCCATATTAATTGTCCCTAATTAATATCAAGTTTCTCATAACATGGGTAGACCTAACTCAATAGGTAAATTCCCATGGGGTAGACCTAACTCAATAGGTAAATTCCCACTTATGTTAATTTATTTTTATGGTATGCTTAATCATACCCAATCATACTTTTATTAACATATTTATTAACCCCATCGTTCCCCACGCAAATCGTTCTCATTTCACGACATAATAAAAGGGAAGATCCATCTCAAACATCATGGGTTAAACCAAATATTAGCATAAACTTTGTCATGGGTTAAGAGGATGTCAACTTGCATATATGAGCATATATTAACCCAACTACATTTAACCCCAAACTTGCATATTATCATACACATGACTTGCATAACATGTTGCATATGAACTTGCATATTATCATACACATATCTTGCATAACATGTTGAACTTGCATATAAGCATTCACACAACTTGCATAACATGTTAATCATGCATTTAAGCATACACATAACTTGCATAAGCATTCACATTCTTGCATAAGCATTCACATACTTGCATATTAACCCACAAACTTGCATAATGTGTCATCATGAACTTGCATATTAACAAACATGTAACTTGCATAGCATATCTTGCATATTAACATACATGTAACTTGCATAGCATATCTTGCATATTAACATACATGTAACTTGCATAGCATATCATCATGAACTTGCATAACATGCATATGATCACATAGCCCACAACTTGCATATTTAGCATCATGTAAACATAACATATATCATACTAAACTTGCATAAACTTACATACTCAACATGCATAAACCCACTTGTTAAACATGCATAAACCAACTTATTAATCATGCATAAATCCACTTATCAAATATGCATAAACCAACTTATTAATCATGCATAAATCCACTTATCAAATATGCATAAACCAACTTATTAATCATGCATAAATCCACTTATCAAGTATGCATAAACCAACTTATTAAATATGCATAAACCAACTTATTCAATATGCATAAACATAGGAAAACATAGAGTAACATATCATTACAAATGATTCAAACTCACTAATCCGCATTCAAGACCATAAGTCTCATTACACCTAATCTACTTGCTTTAACAATTGATGTTAAAGTGATAGAAACTCACAACTAGCAATTTGCACTCCAAATGAAGAAGATTAAGATGCTTAGAATGGATTAGAGGTTGATTAGAGAGGTTGATTAGCTTGCTTTCCTCTTCATTGATTTGTGGTGGCCATGATCAAGTTTCATTTTGCCATAGTTTAGTTACAAGATCTAATTATGAATGAATTAGGATAGGGTTAGGGTCTTATTTATAGGATTAGGTTGCATTTTAGACCCTTAGATTAACCCTAGATTGGTTTGGACCCGTCAGATCCAAGAAGCTTCCAGAACCAGCCCTCCAAGCCAGCCCAAGAACCTAAACTGGTGCACCCAGTTTTACTGGGCGTCGCCCCCCTGTCGACAGGCAAGTCGACACCCCTGTCGACAGGCCTGTCGACAGCCCTGTCGACATGGGTAGGGCGGGAATCTTCCCGCCTGGCCCCGCTTGCTCTATTTTAAAATCTGGTTTTAATTTATTAAATCTGTTTTTATCTTTAAATTTTCTGCAAACTTCATCGGGCCATAACTGAGCCATACGAACTCCGATTTTCGAAAACTCGGACTCTATTTCGCGTATTTTTCCGAGACGAACGCAATGACGCAGCCCGTTTCCCCTAATTCCCACATCTGAGATTATTTATCCTGTAATTAGTGAATTTTAGCAATAACCCAAAATACGGGGTGTTACACCACATCCCACTATGTCGCCATACTAGGCTCTACAAATAAAACCGCAAAGTCGCGTATTGGAAGTTGGATTTCCATCTGTGAACTGAGGCAAAAGATAGTCCTCTACTGATTCGAGACTGTCTAGCCCGAGTCTCCGGACCCAGACATAGGTGAGCCCTTGGAGCGACATGGCCGGTCCACCGATGTGGATTAAAATGCCTGAACACTGCATTTCCCCACCCTTTGGGGCGTAAATGAGCCAACGAATGACTCCATCGGACCCGGATCGTCCGATCAAACTGAGGCGCCTCGCAACAGCAACAACCACATAAGTCAAACTCGTCAGGGCGTGTAAAACCGCTGATGCCACTTCTAGCTAGAAAGAAACGCATGTCCTCCCTGAGGTCCTCTCCCGTTTTTGGTTCACCTCCGGGGTGTGAGGCTCGCGAATCAACGTTACACAAAGCTACGCCACATAGGCCGTGCTTTGATCATCAACCACAAGACTTTGCTTTTCAACAGAAGCCTTGATCAATTGCCACTTAGGCATGCCACACAGGTAATTCACTCCATGCGATGGATATCCATCAATATATAACCCCTGAGCTCGTACGTCTCAAAGAAGGGCGTTAAGCAAAAGAATAAATTCTCCGCCGCCAAACAGATATATATTTAATAGAAATCAATCACACAGACTGAAATCCAATGTCAGACACACAGTCCATTTACAAGTTCGTTCTGGGTCTGAACGAAACCGGAGGCACCTAGTACCCCACATATCCATCGATCTCCAAGTACGTCTGGACGATCACTAACTGATTCCCTCCTCTTGGGTGTACGGCCCAATCAAGATCATCAGTAATCACCCAAACGATGTGAAGACCTCCGGTCTTCAACCACCGTCTTCATCTTCGACTTATCGTCGTATCAGTTATTCAGAATGGGATAAACCCGGTCTTTCCGAATAACTCGCGTGTATAATAAACAAGTGTTACACAAACACAACATACGCCTCATTCCAATTCATCAGTCACTAACCGTAAATTAACAAGAGAATAATTCCCCAAATATTAACCCCGAAGGCCGAAACCAACATCAGATCAATACCCAGGAAATCATTCTTCTTAGCCAACCTACAGTTAGTTTCTAAATTTCACATTCTTAGGGAAAGGTTCCCATTAATTTTATCAAAGATAAATTCTTTTAAATTTATTCTTTAATCTTCCTTTTGAATATCACTTTAAACTAGTCGGGATTAGTGAACCACACCGAAGTAATCGTTTATTTTATTTCCCAATCCCAACCTATTCATCCCATGAAGTAAAACTGGTAATACTTCATATCTAACACCACGGTGTTATCGGTAAATTCAATGACCACTTCCCGTTCAAATCTAATTAAAGATTTAACTATCGCCTAGAGCAAAACTGGTGATACTCCATTCTCGATCATTTCAATCTAATTAAATATTCATTAAAACTCCACTTAGTTTTAATCTGTAACTGGGTTAAAGAATCCATGTCATTTAAAACACGGTTCACAATAAACCCAAAATCACATCACATTTCAATCAGTCCCTAACCGTAAATTAGCAAGTGAGCAATTCCCTAAGTATTAACCCTGAAGGCCGAAACCAACATCAGATCAATACCCCAGAAACCATTCAACTTAACTAATCTCCAGTTAGTTTCTGATTTTCTTAACTCCTTTGGATCTAAGAACAGTACTATTGAAGATACCGTTCACGACAACCCAAAATCACATTCCATTAATTATCGGGTTAAAGAATAAGTGTTATTTAAAACACTGTTCGCGATAAACCCAAAAATAAATTCCAATTGAATTATTGGAAATTCTGGTTATTTTTAAAACCCTTTTCAAATCCAATTTATTTATTTAAAAATAAATAGAATTTTAATTCTGGTTCAAAACTAGTTCATTTCGATAAAAATCTATTTTAATCTTTTCAAATATGGAGTTTTTCATCCTGATTCTTCCGAAATCATTTCTTATGATTTTACACAAATTATTGATATTTTTAATAATTTTATCAAGGCCCGTACAGTCAATTTCCATCAACGGCCATCGAACTGCACTTACAGCGACCTTTTCCAAATTTGATTTGGACATAATTCCAAATCCAACCATTAGATTTCTAATTTCTAATATTCGTTAGAAAGCTCTTTTCAATACGAACCCAACGGTTCCGGTTTTAGGAGAATCCGACGGTCGGATCTCCCGCAATATCCATTTGAAGTCAATGGTCGAAATTCACGAACTACCGCAGCGCGGCGCGTTCTATTCAGGCCATTATATTATATATATAATATATACTTCATCGATTTCCTTTTAAAACGTATTATATAGATCGTTTTAAATTCGTTTTCAAAACGATTTCAACTTCTTTTCAAATTCAAATCAAAATTTAATTTTTCCTTATAAATTCGATTTAAATTCATTTCAAATTGATTTCAATTCAAATTGATTTCTAATTCAATTTCAGTTCGTTTTCAATTCAATTCAATTTCATTTCGAATTCATTTCTATTCAATTTCAATTCGAATTCATTTCTATTCAGTTTCAGTTCAAATTTCAATTCTTTTCAAAATATCAGATTTTGAAATCACTTTCGATATTCATTATAAAATGAATAAAATCGATATAAATATCATTCACGTAAAAATGGCGTCAATCTAATCAACACGGCTTCATATATTTCTATTTTCAAATGTTCTATTTCAAATATTTCTTTTTCAAATATTTCTATTTTCAAATATTCTATTTCAAATATTTCTTTTTCAAATATTTCTAATTTCAAATATTCTATTTCAAATATTCTATTTCAAAACTGGAATGAGGCCCAATCAATTACCATATAATGTTAATTATATGGATTTTCTACCACACGTATCTAACAGCAATGATAAATCATCAACCATCGTCCAAAGTGCGTTCTACACTGTATAAGCATCAAATATAAATATTTAACACTTATAACAGTCTGTCAATCAATCGATCGACATATAGCTAATTATTGGGATTAGTGTATGTCATATATCATCCCAATACCCGTGTGGGGTTTCAAACAATCAAACACAGATTTTGTTTGTGCAGTTGGGCAATGTGTAAAATTTATCGTCCCAATCAATATCAGTCAAATGTGTGTATATAAACAAATCGTTCGATTTGTTTATATTAATTTATTTCATTTCATATACACGTTAAAATTCTATTTTTAACTATAAAATATTTTTAACTATAAAATATTTTTAACTATATAAATATTTCATTTCACATCACACAATCAACTACACATCAAAATCATACAAACAAGCATACAAGCCGTCCATGGTCTGTGGACGACGGGTGTCGGGTGCTACTAAACACCGTCTGCATCCTAGTATATATTTATAACTAGAAATTTAAATTAAAAGTGAGAAGTTCTCACCGAGGGTTCCACTCCTCCATAGAAATTTCTGAAATTCAGAATAGTCTAGATTTGCCCGTACTTCCAACGTAGTCTTCTCCACGCTGTTCGTATTAAAATCACATTTTTAACTTTTAAAAAATTTCGCCTTTTTATATTTAAAGAATCAACCTTTTTATTTTTAAACAACTCATCTTTTTATTTTTAAAAACCCAATCTTATCAATAGAAAAATATAATCTTTTTATATATAAAAATATATTTTTGTTCACTTTAAAAATCAAATCTTGTTTTATCGCTACTCCTTAAAGATAAAAATCATATTTTTATTATGCTAGGAGTATAAAAATCATATTTTTTATTTATTTAATCATTTAAAAATCTAACCTTTTTCATAAATAAAAATACATCCTTGTTCATAAATAAAATAAAAATCCTATTCCTTTCTAATAAACCACTATTTTTATTTCAAACATATATTTTTAAATCAATGTTATTTACATTTTTACAAAGCTAATTTATTTCTCAAAATAAATGCTATCTTACTTTTCAAAATAATAATGTTTTACATAAACAAAAACCGGATTAAAACAATGTTTCGTATGAATTACAATCACCTTTGTTCATCGTTTATCTCCCTTTCTTCCTGGACCGAGGATCGCTACTCCATCTGCCATGACATCATCTTCTGGCGCATACCCTCATTGATGAACTCGAACTGCTCTAGGCAGGTTGGCGGCGACGGACTCCGAGGTGGGTCAGCTGAGAGGAGCGGCGGAGACAGGGTCGGGTTGGTGGCGGTTTTAGGTTTAGGGGGGGTGTTTGCGCGATTCTCTGGCTACTCGATAGGGGGTCTCGCGGGTGGGAGGTTCTGCGCTGGAGGGGGTATCGGAGAAGGGGGCGATGGTCGGGGAAGGATGCGGTATGGCGGTGGGATGCTCCGACGGTGGGCTGGAGCGCTCCGTCGATCGTCGATTAGGCTAGGTTTTTTTTCTAATCCGATTTGAACGACAGTAAAGGGGAGGGGGAGGGGGAGGGGTTGACTGAAAGGAGAAGGGGGTATAGGGGGTTTATATAATTTAATATATATATTTAATTCTTTTAAATTCCAAAAAACAACAACTTTTATTTTCGAACTCCAAATGAGATCTAACGACTGTCGCCCCTAGCGTAATACCCCCATTCCGAACACAATGGGATATGTTCCGTAAGTAAATTTAGTTGTTACAATTAGTTTCCGTCAAAATTAAAATATAAATCAATATATACTGAATATAAATGTACCTTCGTATTGACGATACGGTCCTAACAAAACTAATTTCATCGAATTCTGAGACCGTTTGAAAAATGGCCATTTTCCAGTCAATTAAAATCAACTAAAACTGGTCAAACGCGTTTTCCTTTGGCACGCTCACATATTGATTCGAAAAATTATGAAATTTGAAACCTAGTAATAACTTGACATCGCGGATCCAACAAAAGTGGTTTCGTCGAATTCTGAGGTCGTTTGCAAAATTGCTATTTTTAAGGGCCGAAATTCCATAGCGACTATTCTAAAATTTCAACTGGACATATCTTTTGATTCCCGCTATGAAATTTTGATTTCTCAGATTCGTTGGTAAGATATTCATGATTAGATTCAAATATTTTTGGTTTCACTAAAATCCGGTTTATTTTGAATCCTGTACATTCATTTGAATTTTGAAATTGAATTATCGAACTACCGCGCCATTTTCAATTCCTTTTATATATATAAATAAATATTTATATTCTAACGATGATCTATATAAATATATACGTTTGAATTCTATTCAAAATAAATTTCTCGTCGTTATTATTTAAAATAATCTATTTTAAATAATCAAAATTCACTAAAATAACCAAAATAAAAATTTTAAATTGGCTCGGATTTCCGGGTTGTTACACTTCTTTCCAGTAATGACTCGTATTTTAAGTATCATAGGATTGTAGGATACTAATATTATTTACACATGAGGTTGTATGATTTCATAACTTCGAGAAATGACTACTGGGGTCATTTCTTACCTTCACTATTTTTGTCAAATTTCTATGATTATTTTTCCTTTAGTGAATCTTATTTCTCCAATAACTTTTCTTAGGAAGGAATCCATACTTAAAACCACTTCTATTAGATCTAGATGATGGTTTTCCATTCCTTAGATTAGTCAATTAAGCAAGCAGACTTACCATTTGGGAAGAATGGCGGGCTGAAGAGTCTTGGACAACTGGTAAAATAGGTCATTAATTAGTGGGTCCAAGGCCCACTTCAAGAGGGGATTGGTGGGGACTGAAATGGGTAGGAGAATCATATCCTATTCATTACACACTTCCCAAAATTTATCCCAGACTCATTAATGGCTTCCACTTCTCAAATCTCTCACTAAACTTGAATTAGCATAATTTCATCAGTAACACAAATCAACATAAAATCAAAAGAAAGGTTGTTACAAATATCTAGAGATCGTGTTAATCAACGTCTCTTTGGATCTAATAAAGCTTGGGAGATTAAGGTGAGAGATTAGTATACTTACTCACTAACAACGGTGTACTAGGATATAATCACCTCTTAAAATATAGAAAATTGTTCATAAATCTTGATTAATTATGAAATCACATGTATATAAGTCGGTGATTGTTTGGATCATGACTGTGAAGCTAAAAATTCAAGGGTACTTCTTACATCTTTATATACAAACACTTGGTTGAGCTAAATGTTGTTTGACATTGTTTTGTTTCTTAGATACTTTCTTAGGAATGCTTGAATGCGTGAAAAAGCCGAATAGACGGAAAATTAGAGTAGGAAGTCATACGGTTGTTTCTACGCTAGGGATTGGCATCACCGACCCAGATCGACATGAGATTTCTACAGGTCGATAAGGAGGTTCCCAGGATACCACCTAACAAGTTTTGTGTCATTTAGATTTTAGGTGATTGAGTTATGACGCAAATAATTTCAAATCGGTATGAAGCACCATCTTGATTCGGTATAAGGGTTTTGTCTCAGATTCCATCCACACATGATAGCTGTAGAGTATAATACATTATTATATATGCTAATTCTTTGGATGTAAAGGCACGTCAGGTATGATCCTCAATACATATTGTGTTATATTATTAGTTAT
This sequence comes from Allium sativum, assembly GCA_030737875.1. NCBI lineage: Eukaryota > Viridiplantae > Streptophyta > Magnoliopsida > Asparagales > Amaryllidaceae > Allium > Allium sativum. Next base: position 549,370,596 of record CM060915.1, on the reverse strand, counting down.
TGAGATTACTATTGCTCACAACATATTTTTTTTTTGTAATTTGGAGTTTTATGCATTGCTTCTTATTGATTTGGGTGATCTTAAATTAGCAACCGAAAGAGAGGTTAGGTATGCAGGGGTAGCTGACAAAAGGATGAGCAGGGAGCTATCTTACGTACTACTAATATGTACCCTTTTAGTTCCGATGTTCAGTACCACGGGGATTGGTAGTGTTTTACTTAGAGACAATTTATTTCGATTTATCTTTGTGTATTACTCTATTTATTATATGTTGATATGTGACTGTAATGTTTTATGATTCATTATCATCTTTTAATGTTTTCCCATTCCATATCAGTTATGTGTATTATTGTATTTTATTTCATGCATTGTGAGCTATACGATAAGTAGTTATATTGTTTTCTTTTCTTTAATCTTGATGATCATTCTATAGGTGGTTTATTATTTTATTTTCTTTAATCTTGTTGGGGTATCAAAGATATGTGGCGGTCGTCACATTTTCGATTATTATGGTATGATC